>CM034148.1:35954419-36554419 GCA_019776745.2 Taxus chinensis | reverse complement strand
CCAAACCTGAAAACCATGGGAAGTTTGAGCCTTTTTGGATTGGTCCATTCAAAATTGTTGCATGTAAGTAGAACAATGTCTTCAAACTCAAGACGATGGAAGGTGAGTCCTTGGTAATTCTAATAAATGGGATCCATTTCAAACCATTCCATTGAGTCTTTCAAATTTTGTAAATATGTATCATATGTATAGTCCCTTTATTTTTTCTTTTTATCATTTCATAGTGTTGCCCCTTCTAATAAGTGTCTTTAGACATGTGTATCCTGTAAAGACTATCGTTTCCTTTTTTGAAATTCTCTTCGGAAGTGTACCTTCCTATGTTCCACAAAATAAATGATCAAACGTATTTTTGGGAATACTTATTGAATAGATTATCAAATTAATGAAAAATCACTTGAGAAGCGTGAAATTTGGTGCCAAGGGTCATTCAACCAAAGTTTCATTTTAGGATGTGACCCATTGTGTTTGCGAGATTTTAATTCACAAAAGTAAAGGAGGCCATTTAAGGAAAGTTTTGGGGTCCCTAGATTTTCATTCCAAATTCTAAGAGTCTCTTGCTCTGAATTCCCAAGTCACCATTGAAAGGAACCAAAGTTTTCTCTAGCTTTTGAATAGTCATGGAAGATTCTAGCTCGATCCATCAATAAAAATATTATGCATGATGCCCCATACCACCGTGTGCTCACAAGTCAAAGATGATTTATCTTGACAGAATTATGCATTGAAGGGATAATTCCTTGGTTACTGATTATGTGGATGATGTCTATGACCCCGTTTTAACCAAAAAATTGAAGTCCCCGAGAGAAGATACTCATGCCTAATTCCACAATATAGGGGATGATGAATGGATCTAGATTTTAGACCACAACAATCACCCAGTATATGGTGCCTCTTTTACACCCATATCTAGAACTTGTGTAGATGTGCACACGCAATTTCAACATCAATACCAACACCATTAATGGTAAAAACATGTAGGTGATGATATTACCATGAGCCATCAATGAGACGTTATCCCTACCACATGACCCAAATGCCAACTTTTATGGTATGGAAAAACTCCAAGAAGTATGGTCTTCATGCCAGCACAAAGCCTCTTTCCTCATGAGAGAATTGTGACAAGAGGATTTAAGCAGTTTTGACTTGTCAGGATTTCCAATCCCATTGAAAGATTTCATGTAGGATTCTCATGATGCTTGATCCATGATGAATTTTGTTTTTGGGCAAGACTCGGATAGAAGTGTCCATGACTAGCAAATGGGAGCCCCTTTTAGGATGAGGGCAGTAAAAAAAGACAAAACATATCAGTTTGACTTCTCTAAGGTCATATCGGAGGGTATTTTCCATCACCTAGCCTCTTTCTCCATAAACTCCACATTTAGTTACTCCTATTTTTTCCATTTCATTATGTACAAGTAGGAGTCATACTTTAACTAGTATATACCCATTGAACTTTGAGATATGGAGGTTCACCCTCACAATATCATACCAGTATCTAAATGGACCCATGTGTTGTCTAGTTCCTCAGACACCTATGAGTTCACAAATAGCTTTGTTGTACCCCTTCTGCCCGAGCTTTATTAAGGAGTCAATAATAAAATGAGTGATTCATTTCGAGCCATCCTCGAGGACTCCCTACACCCCTGTGATTAATTTTTTGGGGAAGCGCATTCGATGATATGAGTGCAAGGATTATGGGAGGAATATTTGATGTTCCCTAGATTCTTCATGACATAGGTTGTGATCTTGGAAGTGACCATGTAGTTGGCGATCCTGGACGAAGAATATGGATCTTCCCGTAAGAAGAAAACATAGTTTGAGCTCCCCTAGCATAGAGGTGGTATAACTGTTATCAAGCATAAGGAAGAGCATGTTGGGCCCCTAAAATATTGGCTAAGTACAAAAGGGCGCATAGGTGCGCAAGGCCTAGTTGAAGAAAAGCACGCAAGGATAAAGCACAGTAGGCAAGGGTTTAAGGAAGTCTTTAAGGAAACCTATGGTGAGTGCGTGTGTAGACAAAACCAAGGGTTTGAGACTAAGCCATATTGGGCCTTTTTGGAAGAACATGTGAAAAGTCATGACCCAACTGTGCATGCAGAGTGGATAAGGTCCCATCCTAGCGAAATAGGTTGGCCTAGAAAGGAGCATTCCTGTGCAGTAGAAGTGTTCTAAAAGCACATCATAGTAAAAAGTGGAAAGATCATGCCTAGAGGAGCATTCTTGCATGGAGGAATACATTCAAACACTTGGCATCAAATCTTGAGGCCACTAGAGGATGAGTTGGTAGTCCAAAAATCCTACATATACAAGCATTCTTATAGAAGGAGATAGAGAAAGTGATAGATAAAGGGAGGAGCTTTGTAGAAATACTACAAGAACTCTGTTAGTTTTGGGTAATTATTTTTAGGGAAGGATGTATTAGGGGTATGGGGTTTATAGAAATTTCTTTTGAGAGCCTATCCATATGAGTCTAGATATAATGCATGACTACGGTCTTCTTCTCTGTAATACTCTGTAATGGCTCCATGAATTTAATGAGGTTACCATCTTACATGAATATGAACATTGATGATTCTAATGCATATATATTTCTCATAGTTCCTTTTTAATTATGTTTATCATTAAGTATGGATGTCTGTACAACTTCTTTCTATTTTGGTATAGTTATAAAAATCTGTTAAACTACTTCCTATTTAAAATGACCACAAGGATGTAGGAGCCATTCTGAGCTCTATAGTGCTTGTATGTTTTAATTTCCATTCAAATCTCTTAACATGAATCATAGATGATGTTTCCCACTAAACTCACATAAAATAGATACTCGGCACCCGTGTGTGCTTCGAGGTGAGAACCCAGTGCACCTGTTGGGTGATAGGCCAGTGACATGTATGGGGTTCCTTTCTTTTGTGATGAGGGTAAAAATGACTACATCTTGGTTCCATTTGATGAGACCTCTTTTCAAAGTTGTAGTGGGAAATGTCACACATCATGATATAGGTAATGAGTAGTGACAGAATGTTTAACTATGGAAAGTGTTGAATCATGGTTCAAGAGCACGGGAGGATGAATTTTCTTAGATATTCAGCATGGGACCTGAGTTTGATGCACATAGATGGGTAGAAGAGAACCTCTACCATGATTTATATGAAACATTTTTTTCTTGTTTCCCAATAGAGCTATATGAATGGATCTTAGTATATGCATCTAGATCAAGCTGGTATTCTAGATCACACGCATGGGGTTCCTTTCTTTTATGATGAGGGTAAAAATGACTACATCTTGGTTCCTTTCTTTTGTTGTTTTTTTTGGTTCGTAGATACAAACTAGTCACTTACGCTCAATCTCTTTAAATTTTTCTTCACACAGATCAGTTTTTGGAAGCCCTAGTTTGTGAAAAATGTAAAAAACACTTCTTTCTCCTTATACGTAAAGTGAATAGTGAAGTTCCTCGACCCTCTATTTATATTTTTTCCCCTTTTAAGTATTAAATGCTACTTCACCTACCACCATACTTTTCACATTTAATGCATATTTTTCAAACAAAGTCTGACTTTAGCGCTTTAACTCATGCGCCTGACCCTGGATCAACATATGAATCTAGATCAAGATGGTATTCTAGATCACATGCATGGACCCAAGAAGAATACCAGAGGCTATAGGATAAAGATCTGACATGGACTCGTACTGTGGATCATTGGTGGGAAGGTGTGTTGGTTAGCTGCACTCTAGAGTACGGTATTTCCACATATTCTTGCCCAGAAGTCGCTGAGTTTTAATTTCTATGGGATCCCAGAGGATAATTTTTATGTTTTATCCCTTTGGCAATGAAGATCCTGGTTGTTACTTTGAGTTTAGAGGCACTTCCAATGGCTGGTTAAACCATTCTAAGAGCTGGTCAAGGGAGCTAGGGTAGAGGAAGATGGAAAATATTATGACAAAGAAGGAAAGGGAGGAGAGACAACTCAAGTATATGGAAGCACGTGAAAAGGAGATTGCTAGACATTGTGAGGTTGCAAGTGTGATGGATCTAGGGAGGTAGACATTATGGGAAGGAGTCGAGGTTCATGCGGAGGACGTGGAACCTGAGCAGTCTGTGCTAACCCATATTGGAAAGCGCATAAGAGAGGCCCCTTTGGCTTTTGAATGAGAGTTTGTCATGCAGAGAAAGAAGAGTTATTAGCACGTATCTGAACCCACCTAGTGAGACCAAACCCTAGCATTTGGATTTGCAGAACAAGGAAGGAGTATCATTTACCTAGTTGGTATCAGTGGAAGTGATAGATCTATGCACCTAAGAGGTACAATTTTTTAGTTCCCACTTCTATGGCTACATGTATTATAGTATTTAGAGGATTCTTTAGAAAAGGAGACAAGTATACAAGCCTTTCGGTATCACATCTATTAGTGGTACGGAGTACAATAGTGGTAGTGCGGGCATTATCACAGGACCTATCAGTGCATTGTTCAGTGGAACCTTGGGGGCACTTGGCACAAATACTACAGGACTTGGTGGTTCTAGTGGATCTGGTGGGTTAGGAGGGACAGGACCTGGTGGAACTAGTGGTTATGGTGGATCTGGTGGCTCAGAAATCATGGGACTTGGTGGATCCAGGTGGTGGAGGAAACACCAAGGGGAAACCAAGGCTCTATGGCTCAAGAGGACAAGGGCCCCAACCACCCCCTCAAGTCTTCATTTGAGATGTCTTTACACTTGCCAGATTACAAAGGGAGTTGAAGATGCTATAGAACATGTTCACAATTGTGAACTACTATCGTGCACAAAGGGGATCACAACCTTAGAGCATGGAAGGCTACTTGATTTGCAACAATGTTGTAGGGGCGCACGCACATAGTTGGTATAGAAAATATGACCCTCATTAGATAGTTGGTTGGATTATACTACTTTAAAGAATGCATCCTTGGTAGAATTCCACATCCCCAAGTTTAAACAGAAGAGCATTAGTGCCCTGAAAGAGATTCAATAGGGAATGGAAGAGAATGTGTGAGAGTATGATGTGTACTTTAAAACTCTCTTGTATAAGTTATCATATGATATTCACCCTTCATAGGATGCTCAGTGGTTTGTTGGAGGATTGGTCACATCTTTTAGAAGGGCCTTATCTCATAAAACATTTAGAGACCCACGCGAGGCATTGGAAGCTGCTTTGCGTGCCGAGGCTATTAGTAGTGTTGATACTAGAGTTAGCCCATTCCTGGAGGCTCAAATTTCTGCTATGGCTAAGCAGCTAGAGAAGTTTTCCACAAACTCAGCCTATGAGACTCACAGTGGTTTATGGTCTACAAATTGTGAGGTAGAGGGGCATGTCAAGGGTTGTTTATCCTTGGAGGGTAGTACGCGCCGTGAAAAGTAGACTATGAAATTTTTCATGGGGACCATGATGACAAGTAGATGCCCCTTGTTACAACGTGCGTAATTTAGAAGAATGTACCTTGCTACTATAAGATCTACACCTCTACAACCCATGATACCACGGACTATAGGCTCATCAATGAGATCCATGAATCCATCGATCATGGGGTATGTCAAACCAACATTGCTAGTAGTTCTAAAGGAGATGATTGCCGCTATGAGGAGCATGAAGATGGTGCCAAACACGTAAGGGGATTTCATAGAGGATTCCATGGTCATGGTAACCATGGAGGAGGAAGGAGTGAGATCCCTATGTAGGAACCTATTTTAATTGTGGGTCTATAGAACATTATAAATGAGAGTGCTTAAGACATGTTATCAGTGCTCATGGTATGGAAAGAAGCACAAGTTATGAGGAATTCCCGGAGTTTTTTTAGCACATGAACCAGCAGCAAAAAGAAATACAAGGATGCTATAATGGTAAGTATTTAAGAACACAGACATGCACATCAATGGATGCTGTGGGTGACACGTGATGCTAGATTGGAACCTATTTTAGTAACAACAAGAGCAGAGGCCACACATGTAAAAGAAATACGAAGGAAAAGGAACCTAGTTTCAAGATAAGAAATAGTTCATGGGAAGTACCTAGACCCTATCCCATCAAAAGGAAGTATATCAAGATACCATAGATGTCATTCAAAGTTTACAAGGAGAAATCTAGTGTCTAAAGGAGTAGTCCAGCAGGAAGGAGCAAAGGAGGAAGGTCAAGGCATGCTAAAGGATGACCTAGATGAGGTCAAGGAAGCATGTAAAATGATAAGGTAAGAGAATGTCATTCCCTTGCTAGGAGTATGCTTGAGGGAGAAGGTACCACATGCCAGAGAAGAGTCATAATAGATAGATCCTGTACATGCAAACCTTCCCCTTCACATCCTTGAATATGACAAGGAGATCACACTGTATGTAGTCGTAGATGGGTGGCTCCTTAGTAATAACCTCATTGACATAATCACAGAGGTCAATGTTATTACATTGGATGCTTGGCATTAGATGGGGAGACCTACATTACAACCATCTTCGAATGTGCTATATATGGAAAAAAAAAACCGAAGGCAATGACCATTGGTGTCTTAAAGGATGTAGCTATCACTATCGAGGGAGATAAGTTTACTGAGAGACTTTGAAGTCTTGGCGTTCACTGAGGTACGATAATTTCCTAGCACTACATAGGTGCCCATGGTGTTATAAGAACAATGGTTGACCTTCAGTTCAATAAGGGGTACATCATCTTTGAAAATAAGGAGGAACGGGTTATTATACCCTTGGCTGATGGGAAGTCGAACACACTATACTGAACCTTTTGGGGTAGAGGTCCTGGATAGGATATATGTGTGCTCAATCATGGATCCAAAGATAATCCATCCTATCAATGAAGTTATCCAGTTTGAGGATGCTCAGTTCAGTAAGTGACACCACTAACCTATCATGTGATAATTGTGGTGCATGGGACTTATGAATTGATCAGATGGTAGTTGAGAGGATCGGTAACAAAAGTAACAAAGGTGCATATAGTTTGACACTTAGGGGTAAAGAAACTACCTAAGTATTCAGGAGGGGCCTTCCCTGAGATCTTCTTATAAGAGATGGAAGCTCAATGGAACAGAGGAGAAGGAATGAAGAGTGATGTTAAGTTATGTCTTGCTCAACACAATGGCATGGTGATGGGCTACACATCAAGAGAGCCTTTTGGAATGGCACGAGGTGAGAATTTCTCTCTCTGTTAGGTTTTCTAAAAGCAACGTACCCACCACCATCAAGGACTACCATGGTAAGAAATCCACCTCTTTCCACATCCAAGATTGTGAGAGGCTCTAGAGAGAAGGCGTACAGAAGCTTTGCTACCATTCCTTTGGGTACAAAAGTTGTATTCTACACTGGAGGGTTACACGCATGCACATGGTACATAAATTCTGACAAATGCATAACCAAATAAGGAATTGGTAAGAGTTAATAGTTGACATCATTAAAATGTTTGAATATCAAAGTACCAAGCCATCAGTTGATAAAGCATTACAGGTTGTTAAGTGCCTTACCATAGGAGATAGTGCCATGGCAGAAGATAGGCTATTGGAACTGCTAGGTGGTCTAGGTTTGGAGGTGTGATTTGAAGGAAGAGGAAGAGGAAGCAGAAGAGATACAGACTTGAGCGCATGTACTTGAAAGAGGAGAAACAAAAATTAGTATATGTTATTGATGGGGAGGAAGGGGAGGAAGCGAAAAGCTTGTATTTTAACCATTCTGTAGGGATGTGTGAGGTAGTGGACAGTGTAGGTGCTCATGCATGTGCCTACCATGAGCCTTTGAAGACAAAGAAGATTAACATCATCTTAGGAGAAGAACCTAAGGAAGCTATTACTAGATATTACTGGTAGGAGAATGAGGTTTCTAAGATCATTAATCTTTTGTGTGAATTTGAGGATTTATTCCCACACGGGTACCATGAGCTCAAAGGTGTCCACCATTCCTTGGGGGAGATGAGGATAAAACTGAAGGATGGTGCATGCACCCGGTCAGGAAGAGACCCTACCGGATGAATCCGAATTTTCTGCATAAAGGTAAAGGAAGAGATAGACAACAATGACAGCTTCTGACGATCATTGAAGCTATGTGGAAGAATAAAAAAGGATAAGTTTTATGGTAATAAACATCAAGAAGGAATTGGAGGATTAGGATCTATGCATGGATTATAGGGAGTTGAATGACAGTTTGTGTCATTGATCCCTTTCCAACCTCCTTCACTAAATAAATTTTAGTGGGAGTCGTTGGGTGTGTGAAATATATTCTTTTTATAGATGGAATTTTCGGTGGGTACCACTAAGTTTGGATTACAAAGGAAGACCAGGAGAAGATAACTTTCGCCATTGAATGGGGAAGTTTTGCATACATAGTCATACCCTTTGGGTTAAAGAATGCACCTGCTATTTTCTCGCGCATAGTGGTTCAGGCATTCTAGGGCTTCGTCCACAAATCTCTTCAAGTGTATCTAGATGATTGGAAAGTGTATGGGCTAGTGAAAGACTATTGTGATAATTTGAGGCTGATGTTTGAGTGGTGTTGACAGTTAACGATATCCCTTAACATTAAAAAGTTGTGTCCTTTGCTACACCCCTTTGGGATGTTATTAGGGCATATCATATGTAAGGAGGGATTTCTAGTAGATCCTGCCAAGGTTACAGTTATTATGGGATTAGGGGGAACCTACTAGCCAAAGCGCAGTGTGCAGATTACTTGGGCATATGGGTTATTACAAGAAATTCGTCAAGGGGTTATGCCAAGATATTCATGCCTATAGAAGAATTACTCAGACATAAAATTTATTTCCATTGGGGAGAGGCTGCAGTAGAAGGTTTTTGACACATTAAAAGATAGGCTTTTCACCCTGCACCTATATTACATTTTCCCTCTTGGGACAATCCCTTCCACGTTTATGTAGATGCCTCAGGAACCATAATTAAAGTAGTACTTACACAACCAGGAGAAGGAATTTATGATCATCCTCTATGTTTTACAAGTAGGAAGTTAACACCAACAGAGTAGAATTACACCATGACTAAGTGTGAGGCATTGTCAATGATATACGCACTTTTCAAGTTCAAACAGTATCTATAGGAAACACCCTTTATATTCTACACCAACCACATGACATTAAATTACTTGGTGAACAAGCTCATTCTACAAGGGAACATATGTTGGTGGGTGCTATTATTTCAAGAGTTTGAGTTTATGGTAGTTTTGAAGCCTAGAAAGAGTAATTGTAGACATGATCATATATCGAGGATTGATTCAAGGGAGGACTGCGCAGAGTATTGAATAGGCTATGCCATACGCACAACTATTTAGGTTGCAGACGCACACCCTTCAGATTTGAAGGAGATTACAATATTCCTAAAGGAAGGTGTGGTGCCAGAAGGGATGAAGGCATTAGAAAGAAAATAACTAGCCATATGTGTTGCACCCTATATGTTGAATTCAGTGGGGGAGCTTATACAAGTTAGGGCATGATCAAGTTTTGTGCATGTGTGTACTAGAGCATGAGCATCCTTGCCATCATAGAGGAAGCACACTGGAGGAATTGTCAGGTGGATATTATACAAGTGACACCACCACACGTAAAAATTATAATGGAAGGATTATGGTGGGAAAAAATGTATAAGGATTGCAAGGACTATTGTAAAGTGTGTGACCATTGTCAATGCATTGGCAAGCCAAGAAAAGAGAGATGAAATGCCTTTTTTCACCATATCCCTAGTGTTGAACCTTTTTATGAAATGAGAAATAAACTTCACAGGCCCTATTACACCATCAATGTGTATAGGACTGGATCAATGCTATGTAATCACTTGCACAGAATATTTGACAAGCTGGGAAGAGGCAGCCCTAACTAACCAGAGTACACAACAACCACAACGGTAAGAATTTTGTGGGAGAACATTATCACAAGGTATGGATTTCCTTTCAGTTTTAACAAACGTAATAGGGGTACACATTTCTTGAATGAGACCATGAGGATCCTATTCGCAGAGTTCATGGTAGCTCATCACAAGACTACACCTTATCCACCCATAAGCAAATAGAACCGCGGAAGTATTTAACTAAATACTGAGTCATAACCTGACCAAGATTTGTGATGTCCGGAAGACAAGATTGGGATGACAAGGTATCCAGCCATATTATGGGCTTATAGGACAAATTATAAAAGGCTGAATAAAGCCACACCAGTTTTACTTGGTGTTTGGCATGTGAAAGTTGTTTTGCTGGATTGAATTAATGTTACCTTATCTACAAATAATGCGTGCATAGAATGGTTAGCTAATGAGCAAGTGCTAGAATATATAATTGATGAGATTGGTGAAACTAGATGAAAGATGATCACTTACGGTAGGTGGAGCCAAATAATAGAAAAAGGAAAATCAAAAAGCATGGTCATGATTACGCTAGATCAGAAACAAGAAATTTGAGGTTGGGCAGATGGTCTTGCTGTATGATTTTAAATTTTTTTGTCATCCTAGAAAAGTTGAAGGTCCATTAGTTAGGTCCTTATACAATCTCATACATCCTTGATTGGGGTGCTCTGCTAGTTATAAGCACTGGATGGAACAAAATTTCCTGGACACTTCAATGGGAGTAGGCTAATGTCACTACTATAAATAAGTCTTCTTGGTGTTTGTAAATAAGGTAATGTTCCAGTTAGGTTTAAAATTTCCTTTATGCATTTCTTTTCTCGTGTTTCCCTTTTTGTGTCATTGTTTTATTTTGTGCCTTGGGTGCCGATAACCCTTATTAATCTTTGAGGATTTTTTTAGTGCGCAGAGGACCGTACATTTTTTTAGTGTTGGGGGGAGTAATGTGAAGGAGAGCATGGGTAAAGTGCTAAGGAAGTTTGTATTGAAAATCCCAGTTGAATGGCCTTATTGAAAGAGGTGTATGGAAAGAAAATATGGAAAAGGATGGTTGGTGTTAAGATAAGGCTACTTTTAGATCCCACGTACAAAGGAGGAAAAAACGTATAAGCAACACAAGGTAGGCGAGAGCAAAAACCAAGACAGAAGAAGTGCCTTCGGTGCCGGTGATGTATGCACAAGATTCTCCTATCTAGACAGATTGGTTTTGTGCAAGAAGGTTAGAAGATTATCTATGCAAGGTCAAGCACATGAGTTAAATAGCTAAAGTCAAACTTTGTTTGAAAAATTCATATTAAATGTGAAAAGTATGGTGGTAGGTGAATTGGCGTTTAATACTTAAAAAGGGAATAACTATAAATAGAGAGTTGAGGCACTTCATTATTCACTTTCAGTATAAGGAGAAAGAAGCTCTTGTTGCTTTTTCACAAACTAGGGCTTCCAAAAACCAATCCGTGTGAAGAAAAATTTAAAGAGATTGAGAGTAAGTGACTAGTTTGGATATGCAAACTAGAAAAAAAAGGGATTTCATGGGTGTAAGAGAGTTGTGAGAAGGTGTCGTCTTGTGAAGGGATTATCCTAGCTAGGTTTTGAAGAACTAGGGCATGGGTTTAAGGATTTTTTTTTGCAAATTCGAGATCTAAGGTTGGAAAGAGTGGAAGAATAGAGTTACAAGAAGTGATTAAAGTAAGAAGTGAACCTAGACAATGCAACCCAAGAAACCAATTACCACACCCAAGAAGGGCAAGGGAAATGGAAAACAACAAGAAACCGATGCACATAAAAATCAAGAGTGGTATGCAAAAATGTAGTACCGAGATGGAGTTTTGCTAGGGAAGGAGTGGGAGTCTGACCTAAGAAAAATGTCTATAAATGACTACAATCATCGTATGAGCACAATTGAGAAGGAGATGGCACTAGAGTTAGTACACCCAATGAATAAAAGGACACTAGAGGGTTTTCCCATTTATAACGATGATTTGAAGGTAAAGTTGGAGATGGCAGGGTTATTGTAACTCTTTGAGTTGCCCTACTTTAGGAAGCTTGATCACCTATATCAATGGCTGATGTCACACGTACATGAAGACTACTTCAATTTCGTATTGTGCAAGATGAACATTACCCCTCAGCTCATCTCACATTTCACAGGGCTCATTTGTGAAGGAGATGGTTTGGAAGATGACCTAAGTGACAAAGAGGAAATTAATGAGACTGTCATTGTGTACACTTATAAAAAGGGGTTAAGGTACTATGACATCACAGACATTAAGGACTTGGTAATGAAGATGGTTGTGCATCTGGCGACAAAGTTAAATGGCCAGGAGAGATGGACCCAGGTTAATAAGCCATGGTTACATGTTTGTAGGAAGATCTCAGAGGGCACCATCTACAAATTATCTGTGTTCATCATGGATGAGATTGTAAGCTACGTGAAGGAAGGTGACAAGATCCTATTCGGTAATGTCCTACTTATAATTATGTTTTCAGAAATTGGAATACTTAATGCATTGGATAAGTTCATATGGGAGTACCTGGCTGAGGACCCCTCACCTATAAAAATATTTGAAACATATGCATGTGACTCGAAGACAAATGTGCACAAGTTGTTCCTGGATAAATGGTATACATGCCTGAGGAATGCGTTTGAGGCAGAATGGAGGATTCCTGAACAACTGCTAGTGGCAACTAAAGGAGAAGCTGAATTTGTTGTGTAAATTTCTACCTAGGCAGGTTCAAACTAATGGATGAGTCATGGAGCCCATGGTGCAAGCTCTCATTTTCCTTCACAGTTCAATACTTCCAAGTGGGATTAAATAGGTTCAAAGAGTCCAAGAAGCTGAAATTTGACCTTGGTAATCTGAACTAGGAACACAAGGAAATTCAAAAAGGGTTGGTCTACTCTAGAAAGCATGCATACATGGAGAGGTACATGTTGCATGAGGTTCAGATGACAAATCCCATGAATCTGCCCATTTCAGGAGAATCCACGGCATGCGTATACCTCCGCATAAGACCCAAATCAGAGAAGGGCACATAAATAGAGAATGAGGTGTTTATGCCTGAGGATCTAACTAGTAGGAAGAGACCCATGCCCAAGCAGGTGGAAAAGGATCCAGAGAAGAGAATACCAAGTGTGGTGGATACACAGGTAATAGGTTCCCCTAGGACAAGTGCTATAACAAGCATGTATTCATGCAAGAAGCGGCCCATAGTCAAGGAAAAGACTCCAGATCTAGAAAAGCTATCAGAAAAGGAGTCCTCAGGAGAAGAAGAAATAGAGTCACCTACACTGGAATCCCTAGTTAGGAAGAAGTGGAGTACAGAAGAGGAGACCGCATCAGAATACATTGGTAGTTTGGACAAATACATAGGTGGATAAGAAGATAGTGAAGAAGATGATAGTGGGGAAGACAAACCTAAAAAAGAATAAGGGCCATCATTTTTCAACGTACATGATTTGGATGAAAAAGGCAGAGAAGAGGAGCAGGGGTTACTCTTTGTGTGACGCAAGGATAGCTAGAAAGTGAGAGGCACCATGATATGAGAAGTGATGAGGAGGGTGCACAGACGTAGAAAGATCCAAGCCTTACAGTGGAATAGATAACCAAGGTGGTATCGAAAGAAGAAACAAAGGCCATCGAGACCTTGGTGGAGAAGAAGTTGGAATGCAGCGCTAAGCCAATGTTAAACAAAGACAAGTAGGAGAGTGCAGGAAAGGACCACGACAGCATTGGAGACCCCATTTTAACTGTAAGTATTCCTAAGGGAACGTGCATGGGAGGAAGGCGTGTAGGGGAAGAGAGGTCAGTGATGGGTTATATTGATGACCCCAATAGAGTTTCGCACATGGTTCCAAAGCACGATTCCAATAGAAGAGCTCGTAGCAATGTCATATTTCAACAAGGAGGCTACATACCCATGGATGAGGAAGATGCTCTCATGGGAAATTGAGTCCTATCTTGATGAGCCAGAAATTAAAGTAATCCATGGGGCAATATTAACATTGCCAAGGCCAACAGAAGACAATTTAGTGGTGAACACTCAGTAGCTCTCAGATGAACAACTATGCAATGTGCTCAATAAGGTCTCCATTGAAATTGAAGCTAGTCTTTTTGGGTAGAATGATAGAATCAAATATCTGGAGGAGGACCTGAAGAAGAAAGAGGAAGAGCTAGTTGCAAGGGAAAAGGAGCTTAGTCAAGAGAAACAAATCAACACCTAGTTGTAGTGTGAGTTGTAAGACAAGAAGGCCAAGTTGTGTGTGGTGTATAAAAAGGTGGAGTCTATTAATAATGTTATAGTATTGAAGCATCCATACCTAAGACCCTTTGCGTAAAAGTATGGATCTTCCTTAGGATGCCTGGAGGATTTAACAAGAGTCCTCACCATGGAGAGGTATCCGTTAGCCTTGGAATCTACAGAAGAAGTGGCCGCGCGCTTGTAGAAAGAAGATAAATTGAAGGTCATGACATTCGTAGTGTAGTACAACAAGGTTCTTATTGATATAAAAGTTGCTTCCTAGACTACTGAAGCCACATACGACTGTTGCACGGATAGGGACAAAGTGGAAGACATCTTGGTTATCACTCTTGAATTGGAACTTAAGGAGTTTCAAGAGAAGAATAGAGGAAATAGGGCGGAAAGGAACATAATCCCTACTAAGGTCGAAAGAAAATATAAAACAATTGAAGCCTTAAGGGGTTCAATTAAAAACTAGTTGAAGGAACTGTACCCATAGATTACTTGAAGAATGGATGTGCTAGATGATGTAGGCAAGGAGTTAGAGAAAGTTGCTAACACCATAAGCACACAAGGAAATGGGCTAATATTTTTGGAGGTGAGCACCTTGGTCAGTGACCTCCGTCAGAGAGCGCGGAATGAAGTAGATGCATAGAAAAATTTGGAGGCTGACTTGCAAAAGGATTTTCCTAGCCTACTGCAGTGATTTCATCACTTCTCATTCTTTCTTCTTTCTATATTCTTTCATCCCCTTATTCTTTTCACTGGAGAAGTGTTCCTGCAGATGGAGAACATGCATAGTGTGGGTTAATGTTGGGCCCTTAAAATATTGGTTAAGTACAAAAGGGCGCATAGGCACGAAAGGCCTAATTGAAGAAAAGTGTGAAAGGATAAAGTGTGTAGGGTAGGGTTTAAGGAGGGCTTTAAGGAAAACCATGGCATGCACGTAGACAAAACTAAGGGTTCAGGACTTATCCATATTGGGAATTTTGGTAGAACACATGAAAAGCATGACCTGAATGTGCATACAGAGTGGATAAGGTGTCAACTTGACAACAAGGTGGCCCAAGAAGGAGCATTCCTATGGTAGAAGCTTCTAGAATCTAATCATGGCAAAAAGTGGAAATCTCAATCCTGGAGGAGCATGCTCACATGGAGGACCACATTCAGACACTTGGCATCATATTTGAGGCCATTGGAGGATGATTTGGCAGTCTAGAAAGCCTATATATACAAGCACCTACAAAAGTAAAAAGGGAGAGCGATGGATAGAGGGTGGAGATCTACAGAAATTACAAGAAATCTGTTAGTTTGGGTAATTGTGTTTAGGGAAGGATGTATCAGGGGTATGGGGTTTAGAAATTTCTTTTGAGAGCCTAGCCATATGAGTCCTGATATAATGCATGAATTTGGTCTGCTTCTTTGTAATACTTTTTAATGACTCCATGAATGTAATGAGGTTACTATCTCACATGAATATTAACATTGATGATTCTAATGCATACATCTTTCTCATAGTTCCTTTTCAATTATGTTTATGATTAAGTACAGATGTTTCTACAAATTCTTTCTGTTTTGGTATAGTTATTAAATCTATTAAAGCACTTCCTGTCTGAAATGACTGCAAGGACTTAGAAGTCATTC
Organism: Taxus chinensis; assembly: GCA_019776745.2. Lineage (NCBI taxonomy): Eukaryota > Viridiplantae > Streptophyta > Pinopsida > Cupressales > Taxaceae > Taxus > Taxus chinensis. The sequence continues at coordinate 36,538,702 of CM034148.1, read as the reverse complement.
TAAGCTCTATGGTGCTTATATGTTTTACTTCCATTGAGTTCTCTTAACACGAATCATAGATGATTTTTCCCACTAAACTCACATAAAATAGAGACTCGGCACACGTGCATGCCTCGAGTGAGTGCCCATCGCCCACTCGGTGATAGGCCGGTGAGCATGGGGTTCCTTTATTTTGTGATGCGGGTAAAAATGACTACAGAGCCTGTACTTAGATAGAAGTTGGCTCATTATGAATTTTCCTTGATTAAGGATAGATGGAGGTATGACCCAGATAAGAAGATGGTCACCACCCTTTCCATAAAAAAAATCTTAGGCTCATGTAAGCATGAGATTAGAAAATTATTTGAATCCAGGAGGTATCCTAAAATAGATACTCCTGATATTTTTATTTATTTGAAGGGTATCCCAACCCTAGAATGGGAGTCTTTTCATCCAATCTAGAAAAAATATGACCCCTCTTTAACTATGGCCAAGAGTTTGAGGGTATCCCTATGGGGTAAGGACTAGGGTATGGAAAAAATTGAGGCCTATTGGAAATATCTACAAGAAATTAGGTAGATGACCATAAATTTTGAGGAGGTGCCCACTACTGAAAAGTGGTAAGAATTTTGGGATGCTGAGCACGAGTCCAACATGGAAATTGGGGAGGAATTTGTCATTACAAAGGAAAAATTTACACAACATAAGGTAGGAACCCTTGACCTCTCATAATATAAAACATAACCATGACTCTCACCCTCAACTTCTCAATAAGATCCATCTAGCCACATGCCCGTGCCCATGGTACAACAAACGCCAGACCCTTAGGGTTTGGAAATAGAAGATACATTTGTGTTAGACCCAACCTAGGGACCCATCTATACACATCCATTGGTCTAACCCTCTGCAACTATCACTGAAAGCATGAGCTCCTAGAGCCCACCAAAGAAGAATATGAAGTCTTCTACATTCCCTTCTTTATATGTACCTACCTCTCCTCCCATTCATCCACTCCCTTCTCCTCTATCTTTAATTTCCTCAGCAGGGGGTGTTTCTATGTTGGTCACACTAACTTATGCCTTTCCATCCCATGGTTCATCTCTTCTTCATATACCACCTGCCAATGTTCCTTCTTTTTCTCCTAAAATATTGGAACCTCCTTCTCCAGCCCTTGTGACCTCCCATCCCTTGCAAGCCACTATTATCCCATATTACTTGTTACCGATATTCCCATTTGTGGGAAGGATTGTTCCTTCCCCCAAATACTTTGTAAATCAAGTTGATTCAGCCTGGGAGGCCCACAATAAGAGGAAGGAGAAACAAAATAAAATGGAGATGTCAGTTAGAGATAAAAAGATAATGTGGTCATTATGTGACCATTAATAGAGCTCCCTTACCATCACACAAATGATCCCTAATGCATCCAAAACCACCAAACAAATGTAGCCTGATTATTAAACTATTAATGGTGTGATGGGGGACCTAGCTTAGTCTTGGCCTCAAGATAAGGTCAAATTGATGAACAAATTAGTTGTTGTGCTCACCAAAAATTATTTTAAGATTAGAAATAAGTTGAAGAAGGTTGATTCTAGCCTCAAAAAGATAGAAAGTAATGTCATTTGCCTCAATAGTGAAATCAAAGGCAAGAACAAATAAGTAGAGAAACTCCATAAGGAGTTAAAAGAGGTGACTTTAAAGGAATATGTCATAGCTTCCCATGCTGAAGCCAAGAAATTGGAGGCTGAACTGGTAGCCTCAAAGGTTGCATCCGCTTCACAAGGACAGGAGGTTGATTCATAAAAATTTGAGGTTATATAGCTCTAAGTGAAGTTTTCCACCATAAAGGTAGAGAAGGGAAACCTGTAATCAAAATGCCAGTCATCTAAGGACATGATCAAGGATTTGACCCAAAAACTTTCACAACAACTGTAGAAATGAGGAATCGTCACGTTACTACAAGGGTTATCTTCCTGTTGTTGTAAGAGGATCACCATCATGGAAAAATACTTGTTTCCCACACTCATATTCATATATGATACACAGGGCTTGTGCACAAATGTGGAGTCCTCAGCCTCCACCATCAGTAGTGTCTTCAAGGTTCCTAAATTACAAGTGTTGGTTCAAAAATTATATGATTATTTAGAATTTTCCCTACAAGGGCTAGGTATTATAGACAGACTGGTGGTGGTAATAAAAATTAGTGACATTCTAAATTGCAACAAGAAAACCATCAAATGCCAAAATCTCCTTACTTAACTCCAGCTTGGGATCAGAGAAAGAACTTAGAGCATCGAATAATTAGTGTAATTAGGTTTCCCATCTCCTTTTCTTGATGACTCCATAGTCCTTTTAGAGGACCAAATTCAACAGCTACTTACAACAAAGGAACAAGATAAGACTGTTTTACAATATTTAAAGGAATATTCTAATGTAGTTGAAGTGGAGGCCATCTTGAACCCAGTTATGAAGTTGGAGATTTTCTTGCATGCAATTGTGTAGGATATTTAAACTATCTCTCATAAGGAGATCATCAAGCTGGACAAAGCCTTTTAGGCTCTACAATGAAGGAACTACATGACTGAAAAGGAATGTGTTGGGTACTAAGATTCTCTGAAGCAGCCCTAAGTGGCATGTTTTGGGGCCACATTTTGAAATTTTGAGACAAGGAAGGATTGTTGGATTCTTCCATGAATGGCATGGATTCTCTTGGTGAGTTTCCATAACTATAGAATAATTTCTACATATTTCAGGGATCTCTCATTTATTTTCTATTTTGTCACACCAACCCCTTTTTATTTTGGCATTCTTTTATTCCTTCTCAAAGCTCAATTTTGACGAACTATGGGACTAAACATTGAAGGCATCCATGTATCCTTTTAGCACATATTACAGCCAACAGAAAGAACCAGGAACCTCAAAATAGCGTGTAGCTTCCACATGGAAAAATCACATTGGCCTAGCCCAAGTGGGTAGAAATTTCAAAAGGAAAGGAAAATATCTCGTAAGGCTCCACATGTTGTCCAAGCGCAACTCCAAAGGGAGAAAACAAAAGGCAGTCCCAAATTAGCATGCGGCATCCACATTTCATTCAAGGAAGCTATTACCAAACAAAGAGCCAACCAAAGAATCAAAAGGACTCACAGTTGGATGGATTGAATGCAATCTAGAGTCCCAAAGCAAGTAGTTGAGATTCACAACACAACTCTTAGATCATGCAAGTAAAGAACTAAATGCAGACGATGGAAATCACGATGGTAGACATATTGGTTATAAAGCCATAGGATCTATAAAAGAGGGTTGTAGTGCCAGTATAAGATATAGAAAAAAGGAAGCAGAAAACCCTCGGGAAGATTTTAGGGTCCAGTAGTTAGTGTTCATTAGCCTTAACAAGGTTTTGCTGTAAACAAATACTGTAGTCTGTGGTATTGTTGGCCTTATGTATTGTTTTCTCTATAAATAAATAATTCTTGTTCTTTGCACAAGGAAGTTCACAACACTCTGGGTATTTATTCTCTTCTGTATGCTTTTATTTGTTTAGATGAATGTTTAAGTTTCTATCATGTTATACTCCCTTATATCTTTACATAATTTTTTTCATTTGCAAATGGTAATGTTTCATTTTCTTCTAACTTTTGATAGTATGAAATACTCTAAGAAGGTTAATCATGCTCAATACTCCTTAACTAGTCTATTAGTCCTTTCAGTTTCTATTTCTATGCTTTTAGTAAAGTTTTGGTGCATCGCCTTAGTTAGTATTTTCATTCTATTTTCTCTTTAACCCTCACCTCAAAAAAATCATAGAAGATTCAGCTTCTATAAAATCTTGAGTTTATCTTAGGGGATAAGTCCCACATCTCTAAGATTTCCCATGAATTCGATGGTTCATCTATAAATATAATCATCAATAGGGAAAAATGGAAACAAGAAGCTAAACAATAGCTTTATAACTGCAAAAAAAACATAGCGAGAGAAGAGAGTACAAGAAACAACAGACAAATGTTACAAGAAATTATAAAAAACCTTCTAAGATTCTACCAAGGCCTTGTAGAGGTTTATTGTAGTTTCCTTGTCTAGATCCTTGATGTTTGTTGTTAAGGCCTTCTTCTTGTCCTTACCATCTTTCGAAATGTCCTCTCAAATGGAACTAATATCAAAAATCGGCTTTACCTGGACCTAAATAAGGTCAAGAAAAGCTTTGTGCATGGATAGTTGGTTAATTTTCTTGGTGAGAATCTGCCACATTTTTTGTTCTTTGGATTTTAACTTATTAGATAGGTTTTCAATTTTTTCCTCAAGTTTAGTGTAGGTTGTGGTACTCAAATCATCCTTGTTGTCATCTTTGAGGAGAAAATCAACATTATCCTCAATATCCTTAATGGCCTCATTATGCTTCTTCATTTTTGCACTAATATCAATGCTAGGTTGGGCATTGGGGATAGAGTGGCTCATGTTTAGGAGACCTTAAAGATGCAACATTATTAACAAGACTATAATAATATGTATGCAAATATCATCAATTTTTCCATACAATACAAAGGATAAATAAAGCCCCAAAACCAATAGTTTACAACCTTGTGATATTCCTCTCAAGAGAGAGAATAACATAACCAAAATATCCATAATCAATAAAAATAAACAATTTAAAATTCAAGTATAGAATCCTCGTCAAACAAGGAACAAAATGAAAAAAATTCCAACTTTCTATTTGTTGGTGCACAATTTGATCTCACCCCGTTTGTTCTAAAAATTTCCCAATCTTCTTAGTTCATTGTATTTTCTATCTCCTCGAATGGATGCGTACAAGTTTTATCTTTACCAGGGTGTTATTGTAAATCCTTCTCTATGGTCATGGATTGCTATCGAGCCATGAATTATTTATAAATTATTTTTCCTTAAAGAAAGATTCAATTCTAGGCGCTTATGGTGAAGTTCCCTTAAATCTTACTATTCGACGGACATGTTTTCCCCGTCAAATTATATCTCAGCATCTTCATCTACATGGTCTCTTTTGATTGTATGAGGCATGCCCAGTCTATTTTATTACTTGTAACTTTTTGCTATGTTTGCAAAAAGATCAATTTGGCCCCACGGCCCCGTTCAGTTTTGATTGGCCGGTCAAATTTATAAAGGCGGAGTGAATTTCTATTTTTTTCCCCAAAGGTGCATACGTGTTCATTTTTAATTGGTTGCAGCCAGGCGGGTCTTTTTGGTGAAATTTTCCACTTTGGTCACATTTGTAAAATATACCAAATTGGCCCCACAGACCCGATAGTCTCTGATTCACTATTCAACAAATATGAAGTGGTAGGGAAAAAGTCTTCCTTTGACCCCGATGAAGGACACGTGGCAGTTTTTCATGTTACAAGTGGGAAAGTGGGTCGGTAGAGCACATTGAAGTTTTTAGGCTCAGCATTGAAAAATCAAAGTAGAGAGGTGGGTCGCAGGAGGTTTTTGAAGATTTTTTTCTTTTTGTGAAAAGGAGAAAAGTACAAAAATGAAGTGCGACTCCACTGGGGCCCACATCAAAAGATAAAAGTGGGAAGCGGGTGGCCAAAGGAAAATTGGAAATTTTTCCTTTTTGTAATAAAGGGTAAAATTGCAGAAATGAGCCGTAAATCCATCAAAGGCCCAAATTAAGCCACGTGTCGAGCCCATATTTCAAAGGTAGAGGGGTGGGGAAAAATGTGAAAGTTGTGCATTTTCTCCAAAATTCATAAAATGAAAAAGGCACTCCCAGGCCCGTTTCGTCTCTAATCTTCCACATGGACGATTCTAATTTAAAGTGGTGAAAGGGAAAAATCAATAGTTATGGTGTGATGCATCTTGTTTTACTGCCATTAACATTCCACAACTTCAGGGGATGTAAATACGCATCATTTTTCATAGTGAATCTTAATGATATCTTGTCATTTCTATCAAAAAAGTGAAATTAAAGTGTTGTGGAGCTTGAATTTGTGAATCTGAGGAAGTGCAAGAGTTGATATTTTGAAACTGAGTTTCTCATGAACCTGCAGAAAATGAATTTCTAGATACAATAGAGCATGTTGCAAAGGAAAGAATGGGAAAAGGATGAAATGATGGAGGTTACATGTACAAAGGATGAAAACATGCTCCCAGTTAAAACAATGATGGAGATATTTTCAATGATTCACCTTTTTTAATAACTGGCAGCTTTTGTTTACAAACTTGTCAAACATCATTTTCTAGAAATCATGATGAAACATGTAACAAAAAAAGGTTCCTCGAATATTCTTTTCTTGGGGGGAAAGCTTGGATGTAAATTGAGTGTTATAAAAAGCATGCTTTCTTACGAGAAATTTGACAAAGCCCATCTTTCTGAGAGACCATCTGAGAAACCTGTTAATCTTGTATGTTTTAGATTTGATCATGTCAAGTCGGTTGCAAGTGTACAGCCATTGATAAGCTCTAAGATTGTTCAAGAAACCTTCCCCTACTGATGAATCTAATCAACTTCGAATTAATATGTGTTAATCTTGGGAAAATTTGTGTATGCTTTATTTTAGAATGTCTGCAAATAGTATTTCTTCTTCCTATTGTAATCTTGTGTTAAAATCCCTCCGAATCACACAGGATCTCATCCCCATGATAGTTTAGTGGAATTTGTAATTTCATTACGAGAAGAGCCTTCATCCTGTAATGAGATAAACAATTTAAAATCACTTTACTATTGTTTTGTTGATAAAGATTATTTGTAAGCCTTTGAGTGTAACTTAACGTGAGGAACCAGGGGTCTTTAATGTTTAACTCGGTCTTTAGCTCGAGTCTTCATGTTAAATTATTGGATATTGTGTGAAACCATGGAAATCTAGGCCTCCATTAATGCACACCTTTTGGTTGAAGGAATATTTTAGCTATTATGATGCATTATGTTATTTAGTTTTCCAATTGTTATGAAGGTTCTCAAAGATCTAGTAAAAGTAGTTTTATCCTGCTTAATATCCCACCAAAAATTATTCAAAAACAATGAATCCTACCAGAATTACCCCTGTTTTCCCTGTATGTCCACAAATGAATAAATTCTACTTCCAAAATATGCAGAAGCAATAAGGATTCCATAATGTCCTTAGTAAACTTAACCTTTTTTAGAAAATATAACAATTCTTTGGAAGTGACAACTAGTGAGAGTTAAATTGTGGTGCATTGATCATATTTTCTCAAGGTTTCCTTTCAAATTTTTGCAAAGAAGGATATCTTCATTCTCCTTCACCAACAGAGGTTACAAAATGGGTCCTCTCACTCTAGTTGAAAGGCACAACCTAAAGTAGTGAGGATAGATCAAATCCTTTTGAAGATGTTATCCATTTCTCCGACATCTTAGTGATAAAGACCCATCTGAATCACCTTCCTAGCTATAAAATGATATACGTGATGATTTATTTATATCTAGGCTTTTTTTTAAATCTGTGATGATGCTCAGCTTGCAAAGGAGAATCAATTTGGATACCAACACTATCCATCCCTTTAATGAAGTCCATAATCATCTACAATCTTCTTACCCAACAAACTCCAAACACCACCAAAACGAAGGACTAATATGCCTCCCAACCTATAGGTATCATCACGTTCCTTCTTCCCAAAGGAATTGTATTCTAGCCTCCCCAAATCTTGTGGTAAAGAGGCGTACCATGCTACAAAGAATGCCAAAGGATAATAAAGGTTATCTAAACACTATAAAAAGGATAAACAAGAGAGCACAAACAACATAACAAAAATTTCAACACTGAGAAAAAATGGGAATGGGGGAGAGGGGAGAGGAATCCATAGTGTCAATAATATATAATAGCATTGGTGTTTAAATAACCTCCAAGAGTATATCCTAAATCATCGACATATCCCAAAATCCTTATAAATATTTTGTCTCCTCCTTGCCAAGGATTTTTAAGCCTTTCAAGCTTCCTTGGAAAGGATAGGAGGGGATTCCCAAACCAAATGGGAATCCCTTCTACTTCCACCAAGGAAGGGAGTGGTAAAAAAACATCCATGGCTTCCCCAAGATTCCATGAAGATAAGATATTCCTCCCATTCCCCATTCCTACTCTAAATCCATATCCAAATGGAGTAAAGGAGTAAAGTAAACAAAAATGTAATTAAAAACCCAAAGAAGGAAGTCAAAACATACTCAAGGATCCCAAAACCAATCCCAAAAATCATACATACACACACACACACATTCAACAATTTATTCATATAAAAATACATGGAGGAGTGAGATCTACCTCAACTCCAATGCTCAAATCCACAAGACCCTTTATCTTTTTCTCCTCAAACTCCCAAAGTTCCCCACCAAATTTCTCCACCAAAATCCCCCAAACCTCAAAATTATAATAATAAATACAAAAAATCTCCTACACAAAATCCCATGGGAGGGTGACATGTGTCACCCTTCTAACTAAGAAAATCCTCCATGTCATCCAAGTCACTTTCCACACCCCCCAACAAAATATATGCAAGAGGCAAAAAAATCCCACCTAGCCCCCAAATCCCACACAAAATTCAAAATCCACACATGTGAAACATGGAAAGAATATTTAAATACTGACTTGAGAGAGAGGGTGGAGTGGGGAAGAGGGTTTTTGGTTTAATAAAAAGATTTCCCCACCCATAGGTTAGGTCCCATGGACCAATTTTGAAGTAAAAAAAATCCCTTACCTTTTAAAACAAGCCTTCAAAAATTACCTTAAATTTAAAATTCGGGTTTTGGGTTTGAATGGGGAAATTTAAGGTGAGAAGTGGTCCCCACCAAATTTCTTAACAAATCCCAACACATCCCTAAAACAAGATAAGAAACACAACACCCCATAACACTAATCATTGACAATGACCTCATTAGCACTAGGAAATACAAATTATGTGAGCAATGAAGTAATGAAGTTTTACCATGGTTCTCAAGGTTAGGGAAATAAATAACAAAATAAATAAATCAAACACATTGAAAAGCCAACCAAATTTTCCCAATTATAAAAATATCCAAAATGGAACAAGGCAAGGTAGAAGGTTTTAGCACAACATTTTTGGCATCCTTTATAGTGCTACCACTGGATCCTATGTTCACCAAGTGGTGCTACCTATAAATCCTCCACACTTAAGAAAAACCTGAAATATGCTTGACATTAAAAAATATCCATATAAATCGAAATGAAATATGACTATTAAATATCATATAAATAAAATCTCACAACATCTATTCTACTAATGATACATATAAACATGATCCAATATCCACAATGTATAGCTCAAAGTCACAATCATGAGTGAATACCATATATCAACATTATCAATGAAAAAAAACATCATAGTATCATTAGATCTAATCAAAATGAAATAACCAATGTCCTAAATATCGTAAAATGTATCAAATGTTTCCTCTCAAATATGATTTCATAGACCATAGGGTAATAATAGTAGCAATTTGAAAATCAAAATCAAATCAAATAAAAATGTCTCATATGTAATAATCAAGCTACTCAGATGAGTCACCGGTCTCTAGGATAAGGTAAAAATATGGTGGGTAGTACGTCTCCCTCCCCTAAAATTAGACTTCCTTCTAGAATTCACTGAAATATGTAGGGATATCTATCCCGCAATGGATTTGCATCCTCTCAAGTAGATGTTGTCTCACCGTATCGGTCCCACTATACTATAACTTGGTCCATCTCTTGCCCCCAAAGGGCCAATATCTTATGCTCCCGGATATGCATGGGCTGAAGTATCTAATTTCCTTTTCCCTTCACTTGTAAGGCATACCAATCCAATAAATGAGAAACATCTGGTATATACTTACGCAAAACTAAAACATGAAATACATTGTGATCCTGGGCTAGGCATGACATCAAGGCTAAGTGGTAGGAAACATGACCAATTACCTCCAAGATATCAAATAGACCCACAAAGAGAGGTGAAATATTAGAACCCTTTTCATAATGGATTGGGATCTTGTGTGGTTGTACTGTCAAGAATTCCTTCTCACAAAATGCAAAGTGATGCTTCGTCATTTTAGTGTTTTCATATGCCTTTTGGCATGCTCATACCTACAAAAAAATGTTGTTTGCTACAGATGAATTTCTACTCCATATCCTAAAGGAAATATGGCCCATGAACAACCATGTTGTCTAATCTATCCCAACTCAATGGTGTCCTTTAAGGTCACCCATACAAGACCTATTAAGGAACCATACCAATGGAGTTGTGGTAACTATTGTTATAAGAAACCTCAATGAGATACAAGTAATCCTCGTACTTAATTTTTTGATCCATCAAATACATTTGTAGCATGTCCTCTAGTACTTGATTAAATATCTTTGTTTAACCATCTATCTCTGGCTGGTAAGCTAAAGTAAAATTAATTTGAGTTCCCAAAGAAGTCTGAAAAGAAGTCCATAAATCTAAAGTATAGATAGTATCTTGGTCATTAATGATATTCTTCGGAATCCCATGAATCCTAAAAATATCCTCAAGGAATAATCTAGCAATGGTGACTACATTATACGTGACCTTTCTTGGTAAAAAATCAGCAACCTTGGTCAGTGTGTCTACTCTGACAATGATAGCGTCATGATGATATGATGACATGGGAAGAACAAAAATGAAATCCATATAAATGACACCCTATTTCCACTCAGGAATATCGCGGGGATAAAAAATTCCTGCGAGATGATGATTCTCAACGTGGACCCTTTGGCACTCATGGTAATGAGCTATAAATTATTATATGTCCTGACATAGTCCTAGCCAATAGTACCATTTCATACAATCAACATGCATCTTATACACTCCTAGATGCATTGCATATGTGATTTAGGAGAATTAGTTGCATAAATGAATAAATCATGTTTTGGGTTAATATAGGTGTTAGAGAGTTAATTAGGTGTTTTTGGTGAGTTTGAGTCCATAAAGACCTCCTTTGTAATGCAAATGTGAATATACAAGTTTCCCTCAAAAGGATGTATATGAAATTTGAATTGTGAAAGTTGAAAGAAAAGGTCAAAAATGAAGTGAAAGGGAAAAAAATGTTTGTAATAGGTAATTTAAGACCTCATAAGGGTGATAGAAGTGTCTTAACCTTAGGTCTTAGGCTGATATGACTTTGGTCATCAAATCAAACCTAGTTGGGTGGTTTAGAAACTAACTCTTTTATGTTTTAAGGAGGATAACTAGAATTCAGAAGGATGGATTAAGGATATAAGAAATCGAGAGATGGAGGTAGACTAGAAAGTAAACCTTGAAGGCTCAAGAAGCCTTGTATTTCATCAATTTGATCAAATAAAGGACTTGTCTTGAGAAATTTTCTATTATTTAAATGAATTTATGTAATTTTCAATGTATGATTTTCCTTTAAGAAAGTTATGTCGATGTCTATGAAATTTTGATGCTTTGTGTAGGATTCATATAGGGAAAATAAGATATTTAAAGGTTACAAAATGACAATGGAAACCCTCTAGGATAAGGACATGATATTGAACAAATAAGGTAAGTTAAATATGAGATTTGAATGAATGATTTCAGGTTTGAAACATGTATAAAAAGGATTGCATGATGAGTGAATGAGCTTACTAGAGTTTAGAATGGTAGAAAAAGTGTAAATTACTTTGTGTTTGTGTCAACAAATAAGTTCCTCGCATTGTTTATCATTACTTTTCAATAGTTACTTGAGAAGGGCTGAAAAAGGGAAGGTAAAACAAGATGCAAGACATAAGATCATGCATGCAGGTGATGACGTTCTTTGGTAAGATTTGAGAATGCCAAAAAACGTAGTTTGAGTGATTCCGAATAGGTTGCATGTGAAGAAATAGGGTATTATATTAAGAAAAGTATGTAAACCATGTGGGAGAGACCAATACACAAATATTTAGGGGTAGGTATATAAAAAATAAATTTGGGGAATAATATTAAAGAGCTTTAGAACCAGGTTATAATTTTTAAGTCTCAAAATGAAGCAAGATTTGGACAAATGAGCCTTCTCGGGATATGTGGAAACCCTAATGTAGAACGCTTATTTTATTAAATTTGGGATTATTCTAGCATGAGAAACTAAAAAATATAGCCAATATTGGAATCCAATATTACTAGTTTTGGATTCCAAAATGTTAAATATTGGAAATATTTGCACTTCGAAATTGCACATATTGGATTCCAGTATCACATATATTAGAATCCAAAATCACATATATTGGAATCCAAAAATCAAAATATTTGAATTAAAAAAATGCAATTAGAATTCATTAATTCTCCTTTCGGAGTCCAATATATCTGATCATGAATTAAATTAATGAATCTGTGAAAAAACATTTAATGATTTCAGTGAATCCAACATTGATATGAGAAATAATTCCTATAAATCGCTAGCTTGTATAAAACAAAAACATAGTCTATTTTATATAGGCTAGCAGACATTAGGCTTAATTTTTTCTTTGGAATAAGGCTCTTATTAGTTTTAAGATGTCTTTAAGATTAAACTATGAAGATTTGAATATTAAAAATTCCTTTGACCTAGCGGGTGCTAGGATAATGACATTAATGAGATGTGAGACACTTCCAAATTCATTTATTATGGTGTGATTAAACCTTAGGGCAGCTAGAGAATTACCTAAGATGTTATGAAGAAACTAACAAAGGGAAATGATTTGGTTTAGGAGAATTCAATTAATTGTAAAACCATTTCAAATATAATTTCATATTAAAATTTAAATATCATATTAACTTCATTTACTGTATTGGGATTGAACCTCAGCACAACCAAGGAACTTATGAAGATGTTATGAAGAAATTAGTAAAGGGAGACGATCTAGTGTAGGAGAATATAATTAACTATAAAAACTATTTCAGATATATTTTCATATTTAAATTTAGATATAAAATTAACTGTAAAAGCATGGCATATATATTTCTATATTTAAATACGGATATGAAATTAATTAAATTTTTTTTTATTATTGGAAAATAGTTTTTTGAAAGGGACTATACCCTTGAGTACAAAAGATGGCCTAGGAGCCAGAATAGGAATGAAAACTAGAGAGAAAAGGATCAGAATCCAAATGTGACAATGAAGCCCAAAGTAGCCAAAAAACAGCTACCCAAACAAGACAAAACAACAAAAACACTGCAAAAAAGCAATAGAGAGACAGTAAAAAAACAGCATAAAAACAGACAAGAATAGCTAAAGCATCTACAACTACTTTTTGGAAGCTTTGTCTATGCTAGTCTTGATATTCTTCTAGGAATGGAACATACCCAAAGTTGTCATGTGGGAAGTGTTAGTCTTATCCAACTGCTCCTGGTCCTTTTGCTTTCCTTATCAATACCCCAAAGTGTTGCCAGAACTCCACTGAAGTTGGAGACACTTTTGACATGTTGCTCAATGAACTCCTCAATCACCCTAAAGATGGCCATGTTGTAATCATGACGAGTTTTGGCCTTCCCTAAATGGGAGTCTAAGGAGTGCAGCTTCTTGTAGATATCATCAATTTGGTTGTTATCAATATCCACCTCCTCCTCCTTCTTCCTCTTACCTTTCTGTTTTGCCAAGTTCTTAACCTCATCCTTCAACAGTTTCATATCAACCTCTAAGGCTTCCAAAAATTTTTGAAGAGCTTTCCATATGCACATCTTGGGGACTGGCACTGCTAATATTCAGGAGCTCATGTGCAATTTCAATTTCATGAGGAACCTTCCCCACAGCAAGAGTCTCAAGGTTAAGCTTTCTAGAAGCCCTGGTAACCAGTCTGTTCAAGGTGGAGGCAAAGTGTGGGGTGGGAACAGCAGTAGGGGGAATGGAAGAAGAAGCCTGGATAGCCGGCAGGGGGGTGAGAACAATGGTGGAGGGGGAAGAGAATGGAGAAACGGGGATAGTAGCAGTAGAACCCGACAGAGGGGGAACTAAGCTAGGAGAGGATGGGAGACCAGGATACTTAAGAAGACAACATTTATGTAGCAGAAAAATAAGCCCCTGGTGTAAAGGAACCACCCGGGTATGCTTTTGAAACACCAAAATGGAGCGCTCAAGAGAGTTCAGCAAGTAATGGGGGAAACAAACTATGTGATTCCTACGGAAGTGGTTAAGAAAGATAAGGTGCTTAGCAGGTACAGTGACAAACCTTCCTTCCAAGGAAATGAACCGTATCATCATGCGAGTAACCTCATCATAAGGTGGAGGGATCGAGTTAACAAGTAGGCCCACTGTAATGTAGATCAGCTTCTCAGATCCCTCTACAAATCTCCTCTCTTCAACATCTCTGTCGACCCTTTTTTTGAAGAAACGGTATCCCTCCAAGCCAAGGTCGGTCACTTCAGCAATAAGTTCTTCATTGACCAAGATCTTCTTCCCCCCATATTCCACATTCCACTCCTTCCAATCCTTCACAAAATGCATTGAGATGCTTTGATCATGCCCTTGAACCTTCTCCATGAAGTTGGTGATGCCACCCTTGATGAGTATGCTCCATAGCTCAATATTATCCTTCCAGTCCAGGTCCGCACTAGGCTCAATTTGGCAAGGGGGACCTCCCATCTTCACTATGCTTAACTGTTTGCAAAAAATTCCCAAATCCTTGTGAGCATTGAAGCCAGTCTTCTTTTTACTGTTGTAATTTGCACAATGTTGGAAATGAGATCCGTTGCTTTTACCACGAACGGTTGCGTGTCTGCTGATCTGAGCCTACGGAAAATCACATGTGGGAATAGCCTGCTCCCTGTCATCAATCACATTACTACTGTCTTCAATTTCTATGGAGCTTTGTATCCAACTTTTAGTAGACGCAGTACAGCCCGTATGCGTGATTTTCAAATCAATGTAACTCCACTTGGAATTCCCCATATATTTCACACTATCTTGATTATTTTACATGATTTGTATAATCATATTTTTTAAGTCAACACATGTGGGAGTATTATTGATGTTGATCCACACCCAATAATCATAACTCAGCTGAAGATATTGCTTGCGTATAGAAATCCGCATGAATGTTGTTTTGAAGTTACTTAGGGATGCTATTATTATCCCAAATAGTGAGGTTAACATTAATGCCATAATTAGCCAGTGCATCCGCCAATTTACTACCCTCCCGGTAAGTATGCATGATCCTGATGTTATTGAAAGTTTGACAAATACTTATGGACTCTGAGATAAAATCCTTGATGCTCCAACTTGGAGATGAGAACTGTTTAAGGAGATTAATGATATTCAGGGAGTCCCCTTCAATAATGAGGTTCTGAATATTTTGAGTCTGGGTAATTCTCAAGCCCCATAGAGAAAATAATGCTTTGGAAAAATGATTAGTTTGAATTCCCATTTTCCCAGCATACGCAACAATCAGATTACCTTTATGATCCCGTATCACTCCTCCCCCTGCCGCAATCCTAGGGTTCCCCTTAGAGGCCCCATCAAAGTTCGACTTATACCAATTAAAATCAGGAGGATGCCATTTAATCAAAGATCTATCAATGCTATTCCCGAGATTGCTCTGACTTTTGACAGTTCCAATCTGCCAATTGGATAATATGTATTCTTCATTCTCTAGATATCTCTTGTTCTTGGGGGGTTTAAATCTAGCAATATTCTCTTTGATACCATTAGAAATTTTACCAATACTAAGTTTATAGTTTTGTTTCTTATTTCTGAAGATAATATCATTTCTATCCTTCCATATCCTCCAGATTAAATGAGGGATAACCAGCTTCCAGATCCTTTTAACAACATAATGCCTAAAGGGTGGGTTCCATTGAGTCCAAGCTGATTAAGATCCTTCGGCACCACCCAGAGAGCTTCAAATTTAGAGAGGGCAAAACTCCATATTCTGGTAGCATACTCACAATGTATGAACAGGTTGCTAATATCCTCAGAATATTTCTTACAAAGATGACACCTATTAGGGATTATAAATCCTCTTCTCATCAGGTTGTCAGTGGTAAGAATCCTACCTCTGATAGCTAGCCAATCGAAAAAATTTATTTTGGGAGTTAATTCAGTCATCCAAATCTTATTCCAATTGAACTCTATTTGACTACTGTGGAAGAAATTATTATATCTAGTTTTGACAGAGTAATTCCCATCATTGGAATTATTCCATACCAGCTCATCCTTGGAGTCCAGCTGACTTAATGGAATAAGATCTAATTGATCTTGAAGGGAGGAAGTAATTTGCATTAAATCATTTCTCTCCACAGTAAGTTTTTTCCAATTCTTGTTGGTACCATTTCCCTCAATATATTCCTTGATTTTAATGCCATACTTGCTTATAAGACTTTCCTTAACCATCCCAAATCTATCCATGAGATTTCCATTAAACCAAATATCCTCCCAGAAGTTTATGTCCCTACCATCCCCCACTTTCCATTTATTGCCCTGCTTGATGAAATTTCTGCTCTTGACCAGATTATTCCAAAAAATGGAACCACAGGGGAGGTGCTCATCTTGTAGGAAAGAGTACACAATTTGATGATTTAAATATTTTGCTTTGATTAAATCAATCCAGGGTTGTTTCTCAGACATCATTCTCTAGCCCATTTTAGCAATGAGGACCTCATTCATTTTCTCAATATCTTTTATACCCAGACCTCCCATAAACTTCGGGGTGCAAACCTTATCCCAAGCCACTAAGTGAAATTTGAACTTCTCTTCCATGCCTTTCCATAAAAAAATTTTATGAATCCTTTCCATCTTATCTCTGAAGGAAGAGGGGTTCTTGTAGAGCGACATGAAATAAATGGGTAGATTTTGGAGAGTATTTTTAATGAGCAGGCACTTACCAGCACTAGATAAAATGGCTCCTTTCCAACCAACCATTTTTTTTCGGAATCTCTCCAATAAATCATCCCACACCTTGCAAGAGACTTTCTTAGTGCCGAGAGGAAGGCCCAAGTAAGTGGCTAGAAGCGCACTTATTTTACAACCCAAAATTTTAGCAATTTTAAGCTGCCTTTCCTTAGGAGTGTTGAAAAAGAAGATGGAGATTTTATCATAATTGATATCTTGCCCAGAAGCATATTCGTAGAGCCTCAGTAAAGCCTTGGTAGCCTTGGCTTCAATGACTGACGCTAGAAGAAGAAGGATAGTGTCGTTCACAAATTGTTGATGGGAGATATCTTGACTGATGGAAGTGGGCTTAGAGCCTTTTAAAAGCCCATCATTAACTTCTTTGCCAATTGTTCTACTAAGGCTGTCAGCCAAAAGAATGAAGAGCAAGGGGGAGATAGGGTCCCCTTGTCTAAGTCCTCTGCTACTAGTGAAAAAACCCACAGGCTCACCATTAACTACCACTGAGAATCTGGCCGTAGGGATACAAGCCTTAATAATTATTCTAAATTTTTTCGGAAACCCAAATTTTGTTAAGACTTTGTCAAGGAAAACCCAAGAGACCTTGTCAAAAGCTTTATTCATATCAAGCTTGAGGACCATATTTGTCTTTTTATTATTTTCCATAGAATGTATGGTCTCATGAACCATAATCACTCCGTCTTGTATAATCCTGCCTTTGATGAAGCCACTATGCTACCTTGAAATAAGTTCATTCATAATGAGCTGAAGCCTAGTAGTAATAATTTACGTAAAAATTCTATAGATGGCATTCACAAGGCTGATAGGTCTGAAGTCTTTGAAATCTTTAGCATCCATTTTTTTTTGGGCCAGCACAATGTGAGTGTTATTAAGCTCTTTTAAAAGATTTCCTGTTCTATAGAATTTATTCACCACTCTAAGAAGATCCTCCGAACAGATTTCCCAAAATTTCTAGAAAAAAATTATGGAGAACCCATCCGGACCAGGAGCCTTGTCACCCTCTAAAGCAAATACAACTTTTTGCAGCTCTTCAAGCATGACCACTTTGGTGATACTTCTAAATTTTTGTTCCTCAATTTTATCTTGGGGAATGGCCTCCAACATAAAAGAAATAGCTTCAGAATTGGTGATATTCCTCTCCTCAAGAAGTTTTTTATAAAAATCAAGCACTTCTTTCTTGATGCTATTGGGATCTTTTATGATATTTCCATTGTTTTTAGAAACTTCTAAGATCCTATTACAGGCTCTGTGCTTCAAAGTGGTCATATGAAATAACTTCATATTCTTGTGTCCCTCTTTAAGCCAAATAACTCTAGATTTAAATATCCATAAAGATTCCTCTCTGCTATAGATCGTATGGAACTCTGAAAGAATATTCTTTTCATTAACATCATCTTCAGCTGATCTCCCCATAGTATCCATTTTTATTTCCAGATCCTGAATTTTTTGTTTTAACTTTTTTTTATTGTCAAATACATTACCAAAAATGCTTTTATTCCATATTTTGACTTGCTTTTTGACATTTTTGAGCTTTTGAACCAATCTAAATTGAGCAATGTCTTCACTATTCCATCCCCACCATTCTTTTATCTTATCATAGATATTTTCATGCTCCATCCACATCTTTTCAAATTTGAATGAGCTTCTGGTGGGTTTAGTCCAATTGAGAAAATTTAAAGCAATCAGATTGTGATCCGATCCAAATCTGGGCAAGGAAGAGAGGTGGAAGTCTTGACTGAGAATCCAGCTCGCTGAAATTAGTGCCCTATCCAATCTCACCTGGATAAACTCCTTTCCCAACCTTCTATTATTCCAAGTGTATTTATTCCCATGAAGATCCACATCTAAGAGGTTATGTTCAACAATAAAATCAGCAAAATCCTCCATACCAGTAGAAAAGCTGGAGGTACCTCCATACTTTTCACCTAGGTTTAGTGGGGAGTTGAAATCCCCCATAATAAGCCAGTTAGCAGAACAATGTTGGTTTCTAAATGTTTTAAGGTCATCCCAAAGCTTCCTTCTACCACTAACCGTATTAGGGGCATAAATGTTAGAAAGGATCCATTCACCATTATTCTCAATAGCAACAAATTTGATTGCAAGATGATTAATAGTAGCATTGAGAACCATACCAGTACAATGCCTTTTATTCCAAAGAGTAGCTAGTCCTCCAAAAGCTCCCTAGGAGTCAACAGCCGCCATTTCAGAGTTATCCCAGAAACTTTTTTTAATAGTTTCTAGGGTCTTAGCTTTCATCTTAGTTTCTTATAGAATCAAAATACTAGGATTACTGGAATCACGTAACTCCTTGATGATTCTCTGCTTGGAGTTTCCATTTAGGCCTCGGATGTTCCAAGAAATAATCTTCATTTGGAATGATTGGTGGTCGGAATTTCCTAATGGTTCAACTGACGTTGAACGCCATCTGCAATGTCCCTCTCCATTCTCTTAGATCTAAGAGCCTTTTTAGAGGGTCTTCCTCTTTTTTTACTTCCTCTAAAGTCAACTATTCATCTAGCAGAAGATCTAGTTGTTCTGGATGTTGAGGTGTCCCAGTTGTCTTTTTTCTTTTTCTTATCACTGTAAAACATTAAAACCAATTATCCTTAAAATTAACAGTAAAACCATCTGAGATATATATTACTATTTAAATATAGCAATGAAATAAAATTAAAATTACTTTACTAAAGATATAATTATAGTAAAACATTTGATGAATATTTTGAATTTATATAGTAACATTATTCCCAAAGATGGGCTTCCAAATCAACAATACAAATCATAGTAAAGCTCCAATAAAAAAGCTCTCTATAATTTTTTTCTCTAATAAAATACTAAACATATTTGATGTCCCTCAATGGTTGCAACAAAGGACAAAACACATTTAACAAGTATTTTTATTCTGACTTAGAATCTATGTTAGATTTTTTAGCAATTATGTAGTTCCCAACATCATTGAACTTGTTTTTCTCTAAAGTGTCATCTACAAGCACTACATTTTTATAATGGTACAATGCATTAAATCTCCATCAAAAGGAATTACGATTATTGAGATATAATTTGGGATTCCCAAAACCTTCATAATCGACATGTTTTGTCTCGACATAATATTCCTATGTAAATATGAAATCGAATCTTCCAACCTCTAAGCCAATTTTTTAAAGGAATGAAGGCATCATTTCATCAACATTTGACTTTCTCGCAGATGTCCATAGTGTTATTTTGAAATGGTTTTTGCATCGTTTAAAAAAATCTTTCACATTTGGTATGAGAATATAATTTTTTTTTGAGCTCGACACCGCCAAATGTTTTTAACTATTTGTATGCCAAATCAACCTTATGGAGGGTGTGTTCCAAAACAACATTTATATAAAATATGATCAGTTTCATGTTACATGTGTTCTTATCTGCAAATGGAAAAAAAATGGTTGAGGGAAGTGAATCAATAAAAAAATAAAAAATAGGTTTCTCTCGATATTGTTATATCAAAAATCAAATGTTTGTAGGTGATGAAGAAGGGAGAAAATCTAAGTGTGTTCCTCATTTCTTATTATACTAGGAGTATTTTTTTTGTAGAATTTGTTTGAATTAAATGTAATGTTTTAGCGCGACGAGTCTTTACATACATTATTTTTATTATTTCATTGCATTTGTAAGTGGTATACGTTTTCTAATATCGAAGCAATAAATAGTATTTAATCATGCTCAAAATTAATTTAGGAATACATATTTGATGAATAAAAACTACTCAAATATTTGTTAAAATAAAGTTTCTCCATTAACACATGGATAACTTATACACTCATACTCTCATCTTATAATTAGGTAAAACATAAATACTCCCAACTTATATTCGTACAGTCTCAGCATACAAAATAGTTAAGCATAACCATCATAAAACCATATGAATGCATTCTATTTACAAAGTTAAGAAGTATCATTATAATAACATTTTGAAATGATAATTATTTATTTAGCATTTTCTAGCTCCAAATATTTGATGCCCTCTACCACATTCAATCCATTAGACACTATTAGCAATAAATCTTTGTAAAAATTGGTCATCAACTAAAAGAGGGATTCACAAAAATCGATGTTGAAAAGTGATGCACAACAACGAATTTGCACTCCGATGGTAACGTTAAGCCAAAACAATATTCAAGATTCAAAACAATGGAAAGAAGATTGCAAGTACGAAGAATGGGTCTGCTCATACTTATAGATCAAAAAATAGGAAGTACAAATAGGGGTGTTGTGTAACCCCCATGCCTAAACATGGAAAGAAACTTAATGACGCCACTGATGCATATGACGTTGAATGACACATATGACGCCACTAGAAGAGGAGTTACAATTCCAAATAAGGAATGTAACTCCTATCACGCATTGACACAAATGACAATGTCAGATTCTATGATAGAATCTGACACTTGTCATTTGACTTCCTAAGACCTATGACTGTTGCAAGGGAAGATGACTCACCTAGGTGATGTGGATGATGATTGGATAGTCACACACACCAACCTCCCCCCTTCATCAAAGCCATGAAAGAGGACAAGGTAAGACAAACAGAAAAAGAAGAATCCCCTAGACAACTAAGAAAGATGTGTCAATGGGCCCCGGAAACTAAAGGCTTGATAATGTGCCCATGTACAAACAACACCTTTCTGGAAAGAAGAAGAGGAGAAGAGGGGAAAAGGGAGTGCTATCCAGCTCCCCCGGAAGATGATTTTTGATGGACTCCTAATGAAACTGAAGGGACCAAAGGTCTATGATCAGAAGGAGGAGGAACATGGAGAGTTTCGAATGGTGGCCCAATATGAGAAGGAGATAATATATCAAGAGAAGTAGTGACAATCCTGTCAATCTCCATAAGGTGAGAGTACACAAATATAGATATATCATCAAGAGATCCCTGAAGGGGAAAATGAACTTGCTGCGGTGGAGAGTCAGTGGAAGCTGGTGGGATGGAAACTTTGGTCTTGAAAGAGGTAGTAGGTTGAAGAAGATGCTGCACTGTGATGTCGGTATCCTCGAGCATATCATCCAATTCCGAGTCAAGGAAATCAATGTCCTGTTGGAGAGAATTATAAGAACCCTTTGAAGAAGTAATCTCCAAGTCTCTGGAAGCAACAGGGGATGGAAGAATCTCCAGGATAGAATCAACGGAATCAATAGATGCTCATGATGGGGAAATCCTGAGATCCAAGGCAACATGGTGTGCAGGTGAGAATTCAACTGAAGAGTCTTTTGGAGGAGAGTCACTAGAAACAATGATAGGAGCAATACTAAGTTCTGAAGGAGCATGCACAAAAATATGTGTGGGTGGCCCTTCGTAAGAAAAAGTATCAGTGAACTCACTTTCCTCCATGGATGCAAGATCATCAGAAGATTCATAACCAGATGAAGGAGGATCAAAGTCTCCATGAAAATTCTGAATGAAGATCCAAGCTCTGTGTGCAGATTCGGTGAATTCTAATCGATGTTGAAGGTCCTCCGGTATAGTAAGACAAAGAAGCCCGTATATCATATCATTCTCATCCAACCAATTTTGGTGATGAATGTGGTCAATAGGTTTAGGTGCCAACCCAAGAAGATGTGGTAACAAATTGTACATAATACAATGATCGAGTATCCCACTCTTCCGTTGTAGGTAGTTTCCTGGTCCTAGTTGAACAATGGAGCGATGAAATTCAATGTCCATGATGAGAGGAGCCTCCAAGGAACACAAGATTGACCCCCTCTTTTTGTGGCACTTTATAATTTAGTGTGTTGATTACAACCAGATGCGACTTTGTTCCGAGAACCAATTTTTCACTCACCTTGCAATTAGCGTAATAACACGCAATGGTGGAGACAACAATCAAGGTTCGTAGGGCGCAACAGATCGACCATGCAAGCAAGCACAAAAAGAGAGAAACAAGAGGGGGAAGAAAGAGATTTGTGAGAAAGCATCTCACGTTGCATGAAAGAATCCCTTTGTCGTAAGACTACGGTGGACGCGTTCACAAGTCCATGAAAAAACAAGAATAGAATAAAGCTCATAAAAAATGAACTGAATTAAGCAATACAAAGACACCCCCCAGAATGCGGCACTTTATAAAATTAGTGTGTTTACAAAACTAATGATCCCATCATCTAGAGTGCAAAAAAACATGCAATTTTACTAAAGAAGTGCTCAAAACCGAGCAACGAGTCAAAAGTTATAGCAAAAACCAATTCCCACAACTGATGAGAAAAAAGCCAATAAGCCTGCAAATGGATTAAAAAAACACCCTAAATGCATGAAAAAGGTGTCGTATGTATGCCCGTTGGAAATGACACAGAATTTGAGATAGGGTTTGTTTGTATTGCGAGGGGGGATTAGCCACCTGCCAATCCCGGACCTCACCCTTCATCTTTGGAACTTGGCGGAAGGTTAAAAATACAAGCCAAAAGACCAAATTTTATAATGCCAAAGAAATGAAATGTTTTTACCTTATACCTTTTAAAATTAATGAAACAACACGTTTTTAAGAAAAGTGATAAGGTAAAAATGAATACAAACACGTTTTTTAAGAAAAGTGAATAAAAAATGTATTTTTGGAAAGATATTACCTGGCATCAGACTCTAGCTATCCACTACAAAAAGAAATGCCAGCAAAGAGAATATCTCCATAACAATGCAAAAAAACACTCAGAACAGTGCAGAGAACAGTCCAAAAAATGCCTAAACAGTCCATCAAAATGCCTGAACAGAGGAGAAAAATGTAGTAGTGGAGAGAAAAACACCTGAGGATAGGTTTAAACGTGGGGAACAATGCAAAAACGTGAGTAGTTTTGCAAAAAACGTGAGAGACCAGGAAAAAATGTGAGAGGTTTTTCTGCAGGCTCACAAAATTTTTTTGAGACCAGGCAGAGGTAACTTCGAGACAACAAGGAACCACAATGATGAGGAAAAAGCTCAGAATAGTCTGAGTATACACCAGTGAATAAAAAACAACGATTCCAACTAGTAATCACACGTCCACGCCAAAAATGAGCTCTTATTTTTCCCTGCAGGTGCTGAATCTGAACACAACTAGTAAGAAACACACAAACAACCCAGAAACAACAGCCACAAAGATCTAAAAATATCCAAATACGAACTCAGCTGATAAGCAAACCAACTAAATACCTTAACTCATAACTTTTGAAACCTCAATAAGAGGTGAGCAATAATTCCAAAACGATAATAAAAAAAACTTGCACACAAGGAAATGAGAAGAAACCAGAAGTAATAAACAACTGAGAAACGAAGAACCGATGTCGAAAAGTGATGCACCACAACAAAGTTGCACTCCGATGGTAACATCAAGCCAACACAATATGCAAGATTTGAAACAATGGAAAGAAGATTGCAAGTAAGAAGAATGGGTCTACTCATACTCATAGATCGAAAAATAGGAAGTACAAATAGGGGTGTTGTGTAACCCCCATGCTTAAACATGGAAAGAAACTCAATGACGCCACTGACGTATATGACGTTGAATGACACATATGACACCACTAGAAGAGGAGTTACAATTCCAAATAAGGAATGTAACTCCTATGACACAAATGACAATGTCAAATTCTATGACAGAATCTGACACTTTTCATTTGACTTCCTAAGACCTATGACTCTTGCAAGGTAAGATGACTCACCTAGGTGATGTGGATGATGACTGGATAGTCACACACACCAACATCAACCACATATATTTTGAAAAAAATTCTCCTTTGTTTGTCATCTCAACCATAAAATTTGTAGGGGGCTTTCTCATTGCACCTAATGTAATACACAATGTGTCTTTAGAACTATAGGGAACATCGTCTCTAATCCAAAACTTTTCTATATATTTTATTGTAATTCCATTGACTATATTAGAATGTTATTTTCCCCATGTGAGTACTGGATTACATTCAGTCGATAATGTTTTAGTCAAGGCCTTTGTAAAATTTTCAATATTAGCAGAAGTGATTTTTTCGGACCAGACTCCCATTTCAAATTTTGTTAGCAATGAGTTTATAATCTCTTTCATGCTACCTCATAAGTTGATTGACTCCTTTCTAAACTTGAATGACATATCCTTAGAGGAGGATTGGTTTTTCTCATACAATAACCCCTCCAAATCAAAAATAAGAAAGTAATTATTGTGGCTAATTGTAGGGAAGTAAATAAATATTTTAATCAATCTCATACCAAATCAAACCAATGGAAATAATCAACATTTCATCTCATAGATACCACTTACCAAAGGGGCTTACGTGTAGGATTTCATCTTCTTTACCCATAGTTGGATACTTTGATGCAAGACCTATTTAAAACAAACATTAATCTATTCATAATTTAGCTATTTCTATGGCCTATGAAACCGTATTTGAATAAACATAGTGATCTACGTGGTAAAATTGTAAATTCAATATCAGCACTTTAGGAGGCTACCACTTACCGAATGGGATTCTAGCTTGGCTTGTATTGACCTTACCCGTTCCTAGTTTTTTTATGCAATATGTATTATAAAAAACATTAATCAATTCATAATCGATTTCATTCTATGGAAAATAAAAGCATAATTGAAAAGAATATTGCTCTCTATGGTAATATTCTAAGTGAAAAATAAATTGTTCTATGTATTTTGAATGAATATTAACGGTTGATAGGGTTCGTTTATATTCATTGAACCACCCATTGGCAGAAAATAGTTCTAAGATATTGATGTGTGTTAGCGACCATTAGTTATTCCATCATTGGATAGACTAACCATTGATACTAATGTTTTTTAGTTATGGAATAATAACTACAAACTATTGAGCATTATATGCCACAATGAACTTATGAAATAGGTTATTTTGTCATTCCTTATTTGAAAATGGTTCTTCTAGAGTTATTTGATATCATTTTCTATAACTTTGTGAACCTTATATATGGTTTTGTTTAAAAATGTGCATGGCTAACATACTAGGTTGTGACTGCATATTCATTCTAGTTACCACCACACATTCCATTATTAGTTTCTCTAGTTGTTGGTTGTCTGCATAAACCATTAATTGACTTCTAAATTTGTGGGGCTTAATATTTGTTTTTATTTATAAATGAACACGAATAACATACCAAGATTTTATTGCATATTCATTCCACATGTGGCCAAGTTCCCCTCATCTATCATTAGAGCTAGTGAACATAGAGTATTGACAAAAAAATGAAAAATCATGGAAATTAAAAATAGAGCTCATTAAAAATATTTATAAAATTATTAAAGGTCAATCACCATATTGAACTTGTAGTGTAGCATCAAGTTAAGAGGGTTTTACATCAACTCCTATTGTTTTTGGCTATCTGCGTAAATAATAAATGTGTAAGTATCTTTTTTTGGTTAAAAGCCATTAAAAAAAATAACTTGTTTAAGTTGTATTTTGGGAAAACAATTTCTTCATATGAGAATAGTAATGTTTCAAAAACATTTCCTGACTATGTTTCTTAACAATACAAACAATATATATATATATATATATATATATATATATATATATATATATATATATATATATATTGTATTCAACTAATGCACACATTGCGACACTTCCGTCGTAAAGTTATAATACTAAATAATTTTAGGAACAACATTGAGTGAACATCTCAGCCCATAGATCATATGATCATTCGTAAGGAAAAGGATGTTTATTTCCTTTTAGGCTATTTTTTCTTACAGTTACAAATTTTTTTGGTAGTTTTTCCATCCAATCCATAGTGACATATTCTCTTTAATCATTTTTTATCTTTGTAGTTATGCACACTAGTTATTGTGTATATAAGACACAAACTTTTAAATTTCCCATTGTTGTCATAGAGATTGTAGCATCCATCTAGAATTAATTCTCCATTGTATTTAACCTTTTTCATGTATTATTTTACTACTTCTCTTAACATTTTCAAATATTCAATTGGTATGAGAACAATAATATGTTAGGATAATTATTATTTACCTTTATTTAATTATGCATTGCATAATAATAGGTTTATTTATTTTTTGGTTATTTCGTTATATTTATTCATAACCATATAATTTTCTTTATGTTTGCATACGGGTGTAGTTATTTTGTTTTAACAATATTAATCTAATTATTCATGTGTGCTTTCTCAGATGTAATTTGGAAGCTACTGTATTTTAAGTTAGTTATTACATAGTTACAACTCCTCATTTGTTTGTATCTAGGCTATCCAATATGTATAAATATTGTAGCCTACACTATTCTACCTAGTTGAATTAACATTAATAAAATACACAAGCTACCGTCCCTATTTTGTGAAAATACATTTGGTACCAAAGTAAGAATCTGGACCTGTGAAGGAGTGGAAAGAGAGAGCAGTAGAGATAAAGGAGTTTGGAGAAGCGTTTGCAGTAAATGAGAGCCTATGCAACCTCCTACAACCTCCAATCCCCATCCCTTCCTCCCCACATCATCTTGTTCATTCCAGGTGTTTGGAATGCAATTTTTTTTGCATTGGCACACCTAACACCAAGAAAATTTTGTTGTAGGAATTTTTTTTAAAATATTATTTTTTCCCATTAGGGGTTTTATCACTAAAATTTAGTAACCTTGTTAGTCATAGTTAATAGTGGCAGCAATATTAAATTTAGAGGAGACCAATTTGAATATATTGTAGTGCTCCGTGACTGAGCTATCAACCAGGTTATCCACTGGAACCTTTGTACGCCGAGCAACCTATCAAAAAAGCATTCAAGGAAGCCGTGTTCATTATGTGTCGAGCCAGGTTGAGCTGTAAACATTTGAATATCCTTTGTGTGTATTCTGAATGATACCCCCCGCCAAAGACTTGTGTGATTGAAGGAGAGTTTTGAATCCACCAATTTGACCTTTGTATGTAAATAGTCGATTTATATTTGTGTTGGGTTTTTTGCATTGGAGTAGCACAGTGACCCTCTGACCGAGTTGTGTCCCTCCTCCAATGAGTTATTCCTCCACTAACTCAACGACCTGTACCAAGAAAAAATTTTGTAACATTGATATTTGGTATAGTTTCATTAGAGACAGAGATTTATCTGTATGCTGAGCCACTGTACAAACAGCTTGTCGAGCCCCATCTAAGCTTGCACCAACAATTTTGTGCAAAAAACTATAAACGGTGAGAAAAGCAATCAATCTCCATGCAGACCTGTAGCAACATTGGATGAATAAAAAAATATATATGACCTGCACAAGGGAAAAATAATATGGTAGATGAATCGAAAAATGCAAGGAGAGAAATAAAAAAATACAACATTCAATCACATGCAAAGGAGTTTCAGATCCACTTCTCATGCAAGGAAAACCCTAAAATTTCCTAAAAACACACTGCCATGTAGACCTCTCCTCCAGCCTAGTCGACCACCATGTGGAGCGTCCAGTCATCCAAGTTGCATTAAAAAAAGGTTAGCAATGTTTTTTAATTAAAATATAACATCCTCAATTTCATATGCAAATAGGACTTGTGGTGAAGTGGTTAGTGCACGAGATTTGGGACTGTGGAGTATGGGGTTCGAATCACACAAAACAACACAAGTTTTTCAATTTTGAAATTTAGTGAAAATTTTGGAAAACCGCCACATTTGGAGGTGGATTTGGTGAAAAACCACCTTTAAACAGCTTAGATACAGCTAAACAACCTTCTAAATTTTTTAGTGAGAAAAACCCTAATTTAGGGTAAAAAACATTTTTCTCCTATTAGGCCTATTTTTTTTATTTTGGGCAACATTTACAAAAGGAAGACTATTTAAAAACATCATTTTGGGCTACATTTTAATAGTTTTTTGCATCAAGGTTCGTACTAGACTCTGAATGCCACCAAGGCCCGCAAAACAAAAAAAAATTCCTGTCATTCAATTTTTCCAAAATTTTGAATGCAATTTGTATACTATAGTATATTGTACTAATTTGTAGGTTGCCATAGTCAGCCATAAATATTGTAACTACTCAGAAACTAGCAGAGAATTGTAATCCAAATAGTAAAAATTAGTTCTGTAACATGCACAAGATCCTATATCTCATTCAGAGTGTTCGGTATATACGGTGCCTCTAGGAAGTGCTTAACGCCTAATATAGTTGTAATAACATTATCTGGGCATCAACCTTTAAATCGACAGGGAGTAATAAGGTCACAGTGCACATACTATGAGCCATCCCATTCATTTTTGAATGATTGCATGACATAAATCAGGAATGAGAAATTATCCAAGTATGTAGTGAAGTTACGCGTGAGTATGAGGATATTTCTTTGAGCTGGTTTCAATAATCATACAGACCCCTTTCAGTACTGTCTTGGTACCACGTATTGAATTCTTTCACATACATTAACGCCTCTTTCATGTACCACTAGCTATATAGTAAGGACAAACTTATTTCATGTACCAATTGGCATATCAGAAGGGCGCGTATATAGAAAGGTTCTATATATCAGAATGACGGTATATAGATTGGGAGACCTTATACCTAGAGTGATAAGAGCCAAACCTTGTGAGGGATTTCTATAAAATGGGCACCAATGCCCCCAAATGTTTTCTTCCTGATTCATAACTAATCAGCGGTAATAACTATACTACACGGAAAATAAAAATCAAGACACATCTTGAGTTTGAAAAGATCTGGCCTATTGTGGCAGATACTCTAACTAGATCAACTATTGATACAACACAACAGTGGAAGTTTTATAGAACAGATCAGAAATCCAAATTCATCATCTTGTTTGGAGTTCTTGATGATGTGTATCCCCACATTCGAGATGCCACAATGATCAAATAAGCGTGGGATAATTTGAGCACAGTATACGAGGCTAAAAACAAGAATGCTATACTAAATTTGCAGAGTTAGTTACACACACTGAATTTCAAGTAGAATGAGAAAATTGAAGCCTTCTTAAGAAGAGTTGCAGAGTTGAGGGCTTCACTTCTAGCGCTGGGAGAAGCGGTCACATATAATGCTCTCATTCCCATTATTCTGAGAGCACTCCCCTCTTCTTACCACATATTTGTAATAACACTAAATGTGTCAGCTACGATAGTTATTTTTGAAAAGCTGGTAAACCTATTGCAACAAGAGGAAGCCATGTACAATACAAGGATGATGAAGAGGAGCAGGCACTTTCTTCTCATAAAAAATGGAAATGAAAAGGTAAAGGAAAACCTAATTCCTATCAAAATTCCCAACTTTAGAATCAATGTCAACATCAAGGGGACAAACAACAGAAGTAAGCGATGTCCAATCTATAAAAGAGGACATGAATTGAAATATTGTTGGTATAATACTTACAAAAAAGGTTCATCCAAGTAATTTTGGACCTCAACGCCAACAATCTCACAAGGTAAACTACAAACTACAATCAAGGGTAGATAAAAAGGAAGCTGGAAAAGAAGACCTCGTTAGCAATGAAGGATACGTTGTTGAACAAGAATAACATTCAAATAATGAAGACTTCTTGTAGATTGCTTGATCAAGTGAAGCTTCCACGTAATCTAGTAATGTCTGGTATGTTGATTTGGGATCCATTCGACACATGACCAGCCATATAAACTGGTTTACTTCAATGATGGACACACCTTTAAAAAACCATGTTTCGTTGGGAGATGATTCTTCATATACAGTTCAGGGGATTGGGAACATTTCTCTACCCCTTGGTTCACAAAAATGTACACTATCTAGATGTCGTTATATGTCCCTGGGGTTGTTTAAAGAATCTGACTTTCAATCAGTAAACTCCTAGATCACATCTTGAATAATTGACTTTGATAGTCATTCCGCATAAGAAAACGTGTTTGATTCAAGACAAATCATGAGTCTCGAAGATAGTTGCAAAAGCCTCCAATGTCGGACGCATGTTCTAGCCTTAATTTTGTCCACAGAGATGATCTAAGCACTTGTGGCTAAGGACTCTACCTCAACACAGTTGTGGCATCAGAGACTTGGTCATGTTAGTTTCAAGTATCGTCAAGTCACTTCGTCGGCATAATATGGTACATGGGCTATCATCTCTTCATAAGGATACAAACAAGTGTCCTCACTTCCTAGCAGGAAAAAAACACAAAGCTTCATTCCATAAGAGTACATATCGATCTCATGGTAAGATTGATCTGGTTCATACTAATCTTTGCAGTCTGATGCAACCAAGTCATATCTAGATTTCAGTACTTCATGCTATGTGTTGATGACTATTCAATAAAAATGTGGATTTTTTGTCTTTGCAAGAAAAGTGAAGCTTTTGAAACTCTTCAAGAAGTTAAAATTAGTTTTTGAGAATGAAACTAGTCATCACATCATAACTCCTCCACTCAGAGTCGAGTGGGGGAATTCACTAGTAATGAGTTAAAAGACTACCTAAAAACTCATGGGATTCATCAACAAATGCCTCCTCCAAACACACCACAGCAGAATGGTGTTGTTGAGAGAATAAATCATACTATCATGGAAATGGTGTGATGCATGATCGATGACTCTATACTTGCAAAGACATTATGGGAAGAAGCAACAAAGACAACAATGTATTTGTTAAATAGAGTGCCCACAGTTTATCTTAAAGGAGTAACACCACAAGAAGTATGGTTAAAGTGGAAACCATCGATTACACACCTTAGAGTATTTGGGTGTAAAGAAAGTATGCACATACCTAAGAAAAATAGAAAGAAATTGGATATGAAGTCACATGAACTCATCTTCATTGGGTATAGTAAAGAGACTCTAGGTATAGATTGATGGATCCAAAGACTAGAAAAGTCTACACTAGCAGAGATGTTGAGTTTTTTGAGAAGAATGAAGAAGAGTCTCCTCCTCCAGAATCACCTAATGTAAATTCTTCACCAGTTGTAAAAATTAAAGCTAATGTTCCCACTGATGAGGAAATTGATGATGGGGATGATGGTGTTGATCTAATAGAACCATGACCCATGGGATCAATTCAACGTATTCCTAAGTGGTGTACTAGCACATTACGAGATGCAAGAATGGATGCTCCACTAGATACATCCATCCCTAGACCACAAACTCACTGTAAAGCAAAAGATGAAGTTAACTTTTCTTTGATGAGAAGAGTTATTGAGATTGATTAGCCATCTATAGTCCAGGAAGCTTCAGAGTCAAAATCTTGGAAAGATGCCATGGACTCTGAATATCAGTTAGTAATAAAAAATAACACTTGGTAGCTTGTCGATCTTCCACTAGGGAAGAAACCCATTGGATGTAGATGGATATTCAAAATGAAGCACAAAGCAGATGGGATAGTGGACAAGTATAAAGCAAGACTTCTAGCAAAGGGGTATACATAAAAATAAGGCATTGACTAAGAGGAGACATTTTCTCACACAACTAAGATCAAGATGATCTGGATGATATTTACTCTAGTTGCATAGTTTGGTTAGGAATTCCATCAGATGGATGTAAAAAGTGCCTTCCTGAATGGATATTTACAAGAAGTAGTCTACCTGACTCAACCTGAGGGATATGTTGTACCTGGTCAAGAAGCAAAGGTATGCAAACTTAGGAAATCTTTATATAGCCTCAAATAGGCACCCTGGGCATAGTACATCAAGATTGATGAGCATCTCACACAACATGGATTTGTTATAAATCCATATGATCCCAATATTTATCTCAAAAAGAAAGGGGGGAGATTATGATTGTTGTTTTCTATGTCAACGATCTAGTCGTCAATGGTAGTTCAGTAAGGATGATCGATGCAATTAAGAAAGATCTTAATCGATCATTCAACATGACTGATCTCGGGATGATGCATTATTGTCTTGGATTGGAAGTATGACAAAAATAGAATCACATATTTTTTTCTCAAATGAAATGTACCAAGAAAAAGCTCAAGAAATTCAATATGATGGATTGCACACCAATTCCTACACCTATGGAGAATAGATTACAATTATCTCATTCAGATCCATCTCCTGAGGTAAGTGCTACTCTCTATCGGTAGCTAATTAGGAGTCTCATTTACCCAACCTACACTAGACCAAACATTAGCTTTGCAGTGAGCTATCTATCTAGGTTCATGCAAGAAACCAATTTTTTTCATTGGAAAGCAGTAAGGTGCATCTTGATAAATCTCAAAGGGTCAGTGGATCTTGGTCTAGAATACAATAACAATGACAACTTCTTCTTGAATGGATATTCGGATTCAAATCATGTAAGTAACATTGATGATAGAAAATCCATTTCAAGATTTGTATTCTTTATGGGATCTGGACCAATATCATGGGGAAGCAAGAAACAACACTTTGTTTCTCATTCTTCAACAAAAGCTGAGTATCATTCTGCAAGAGAATTTATCTGTGAAGTGATTTGGCTATGTCAGGGTTCATTTTAAGAGACCTCTTATAAATTTGAGTTGGAAAATGCCTAGTGAATATCCTCGGAACTAGTTTCATGGGAAAGAAATTCTTTTGGGGTTCTGGTAACAAAATTTTTACCTGATTTTTAAGATGTGTGACAAAAGGCTATAGATGCGTGACAGGAGATTTGTTGTCACACATCAATAAGGTGGTTGACACACATTAATGAACCTCAATGACATGCATCAACAACCTTGTTGACGTGCATCAATGAGGTTCATTGATGAATGTCAACCATTTTGTTGACGCGTGATGATAAATATTTTTTCGTACATCTGTAGCCTTTACCCTCTGGTCATGCGACAACAAAATCTCCATGTCGCACTTCAACAAACTCTCTATCGCGCATCTAATTCCTCCACACTTCTATCAGATGTCAACAAAATCTCCATGTCATGCGTCAACAAACTCTATGTCACTTATCTGTAGCCTTTGCCCTCCTATTGCACATTTACTATACTTGAACATATGCCCCCAAGTGGTATGAGTGATCTAGTAGTGTTCTACCTGGTGAATAATCTATTATTATATAGGGGATAGTTTCAAGGGTAGGTGAAGCCAACCCCTAAAAAAAATTAAACTGTAATTTTTAGGCGAACAAGTCACTGACCCACGCCAGAAAATTCACCTTTTCAAATTTTTCAAAAATGGAATATTCGCCATATTACAAATATTTGCCACTAAAATTATCCCTGGCCTATGTCACATACTTGAAGGACTTGGAATACCACACAACAAACCAACTACCATGTATGTTGACAATGAGGTGTTCTCAAACTTATTCACAATCCAGTGTTTCATGAAAGAACAAAGCACATTGAGGTACAAGTTCATTTCATACGCGAGCATGTGTTGAAGCACAACATCGAGCTTCAATTTTTTCCAACAGCTAAACAACAAGAAGAAATCTTCACAAAGTCACTTGCATATGACAAGTTCGAGTTTGTCAGAGAGTTCCTCTCCTCATCCCTTGAGACAAAGCACAATTAAGGGGGGGAATGTTAGAATAATAATTATTTACCTTTATTTAATTATGCATTGCATAATAATAGGTTCTTTTTGTTTTGTTATTTGGTTATATTTCTTCATAACCATCTAATTTTTTGTATGTCTACATATGGGTGTAGTTATTTTGTTTCAACAATATTATTGTAATTATTCATGTGTGCTTCCCCGGATGTAATTTGGAAGCTACTGTATTTTAAGTTGGTTGTTGTATAGTTGCAACTCCTCATTTTTTTGCATCCAGGCTATCCAATATGTATAAATATTATAGCCTACACTATTGTACCTAGTTGATTTCACATTAATGAAATAAACAGGATACCGTCCCTGTTTTGTGAAATTACATAATAATACAATCCAGCACATTGGTTCCAATAACTGTTAGCAACTCTATTATTACTTGAGAAGAAATATCACTAGATGATTTGGAAAATAAACAATAAAACATTCAACATTGAAAGTATTGGTGAAAGGAATAGCTAATAAATTTGATCGAAGCTAAAACGGGTATGCACATTGACAATTAAAGTATTTTGTGTCCTCTATCTTTGTTGTTGTATTTTCTTCCATTAACAACACATACCATCTAATATTGTCTAAACCTTGATGGAAATAACTTATTCCGCATGGTACTTTTTTTGTTTCACATTTTTCCCCCAATTTGAGAATCATATTTTCTTTTTCCTTTGCTCTCTTCACCTAATAGTATAGATAACTGGCAGTAGTGTGATTCATGCAATTTAAATTTTTCAACTACATTGGATTCACTGTAGACTAGAAATAAAATATTATCCAAATATTTTTCTATAAAATAATGTAGAAATTTTGATCTCATTTTTCTATCTCCTTTTATTCTCTAGCAGTAAGAATCAGATGTCTCTACTATTACGCCTACCTAAACAAATCCAGTTAACCAGAAATCTCTTGATTGTACTTTATCTACTAGTACTGATAGTTCTTTTTTAGTCATTCCTCTAGCATCCCTAAATTAATTGGCTGTGAAACTTGCCAATGAATTAAGCTAAAATTTAACTTGATTATATTTAATAGATGAAAAAACAAGGCAACCTGATCTAAAAAAATGAACTTTTGTTATTTATTTAGTCCATATATCACCAGGAAAAAATAGAAAAGTCCATTTATCATATAGAATTTTTGTTTTTTCCACTTTTAAAATCAAAATGCATTGGTTCTAAAAGTTCTACATTTAAAGGACAATCATATATGTTATCTTTTTATATAATAAAATTAAATGTTAATAACCATTGCAATAAAAATTAAACTGCATTACCTTCCACTCTTATGTTTTTGTTTTTGTCAATCGGAGATATTGAGGACATCCTAGATATTTACAAACTAATGTATCCAAAATTTTTTCACTTCATTATGTTATTTGTAAATATAAGTAATGGCTTCGTTAGTTGCATTTGCAAACATAATGCAAGCCCTTTGAAACCGTAGCCTCAGATGTAAATAATTCTAATTATTTGAGCCCAAAATATTTTTTGTGCACATATTGTATGTTGGCCATCAAATATATAAAATTTAACATCATCCCTTTTCAGTTCTTTTGGATCTTGGAGTACCAAAATGTTATTTGTAGACTGCAAGAAGGGAAGAAGAATTGTGTCCCTCTATGTAGGAAAAACATTTATCAACATGGAGTGCATAGGAAGGTCAACATTCTCATCATCTTTAGGATCATACTAATATTCATGAGGTGCTACATGGAACCTTGAAAGATTAATTGAAAATACTTCACCATTAAACAAAAAAAAATGAAACTATTGAGTAGTTGAAGGTTCTACTTTCATGAATATAGTGGCTTCTTTCTTTAGTAATGTAACTGATTTAGTATTATTTTTCAACCCCTATAACTTTGTTTTGGATGGATCTATCTCCAATTTAGCTAAATATGTTCCCCTCAGCATAGTAAAAAGAATATGTTTAAGAGGTGAAAGTGAACCTGTTCTATTCAAAAAATGACAAAAAGAAGAGGTTTCATGAGTTCTATACAATTTTTTTTTATTTCCAGCATACTACCTTGAATGTCTTCTACATTTGAATAATCGGTTTTGTCATAATCTAATAACAACACCAAGTTAAAACCATATAGTGAATAGGAATATGGTTCTTTATCTATTGAGGATTTCATTTCTCATTTCCAGAATAATGCAACCCAAAATAATACTATAGATCCCCATAAGTATACCACTCATGTTATCATTTGACCTGAAAACAAACTGTCCACCATCAGAAAAACCCATAATTTACATCTAAGGATACCAATTACATATCGACATACCTCATTAACCTCCTGTCATCTGGTGAAAAATACCCACACAGTTAATGTAAAAGTCCTCATGGTAAACAGATCTCTACAACAACTCCTACAAGTATCCATGTCTCTTATCTTCATTGGGTTCAACACCTTCAATGAATGGAATTCTTGATAACGGAGTGTGAACTGTGAACATGTATAAATTAGAAAATATATATAAATGACCCCCAAACACTAGATCAAAAATCTTTAATATTGTTACCAACACGACTATTAACCATCAATATCCCAAAAGATAAACAAGACCTACTCCTATGACATACATTATAACTTTGAATAAAGCATACATAACTAATTTGTCACATTACCACCCTCTACTCTTTGGGACCTCATCCTTCGTCAAAACATGCAATCACCATCTTAGAATCGAAACCCATTCCTAAGACCACACTTAAGCCTGATTATTTAATGCTCACAGGTCCCTATGTCCAGATTCAGGGCTAAACCATCTAATAGCTACAAGACCATATGGTTAGGATCCCTCATTTACTAAAGCTTGAGTTGGAATATGCAATGGATCAGATATACTCAATAACAATGGATCAATACCTTCCAATCCCCATGAAAAATACTATAATTATACTAAAGAAGGAGAATTGTTCTTGGAAAAAGTGAGGGTGGGGGGGGGGGTAGAGGTTTATTTATAGTTTTATAATCTCAATCAAGGGATTTTTTTGAATGCATGTGGGACAAAAAGGCCCAAAACGTATAAATCCAAATGAAATGGACTTTCAGAAAGTGAAACACACTTTTAGAAAGGTAAGTGCCTTTTAGAAAGTGAAAGGAGATTAATTAACCCCAGGTGGCTTAATTAATATGGATATGCTTGTGGAAGTCATTTAGAGGGGTATTAGTATGATTTATGGGATTAGAGACAGTTAGGTGGGTTAATTAACTAGCAAAATTGTAGTTAATTATCGAGGATTAGAATAGTTAGTGCAAGTTTAGTAGTAAAGTTTTTTATTAAACTATAGGTGTCTACATTCTCCCCTCTTTAGGTTGGCATAAGCTACATCACTTTCAAATATAGTAGATCAAGACTAAACAAATACAATGTTCTTAAATAGTGGAAGAAAAATTAGTAGAGTGAAGGATGCCCCCTTGAGTGGTCAATGGGGTGATGAAAAGAGGTCGATCTACAATCAAAAAGCTATGATAGAAGAATAGATGGAAGGATAGGATGACTCATGTGGACAATAGTATGAAGGAGAGGTAAGTGATTTTTTAGTCTCATTGATATGGAATATAAGTAATGAAATATTATTCAACCAGGATTTCATCGGATGTTGATGACTCATCTTTGATCGTCATACTGTGTAATAACAATGTTTAGTTCACCATGAGTTGCCCCAATTGATCACTATAAAACATCAATTTGTCCTTATTAAAAAAATGTAGAGCAGTGTGACAGAAAGTGCATAAGAAGACATGGAAAAGTTAAGTGTGATGGAGAGAGAATGAAAATTAGTATGACATAAGGGGGATTGAGCATACATAATCCAATCCAATATCGAGAACGTAAACAACTAATTTTTCACTCATATTGTTACATGATCTTCACAACCAGTCCTTATTTACAAAGTATAAGAATCAGCGACAAAAGTGTAGATATGATCATGAAGTAATCCATATTACGAACAATTACTCCATTAGTATAAACATACCAAATCCTGTGCAACATACAAAATATAATGCAATAGGAGAAGTAAGTTGATCTCTACATAGGGAAACAAGTACAAACACACATACTCAAAACAACAATGCATGTGCATCTTGTATGACATGTGCAGGCTCCTAGCAACATTTGTGTTATTGAGATGATCAGTTCTAAGACTGTTCATGGATAAAACGAGATTAGCAATTAAAACCAGTGTGGGTATCGCAGATTCATTTCTAAGATGTTCTTTTAAGCATGTGCACTACCTCAAAAAACAACTCGTTGTGCATGCAAGGTAAAGATGTGAATTTGACATAGCAATTTAATAAACACATGCGCATCCTGAGAGATATATGATGCATGCATGCAAGTCATTTGTGTGATTGTTCATGACATATGTGTAAGATATGGTTAAATTTTTGACATAGGGGTCAAAAATAGCAGGGTAATGAGGTGTGTGGACCATGGAAACACGTGTCAATTTCTGATGCAAACATGTTTGCGATTTAGGTCAATAAAAATTGCATGGGATTTTTTGACTATGTGAATGAATTTCCGGAATACCCGCGCATGAACCTGAAAAAACATGAAAAATGCCCCATGGAGAAAACTAAAATTGGGTAAAAAACTATAAGCAGGTTAGATTCTTTCCTTTCAATTCAGTTTCTAACACAAACCCAATTAATTTTCTTGCAAAAGGACGGTTTGCTACTTTTAAGATTATTAGAAGCTTGGAACTGCACAAGTTAACTTTCAAAATGCAGGAAAATGGTTAGAACTTAAAGTAAAAAGCTTGAAAAACAACTTCTAGAGACCATGGAGTAAGGTCCCCACCGAGAGCTGCCATATGTGAACACGTATAAATTAGAAAAGCTATAGAAATGAAGGAGTAGGACACTAAATAAACCTCAAAGCCTTACCAACATAACTTTAAACTCTGTCAAAATAAGAGATAAAAAAGAGTTACTCATATGCATGCATATAACTTTGACAAAACATCAAACTAACCTGTATATACTACTCTCTACACTTTGAATGCTATAAAACATGAACCTATGAAGATCCTAGCAATCAAATTTGATTGTTTGATGCTCAAGGGTTTGAGAGTGAGGGCTTGCCATTAATGGCTACAAGACCATATGGTTTCCCCTCATTTACTCAAGCTTGAGTTGGAATATGCAATGGATGATAATAGCTCAATAATAATGGAAGAATACTCAATATCCTAGAAAAATACTATAATTATAATAAAGAAGGAGAAGTTGTTCTTGGAAAAAGTGAGGGTGGTAGACGTCTATTTATAGTTTTTCTGATTTCAAAAAAGGGATGTTTTGGATGCATGTGGGAAAAAAATTCCCAAAAGTTGAAATCCAAATGAAATGGACTTTAAAAAGTGAAATACACTTTTAAAAAGGTAAGTACCTTTTAGAAAGTGAAAGGGGATTAATTAACCCTAAGTGGGCTTAATTAATAGGGATAGGCTTGTGGAAGCCATTTAGAGGGGTATTAGTGTGATTTAGGGGATTAGAGAGAGTTAGGTGGGTTATTTAACTAGCATAGTGTAGTTAATTAATAGGGATTAGAATAGTTAGTGCAAGTTTATTAATAAAGTTGCTTTCATCAAACTATAGGTGTCTACATTTTCCCCTCTTTAGGGTGGCGTAAGCTACGCCACTTAAAATATAGTAGACAAGTGTAAAAAAATTAAAAAAATTAGAGTGGAAGAAAAATTAGTAGAGTGAAGGATGCCCCTTTGAGTGTTAATGGGGTGATGAAAAGAGGTCGATCGACAATCAAAAAGATGAAGGAGATAGATGGAAGATAGATAGATGGGGATAGATATATGAAGGAGAGGAAGTGGTATTAGTCTCATTGATATGGAGTATGAAGTACCCATGAAATATTATTCTCCAGATTTCATTGGTGTTGCTCATCTTTAGCGTCATACTTGAATAACTGGAGTTAGTAGGGGAGTTGCCCACTTGAACGGTGAGACACCAATTTGTTTAGATTTATATTGAGAGCAGTGTGTAGAAATGCATAAGAAGAATGGAAAAGTTAAGTGTGATGGAGAGAGACATGAAAATTAGTATGAGGAAGGGGGATTGAGCTAAAATCCATCCAATATCTTTTTTAAACAACTAATTTTTCATCATATTGTTAGTGATCTTCACAACCAGTCCTTATTTACAAATATAAGAATACGAAAAAAGTGTAGAATGACATGAAAATCCATAGTACGAACAATTCTCCATTGATAAAATACCAAAATCCATGCAACATACAAAATATAATGCAATAGGAGAAGTAAGTTGATCTAATAGGGAAACAAGTACAAACACACATACTCAAACCAACAACATTCAAGATAGTTGCAACAAATGTTTTGTTATTGAGATTCAGTTCTAAGATGTTCATGATAAACGAGAAGGGTTAAAACCAGTGTTATCGAGATTCATTTCTAAGATGTTCGTGAAAGCATTGTGCACTATGAAACAATATTAGGAAACTCGTTGTGCCCCCAGAGTACAGATGAAGAAAGCAATCTAGATTAGTAAATGGTTGTAGATCTAGATGATCCATGAGTCATTTGGGTTCCAAAACATGAGAAAATGAAAGAAAGATATGAGATGAATACCATGCATTTGCCACAAATTTTAGCTGCGTATGAGCTTTTTACCAAATTTTGTCAATTTTGATTTTTTACGATTTTTTAGATTTTCAATATTTATAATTATTAGAGTTTTTGATCGATCGGAAGAATTAATGGATTGGAAGATCTCCTAAAAGCATGAAAAATGCCCCAGGGAGAAGAAACGGGCATTGGGTCACAAAAACATGCCCCAACAGGTTGAAAGTGATGTGAACAACACTAATTTATTAAAAACAAATTACGTGAATGGTTACAAAAGAAGATAGAATGATAATGGTTGGCAAAACATGGCCTTTGGCCATTACGGTGGGTGACATAAACATAGCGTAACGGGGTTAAAATGACCCTACATACCCTCTTTGGTGGGGGTTAAAAATCATGAATAGTTCATCTGTTACCAAACCTTGGATGATTTTTATCGTGAGTTTTCTCTGTGCTACGAGAGAATGACGAGAGTGCAGAATCATAGGAGGAATGCCAACATGGTTCAGGAGTATGCACAGGAGGAGGGTGATGAAGCCTTCGTGAGTTCCCTATCTTTCTCTGTCAAATTATTCATTTAATTGTATTTATTAGCGTAATTAGGGTAGGTGAAAACTTGTGCGTGCACCTTAGGGGTACGAAGGCATCACCAGACGTGTGCAATCAAATTTGATTGTTTGATGCTCAACAGTTTGAATTCTATAAAACATGAACCTATGAATATCCTAGCAATCAAATTTAATTGCTTGATGCTCAAGGGTTTAAGAGTGAGGGCTCACCATTAATGGCTACAAGATCATATGGTTCCCCTCATTTACTCAAGCTTGAGTTGGAATATGTAATGGAGGATAATAGCTCAATAATATTGGAATAATACTCAATATCCTAGAAAAATACTATAATTATACTAAATAAGGGGAAGTGTTCTTGGCAAAATCGAGGGGGGTAGACATCAATTTATAGTTTTCTGATTTCAAGAAAGGGATGTTTTGGATGCATGTGGGACAAAAAGGCCCAAAAGGTGAAATCCAAATGAAATGGACTTTGGAAAGTGAAATGCACTTCTAGAAAGGTAAGTGTCTTTTAGAAAGTGAAAGGGGATT
Source organism: Taxus chinensis (assembly GCA_019776745.2). Taxonomy (NCBI): domain Eukaryota; kingdom Viridiplantae; phylum Streptophyta; class Pinopsida; order Cupressales; family Taxaceae; genus Taxus; species Taxus chinensis. The sequence continues at coordinate 36,496,808 of CM034148.1, read as the reverse complement.
AATTAACCCTAAGTGGATTAATTAATAGGGATAGACTTTTGGAAGCCATTTACAGAGGTATTAGTGTGATTTAGGGAATTAGAGAGAGTTAGGTAGGTTATTTAACTAGCATAGTGTAGTTAATTAACAGGGATTAGAATAGTTAGTGCAAGTTTAGTAATAAAGTAGAATATACAAATGGAAGAAATTTTACATGCAATTGGAGTAGAATATACTAATAATTACTTCACATATGCAGTAAAAAATTTTTTTTTGCATTATCTAATTATGAATATAAGTGTTATCCTTTATGATAACCAATATCTAGAATACATTATTTTTTATCATTAGAGATCAATCAACGTAATGGTTAGCGATATCTAGGCTTCGACCGGACATGATATCTAACCTTCAACTGGTTAATGTAATTCATATTTTATGGATCACATCAATAATAACAGAAACTATGCAAAATTGTTTTTGCCAATTAACACGCAACATATTTTGGAAGGATTATCCTTTGTCTAACAACCGTCCACATTTTGTATATAACATGATAGGAACGTTTCAAAATATAGATGTTAGCGACAAATAGGATTTTAATTGACATATAAGTGGATAGTTTTTAACATTCCTTGTTATTAGTTTACACCAATTGAATGGACTAGAGTAAAGGCAATTAAGAATTAATTTTTGGTATTTTGAGTAGAGTGTATGAGAAATAAATAAAAATAATGGAGATAGCAGTCACTAAGAAGTATCTCCTAAACATAAATATGTTTAGTTCCTTAACACATACTATAAGGAATAACTTAGTGTCCGCTAAGCCCTAGTGAATCTTATCTGAAACCAGACCTTGGAATATATTGTGCATAACACGTAACTAAAATACGTTCGTATAAAATAAAATTCTTAGCAACCACAAAGCTCCATTACTAATTAAAAGGAATGATGTAGAGGCCGCTAGGCTCATCAATTTCTTGATTTAAAAATAACAATAGAATAACAAATCATTGTCTATCTTAGCAGCCGCAAGGTTCCCACCATTACCTATTGTTGTTGTAAATACTATCTCTAAATTTTTGAATAGATATTATTTTTCAATGATTATAAGTGTACCACATTGTCTTGACTATCCATGATGGCATCAAGTGTTGCACTACATACCCTTGAGATGGATGAAGATTTATTTAGTTTTCATAAGATATATTCTTTGTGACGTATAATTCACATAGGTTCTTATATTATAAAATTCTTACATACCACTCTTCTACATTACTAATTGTAAGTGTAGTGCCCGCACTTTTATAGCTCAGTTACTTGTTGTTCCTCTTACTCTTAGACATGTTTTGGTAGGGATTTGATATATTTTGGACATTACATTAGGAGATTTGATCTTATTAGACATTTATGGAGATTTAGGCGTATAGAGCCAATTTAGCTTATTACTATGTTGTCGCATTATCTTATGATGTCATGGATACTAATTGATATGATGTTGTTTTGGACCGTAATTATATTGACAGATACTCAGTTAGTTGCATGTTGAAATTCTAAGGATATATGTCACTTTATCATTATATCTAACTTATTGTGAATTGTGCATGTTGTCACATTTTTTATTCCAGAAAGATGATATGCTAGTTTAGAATTCATTGATATCTTACTGATTAGTTGATTCATATTTCATCAGAAAGGTACGTTTAATGTGTGCAATGAGTGTGCAGGTGACAGGTTACATGAGAACGTGGGATTCAGGCTAGCTACACAACTTTACACAAGCATCCCAAGGAGCTAAGTCCTAGCCATGTTTATTGCATGAGGCCTTAGTATTAGAGTTTATTTTTTTGGGCACCATGTGTGAACCTCATTTGTAATGTAATATGTCTTGTATTATTTATCTTGTTTAGGGTGTTTAGTTTGTGTTGTAAACTTGTTTAGGGTAATTAATGGCCCCACTTACATAAATTTTTGAATTTGTTTAATGATGTACTTAATCAAAAGGGTTTAGTGTCACATGTGAACCCTTGGGTGGGCCCCACACCCTCTACCCTTGCGTCTAAATTTTCCAAACCAGAAATTGGGTTATTTTAGACATTTTTAGGGACACCTTTTTAGTTTGGGAGTTCCCTTAGCATGAAAATTGGCCCTTGGACCCTACCTAATAGGTAGGGGGGCTTAATTCCAAGGCATTGAGGGAGCTTCCCTCCCTTTTTTCCTCCCCTTTGGTCACATACATGTAAGGGGTATGGATAAGTGTGCTTTGTTAAAATTTGCACAAGATTGTTTTGTTATCATCTTGGGTAATTTGGGAGAAGAGGGCTAAAAGCCATTTTATACTTTCTCTCTTTTATCTTTGGCATATTTGACCTTGAGGAAAGAGAGGGGTGACACATGTCACCCCCTCATTTGTGTAGATTTTTTCTTGCTCCTCTTTAAATTCTCCCTCATGGGCAAAGAAGAAAACTTTTTTTTTGCAGCTTTTGCTTGGAGGCTTGTGGATTTGGAGCAAGAGTTTGCTTGGGACAGAAAGTGGAAGAGATTGAATTTGGAGAGCTTTTTTTTTTAGGTAGGATTCTTGAGCTTTATTGTATGTGTTATATCATGCTTGATATTAGTTTGTTTACTTGGAAATGATTGTTGTTGCATGTAGTTTTTTGTTGTTTGCTTGATTTTTCTCCCTCCATCATATGGCATGATGAAGTTTTGGAGTTTGTGGGGGAAGAGAGAGGGATTTTCCCCTCTCAATTCTCATAGGCTTGATGGGAAAGCCTTGTAGGATTTTATTTCCTCCCTTCAAATGGTTTGAGGTGGGGAAGGTGGTTCATTTGGCTTGAATCTCCTTCCCAATTCTTGGTAAGGAAAATTCTTTGGGGTTTGAAAATCCTTCCAAGAAGGATTGGCGAAATGGTGGAGAAGTAATGAGGGCTTGAATAAATTTAGATAAATAAGGAGGGTATGGAGATCTTGGATTTATGTAACTAATGTTGGCTATAACTTTTGGAGAACTCCTCTTTTCTCTTCCCCATTTTAGAGGTAGAACATGGTTTCTCCTCTTTTCCATCTTTGTAAAATGTGGAGTCTTTTTTTAATCTTTGCCTTGTTTTTATATGTATGTAATGTTGTTTTTTCACCCTCACTCTTGTGCATAGTTGTGGATAGTAGTCCTTTTTCCCATGGGCTTGGGGGAGGCTAGCATGCATCCCAACCTTGGGAAGGCATGTAATGATTCCTATGGCTGGGTGGTAAAACAAGCTTCTTCTTCTTGTATGGATTCCTTGAAGGATCTCCAAGTTGGATGTTGGTTTGGAGTTGTGACCTCTTGGTCTCTCATTGTCCTCTCATTTCTTAGTGAAACTTTACTTGCATTGTAACATCTAAAGTATAGCTATGTGAGAGAAACTTTTGACATGCAAAAGATTCTCATCTTGTGAATTGTAAATCACTTGTAAGATTGGTATTCCATTTGTATTTGAAAGCTTTCTTCCAATCTTGGGAAGGAGTTTGTTGGGTTGTTTCTAATGTATTGTAGCATGTTTGAAAGATGATGTAATTGGGAAAATTCAAAAAAAGTAGTCTTGAAAAATATTTACATTTATTTAAAATACATTCAGTAGAAAATATTTATATTCCTTTAACATACATTGATTTGAATATCCTTTTGATAAAGAAAGATTGCTTCATGGAAAAATGTCTCTTCAAAAGAAACTATGTTACTTGTTGGATACCTTCTTTATTTAAAAATATGAAACATGTATTCTAATTAGAGCATTAGAAATGAAATCTAATCTTAGCATTGAATCTTATGACTATCATTAAATGAAAATACTCTCATTTTGTAATATGTATTTTCTTGTAATTGTTGGTAATATTAATAAATGGAATGAAAGTTAGTTTTCCTTCCTTATTTCCTCACCATGAGAAGCAAAAGTTTATATTCATTTGTGAACCATGTATTGAGATAAAATTTGTTATTGTATATGTCATAACTAGATTTCTATTTATTTCCACATATAAATTGTGATTTTGCTATGATCCATTTTTATATACTCATTGTGTTAGTAATTGTAGTCAGTATGAAACATGGATGCATTACACTTACACATTAAAATATAAATTTGTCATACTTTATCAATTTATTTTATCTTATCCATCGTAATTTTATGTATATATCATTGTGATAGAAATACTCCCTAATATCTATCATCAACTAAAGATCTAAACAAAACAAAAACACTGTTGACAATACCCATGGAAACATCAATGTTTTTTTTTTTTTTATATTATAATCTTGCAAAAAAAAATGTGGGCATAATACCCATGTAACAACATTTGTTTTTGTGTTTGTGTTGTATTAAAATCTTAAAAGAAAAAAAAAAAAAAAGAGAAAACAAAAATAAATGTGGGGACTCCCCCACATCTGCACCTCCTTCCACCGTAGCCCTTGCTGCCCCCTACTCACTTTGCCTCAGCAAAGCCACTCCCTATGTAGCCTCCACGCTGCCCCTCTGACTCCCACACCCATCCCAAACCTGACCTCCCTCGCTGATGTCCCTCCCCGACCTCCCTCGCCGCTATCCCCCCCGACCTCCCTGGCCACTGTCATTGTCCCCTCTGTTGCTCATAGCTGTACCACCCACAAAAATAGCCATTTCCCTCCTCACACAGCCCTTCCTCTTGAAATCCACTACCCCTTTTTATAAAAATAAAATAAAATAATAAGGGGAAGAAACAATTCTTATTTTGGAATGAATTTCTAAAACAAATACCATATGAGTTTAATAAAATTCCATAGCTCCTCCTCCACCCTAACTTGCACAAGAAAACAAGAATGGAATTCAAAATGAAAAAAAGGAGGCTTGAAAAAGAAGATCATAAGAATGTTTAGGGCTTTCTTAGGGCAAAATAAGATCAAGGGTTGAGAGCTCTTTAATCCTAAGGTCCAAAAATAACCCTATTCACTTTTAAGTCATGAGCATTTTAAATGGGTTTGGGAAAATAAATTAAAGGGGATGTGGGGGCAATTAAAATTAAATAAGGGAAAACTAAATAAATTAATGAGGGGTGTATAGACCTTCTTTAGTGACCCTAGAAAATACTTAGTAGGAATAAATAATTAAAGATGAAATTTGACTAGTGGTTAATTAATTGGGTAAACTGAAATAGTGTAAAATAATTAATAATGGGAATCAGATATGTATTGTTAGTATTTATTAAAAAAAATTTACCATTTTCCGGTGTCCTGAGGCAGGGCTTTACATTTGGTATCAGAGCGAAGGTTCACACACACGGACACTCTAGGTAATCAATCAACTAATTAACAAGATTTGTAATAACATTAAAGTAAATAAATAAATAAAATAATTAAAAAAATTCTGCAACCATTTAATCATAATTTAATAACCTCGTCACTCACCTCATGCACAATATGGAACCCATGAGATGACACTCGGTTAGGGATTTGGGACGTGGTTCACCTATGCCCAAACCACCGGCACCTAAGTTAGGACCTTAGATCCTAAAGGCTCTCCAACAGTTGATCGGTGTTGTGTAGCAGGATCTTCCACCACCATAGGAGATGAGAGAGGAGAACATTCAGTTGGGAGATGAGGAGACAATAGGTGAGGATGTGCATTCAGAGCCACCAGACCACAATACCCCAAGGCAGGAGAGGTCACGTAGCCCTTCCGTTCTTCACAAGAGGGTAGCTTCGTACTGTCATAGCTGATCACACAGTCTTGAGGGACCATTTGGGGGTAGGTGACCCCACTCACCTATTGGTTTACATCACCAGGAGTGGGATACAGGAAATGTGATTAGGGATCTTCTTCACTTATAGCCACCTACTTACACTAGCTCTACAGATGGCTTTGGGGCTAAGTCATGGCTTCTTAGCTTGGATAGTTGTTTTAGATTTCACTCTTAGGAGAGCTATGTCAAGGTAAGGTTCGCCATACACCTTCTCCTAGGTGCAACAGGCATTTTGTGGAGGAATGAGGAGTGGAAACTCCATCTGACTCAAGAGACAGTAACCTGGGAGATGTTCGAGGAGCATTTTAGGGCCCGCTATATGTCAAAGAATTTCATGCAGAAGAGGATAGATGTGTTTTATGACTTACGATAGGGATTTGGCACAATAGCTCAGTATGAGAGTAGGTTCCTGGATCTTCTACAGTATGTGGACTACCTACAAGATGAAATTTTTTAGGTTAACAGGTTTATTAGGGGCCTTAATGTAGATATAGCAGGAGCAGTCAGGATGTTATCTTCTCCCACGCTTGAAAAGGCCATTGAGAAGGCCTACCTAGCTAAGGAGAATAGGACTAAGGCATAGGAGCACTGAGATAGAGACAAGAGTAATTTTTAGGAGAGGATACAAGCCTTTCAAATTCAGAGGTCACGGGGTACAACACCACCCCTTAGAGGAGGATTCTTACCTCTGCCAGTAGCCAAGAGGGTTCCACCGCACCCGTAGTAGCAGACGCATCATCATGACCACCCATAGGAAAGGACTAGAATGACTCAGAGCTTTCAGAGAGGTGGTACTAGAGGAGGTTTTTGTGGAGCCAAGGATATGAGGTAGGGTACTCAGTAGGTGCAGCCAACTCGGATGTAGTATTCTTCTAGGGTTGGACCGGTGGGATCAATACACCAGAGTATAGAAGGGACTCCATCTCAGAGGGGTACAGGAGGATGTTTTATTTGTGGGTCTCCTGATCACTATGTGCGTATGTGCCCACAAAAATCCAATACCATGGATACATAGAGGGCCTCTAGATTAGAGCAGATGGTGGGTGATGTGGGATGTGCCCATCATGTATATTTAGCGGTTGACAACCGGCAGGCCAAGCATCATGCCGCAGTCATTGAGATGACAGGTACTATCAGGAGTATTTCTATCTCAGTACTTTTTGATTCAAGTGCTTCAAATTATTTTATATCACCTTCTATAGTGGACTAGTGTGGGCTAGTGGTGGCTAGGAAATCAGATAGTTGACAGGTTGAGTTGGCCTCTAGGGCCAAACTCATCATGGACTCATATGTGGAGAGTTGCGTACATGATTTAGGAGCCTTTTCCACTACACTTGACCTCCGAATTATCCCTCTAGTATCCTATCAGGTAGTGTTGGGTATGGATTGGCTTGAGGCTCATCGGGATAAGGTAGATTGCAGAAATAAGGTCATTGAGTGTCAGGATGACCTTGGGAGTGTAGTTGTGATATCAAGGATGTAGAGACCTATCTCGTTGCGCATGATCTTGGCTAAGCAACTCAAGTGAAGCATGTGTAAGGGATGTCAGTTGTTTGCTATCACCATCAGTGATCGATCAGAGAAAACTCCAGAGCATTCACCCTTAGATGATCATGTAGTTTTGAGGGAGTTTACATATGTGTTCCCAAGCGAGCTTCCAGGGATACCACCCTACAGAGAGGTGGATTTCACCATTGATTTAGTACCTAGCTATGCACCAGTTTCTAGGGCACCCTATCGGTTAACGAATCTAGAGCTTTATGAGCTCAAGATTCAGTTAGACGAGTTGTTAGATAAGGGTCTCATTCACCCTAGTCTATCTACTTGGGGAGCATTAGTCATATTTGTGAAGAAGAAGGATGGTTCTCTCAATATTTGTGTTGACTACAGGAAGCTCAAAAAAGTCATAATAAAGAACCGTTATTTTCTCCCTAGGATTGATGACTTGTTTGATCAGATACGGGGAGCTAGAGTGTTCTCCAAAATCGATCTCAAGTCAGGGTACCATCAATTACACATATCAGATGCAGACATTCATAAGACAAATTTTCACACACGTTATGGGCATTATGAGTTCACCATTGTTCCATTTGGATTGACTAATGCCCTAGTTGTCTTCATGAGCCTCATGAATGTAGTATTCAAGACCTTTTTGGATCGCTTTGTTTTAGTGTTCCTTGATGATATATTGATATATTCTTGTTCTGAGGAGAATTTGAGGTAGGTACTTTAGGTTTTGAGAGAGCAGAAGTTGTATGGGAATTTGGAAAAATGTAGCTTCTTTCAGATAGAGATTCAGTACTTGGGTCATATCATATCAAGCGAGGGTATCTTTTTAGATCCCTCTAAGATACAGGTGATTATGGATTGGCCAACACCCTCATCAGTCACAGAGGTGAGGAGTATTATGGGCTTAGTAGATTATTACCATAGGTTTGTATATGACTTTTCTATGATTGCTCACCCTATTACTTCTCTTCAGAGAAAAGGGAAGAAGTTTGATTGGTCATAAAGTGTCAACAGGCCTTTCAGTTGCTTAAGGAAAGGTTAACCATGGTGCCCATCATAGTAGTTCTAGACCCTACAGAGGATTTTGTTGTTTGTACTTATGCATCACTAGAGGTTTTGGGATCAGTTCTTATGCAGGAGCATCAGGTTATTACCTTTGAGTCTCATAAGCTCAAGGACTACGAGCTTAGTTACCCTACTCATGACTTGGAGCTTGCAGTAGTATTTCATGCACTTGTGTGTTGGTGACATTTCCTTTTGGGTAGACCGATCATTTTGAGGACAGATCATCCTAGTTTGCAGCATATCTTCTCACAGCCAAACCTCAATGCTCATCAGTGGTGTTGGATGGAGTTCTTATGTGAGTATGACATGGAGGTGCAGTATGTCAAAGGAAAGGAAAATGTTGTTGTAGATGCACTTAGTATATGACGACATGTTCTTGCTTCATTGACACTGCAATCAAACTTGAGATGTAGGATTCTTGAGCATCTTCTAGAGGACAGGTTTTATGAGGGAGCTAGATAGATGTTGGAGTCACAGGGTTCATTAGAGGGCATATATTCTAGGTGTGTTTTAGAGACAAATGGTTTACTTTGGTTCTATAGGGTCATCTATGTGCCTAAGTCAGGAGATCTGCGTAGCTTCATTGTTATAGAGTCTCATCAAGCCCCATATGCGGCACATCCAAGAGTGAAGAAAATGCATGCCAATCTAAGGGAGTTATATTATTGGCCAGGTCTTCGACAAGACATAGCAGATTTTTTTGCATGTTGCCTTAAGTGTCAGAGGGTCAAGGTAGAGCATTCTCATCCCATAGGACTTTTACATCCTCATGATATTCCTAAGTGGAAATGGGATGTGATCTCCATGGATTTCTTAGTCGGACTCCCTATGTCTTCTTATCATCATGATTCCATTATGGTCACCATGGATAAGTTGACCAAGGTTGTGCACTTCTCGCCAACCAAGGTCACCTATAATGCACAAGCCATTGCCAAGGTATTTATGGAGGACATTGTTAGGTTGCATGGGATTCTGAAGACCATCATCAATGACCAGGATACCATCTACACTTCAGTTTTCTGGACTTCCTTTCAAGCCACTCGGGGTACTCAGATTAATTTTAGCTCAGCATATCATCCAGAGATAGATGGATAGATAGAGAGAGTTAATCAGGTACTGGAGGACATGTTGAGGATGTATGTGATGGACCAACAGAAGAAGTGGGAGGATTACCCTCATTTAGTTGAGTTTTCCTACAAAAATAGCTATCATAGTTCCATCGGTATGGCTCCTTACTAGGCTTTGTATGGTCGACCTTGCATGACACCTTTGAGTTGGGATAGACTAGATGACAAAATTATTCTGGGATAAGCTTACCTACAAGATTTAGAGCAGCAGGTTGTTTTGATTAGATAGTGTCTTGAGCAAGCTGCAGCACGCCAGAAGGCGTATGCTAAAACCAAGAGGATTGATCGTCACTTCTTAATGGGTGACAAAGTCTTCTTGAGATTTCATCCACATAAGAGCCCAATCCACTATGGAAAGGGTTCTAAGCTATCGCCTCGTTTTGTGGGGCCTTTTGATATTTTAGAGGTCATCAGTCCAGTTGCCTATCGCTTAGCTTTACCACCACACCTTGCATGGGCCCACAATGTTTTTCTTGTTTTTGTACTATGTAGATATGTACCAGATGTTTCTTATGTTTTGGATTAGTCAGCATTACAGGTAGAGGATGGAGGAAAGTGGACACTGGAGCCCATACGCATACTGGAGCACTGGAGGTTTTCCCTTCAAGGTCGAGACTTGGACCAGGTTAGAGTGCAGTGGGACCAATACGATGAGATAACAACTACATGGGAGGATGTGATACCTTTGAGGGCTAAATATGCTTATCTCTTTCAGTGACTTCCAAGAGGAAGTCTAATTTTAGTAGAGGGGGATGTAGTGCCCACACTTTTATAGCTCAGTTACTTGTTGTTCCTCTTACTCTTAGACATGTTTTGGCAGGGATTTGATATATTTTGGACATTACATTAGGAGATTTGATCTTATTAGACATAAACGGAGATTCAGGCGTATAATGCCAATTTATCTTGATTACTATATTGTCGCATTATCTTATGATGTCATGGATACAAATTGATATGATGTTGTTTTGGACCGTAATTATATTGACGAACACTCAGTTAGTTGCATGTCACTTTATCATTATATCTAACCTATTATGAATTGTGTATAATTGTGCATGTTGTCACATTTTGGATTCCAGAAAGATGATATGCTAGTTTAGAATTCATTGATATCTTACTAAGTAGTTGATTCATACTTCATCAGACAGGTGCGTTTAATGTGTGTAATGAGTGTGAAGGTGACAAGTCACATGAGAACATGGGATTCAGGCCAACTACACAACTTTCTACAAGTAGCCCACAGGGCTAAGTCCTAGCCATGTTTATTACATGAGGCCTAAGTATTAGAGTTTATTGTTTTGGGCACCATGTGTGACCCTCATTTGTAATGTAATATGTCTTGTATTATTAATCTTGTTTAGGGTGTTTAGTTTGTGTTGTAGACTTATTTAAGGGAATTAATGGCCCCACTTACATTAAGTTTTGAATTTGTTTAATGATGTATTTAATCAAAAGGGTTTAGAGTCACATGTGAACCATTGGGTGGGCCCCACACCCTCTACTCTTGTGCCGAAATTTTCCAAACCCGAAATTGGGTTATTTTAGGCATTTTTAGGGACACCTTTTTGGTTTGGGAGTTCCCTTAGCATGAAAATGGGCCCTTGGACCCTACCTAATAGGTGGGGGGGCTTAATTCCAAGGTATTGAGGGAGTTTCCCTCCCTTTTTGCCTCCCCTTTGGTCATATACATCTAAGGGGTATGGATAAGTGTGCTTTGTTAAAAGTTGCACAAGATTGTTTTGTTATCATCTTGGGTAATCTGGGAGAAGAGGGCTAACGGCCATTTTATACTTTCTCTCTTTTATCTTCGGAATCTTTGACCTTGAGGGAAGAGAGGGGTGACACATGTCACCCCCTAATTTGTGAGGATTTTTTCTTGCTCCTCTTCAAATTCTCCCTCATGGGGAAAGAAGAAAACTTTTTTTTTTTAGCTTTTTCTTAGAGGCTTGTGGATTTGGAGCTAAAGTTTGCTTGGGACAGAGAGTGGAAGAGATTGAATTTGGAGAGCCTTTTTTTTTTAGGTAGGCTTCTTGAGCTTTATTGTATGTGTTATATCATGCTTGATATTAGTTTGTTTACTTGGAAATGTTTGTTGTTGCATGCTGTTTTTGTTGTTGTTTTCTTGATTTTGCTTCCTCCATCATATGGCATTATGGAGTTTTGGAGTTTGTGGGGGAAGAGAGAGGGATTTTCCCCTCTCAATCCTCATAGGCTTGATGAGAAAGCCTTGTAGGATTTTAGTTATTCCCCTCAAATGGTTTGAGGTGGGGAAGGTGGCTCATTTGGCTTGAATCTCCTTCCCCATTCTTGGTGAGGAAACCCCTTTGGGGTTTGAAAACCCTTCCAAGAAGGATTGGTGAAAGGGTGGAGAAATAAGAAGGGTATGGAGATCTTGGCTTTATGTAACTAATGTTGGTTATAAATTTTGGAGAACTCCTCTTTTCTCTTCCCCATTTTAGAGGTAGAACATGGTTTCTCCTCTTTTTCATCTTTGTAAAATTTGGAGTCTTGTTTTAATCTTTTCCTTGTTTTTGTATGGATGTAATGTTGTTTGGTAACCCTCACTCTTATGCATAGTTATGGATAGTAGTCCTCTTTTCCATGGGCTTGGGGGAGGCTAACATGCATCCCAACATTGGGAAGGCATGTAATGATGCCTATGGTTGGGTTGTGAAACAAGCTTCTTCTCCTTGTATGGATTCCTTGAAGGCATTTGAAGTTGGATCTCAAAGTTGGATGTTGGTTTGGAGTTGTGAACTCTTGGTCTCTCATTGTCCTCTCATTTCTTATTGAAACTTTACTTTCATTGTAACCTCTAAAGTATATCTATGTGGGAGAATATTTTGGCATGCAAAATATTCTCATCTTGTGAATTGTAAATCACTTGTAAGATTGGTATTCCATTTGTATTTGAAATCTTTCTAACAATCTTGGGAAGGAGTTTGTTGGGTTGTTTTTGATGTATTTTAGCATTTTTGAAAGATGATGTAATTGAGAAAATTCGTAAAAAGAAGTCTTGAAAAATATTTACATTTCTTTAAAATACATTGAGTAGAAAATATTTATATTCCTTTAACATACATTGATTTGAATATCCTTTTGATAAAGAAAGATTGCTTCATGGAAAAATGTCTTTTCAAAAGAAACTATTTTACTTGTTCGATGCCCTCTTTATTTAAAAATATGGAACATGTATTCTAATTAGAGCATTAGAAATGAAATCTACTCTTAGCATTGAATCTTATGACTATCATTAAATGGAAATACTCTCATTTTGCAATATGTCTTTTCTTGTAATTGTTGGTAATATTAATAAATGGAATGAAAGTTAGTTTTCTTTCCTTATTTCCTCCCCATGAGAAGTAAAAATTTATCTTCATTTGTGAACCATGTATTCAGATAAAATTTGTTATAGTATATTTCATAACTAGATTTCTGTTTATTTCCACATATAAACTGTGATTTTGATATGATCCATTTTTATATACTCGTTGTGTTAGTAATTGTAGTTACTATTGTTATCCTGTAAATTGAGAAGGGAAATTTTGTAGGTAACCATGCCAAAAAATTTGTTTCGGTTCCCCATTGAGGTCTCTTAATGTTCAGAATGGCATAAAATCCCTTTCCGGAAAATCTAGTTTTTTGAACTTAGTCATTTTGTCTTTTTTAGGTTGGGCGCAGTTTTTATTCGTGCTACATCAACCAAAACTGCACCCCTTCTATTCCTTTGGCACATCCTTTGGAGTGTCGACACTGCAGATGTTGCACCTTCCCATGTTGCACCTTCCAAGACTACACCAAGGTGCATGTGCCAGCTTGTCGATATTCAAAATGTTGCACCTTTTTATGGTGTGCCAAATTGCTAAAAATGAAATCTTGACAATCCCAAAGCTACGCTTATGGCGTAGATATTTTCATGTTGACATATGTTTGGTTGCGCCATAGAAAATTTAGTGGCGCATTTATTACATCTTTTGCTATAAATAGGTGCATCCGACCTGTCATTTTCACAATTCAAAAAATGTGAAAAGTTATTCTTCTACACCTGTTAGTGTTCCTGTCAGCCCCATGTGTTGCTTTTCATCGCATTTGTGGACCCCTTATCATTTCCTCTATCTTATATATTCCTGGTAAGTGTCCCTTGCTCTTCTTGTGGATTTTTTATGGTTTCTTTGTTTGTTTTGGTGGTTTGTATTATTGAAAACAAAAAATGAACCTAAGAAGATAATACAACCCCTACCCATTTTACAAATCAACCCACCTTCAGCCGGTTTTGCTCTCCTTCCAGAGCTACTAGCCTAGAAGGTCTTGTCTCAAAATGGGTCCTTGTTCCTCTTTCCTCTATTTTCCTCACTGTCAAAACCTAAGTTGAAAGAGGCCGCCAAACCACAAACCTTCCAAAAAATAAAAAATCTAAAGTTATTGCAATCCAAAACCACTATTTTCCTTTATGCGTAAACTTCGTTATTGTTACACTAAACAAAGTTGTGCCAAAGGGGTGCACTGTCCCCATATGCAACATTGGTCTTTCCCACACCTCATCCAAATTCCTAAAACATAACATAGGCACAAGTGCAACCACACCTACACCTACATTTGAATGTCGTGCAGACCCTTTCTGCGCCACGCCAAAAGCTCAAACCTTGGCACACCTTAACTCAATGATGCACCCTTTGAACCTGTGCCCTTTGGCACATCATAATGTTTTGCAACATGTGCCATATCTGCGCTAATGACACATCCTGAAGCCTTGCTTCACCAAATAAATCTGTACCCATTTTAAACCCTTTATATGGTGTAGGTACACATCCATTGACACCAACATCTATATGTTGTGTGTAGTATTTTCGTGCCCTACGCACCCTTTGGCGTTGTTTCCTTCCATGTAACACTCTCCCAAAGTGTGCCTTGATTTTCTAACCCTACAACCTATAGTATAATTGCGCCTTGCACCCAGAGGCTTCTAAATTGATAACTTTTCATTTTGTAAGCTTTGATGGACGATTTAATAGCTAACATGGCTCTTCTATGATGGACTTCCCTGCTTCTTCTTATAGATCAACAGCTGAAATCAGATCCACACATGTCTTCATCGAGTAAGAAGCCAACCAAGTCTAAGGGTAAGGCCAAACTAACAGAAGAAGAAATGAAGTATAAATACCAAAGGGTCAGGATGCCCGAGTCCCTTGCAGAGTGTGACCTGGACATCAGAGATTCAGAGCTCAGCCACATCGACATGGATGACTTCTAGGCTAGAACCAAGAAGGTCACAGGAAGCTCGTGGATGGACAAATTGGTCGATAGTGCTCTACATTTTTCTACAGGAATTCCCCTGAGGGAAAGTAATAATGAGTTCATGATGGTGTTGGCCCGTTGTTACAATAAGGACACAAGATGTGTCAAGAATGAGAAGGGTGAGGTAATAATCAACCTCATTGCCTAACATTTTGAAATTATGTTGGGTATCCCCCACCATTGACATTTTGTGGCAATAATCCAAGATAACTGCATAAAGGCATGGAATGAGAATGAAGACAAATGCATGCAGCTGATGAATGAGGTATACCTGAAAAACAAGAAGGTGATAACCAGGTGGCCATAAGTCATTCATTGTAGTGACTTCTCAGAAGAGCTGAGTGACACCATCACTTTCCTGAGCAGGGTGTTTGGGCTTCTTGATGCCCATTATTTTCACAAGTGGATTCTCAGATACTTAGAAACAATGAGCAAAAATGTCCCTGATCAATGTTTTGAATGGTCATAGATTATCAGTAGTGCCATCTCCGAGTAGCTTCAAAAACTCTCCACAACTAGGAGGTTCTACATGAACTCCTATATAATGTATGATGTTGCCTCTAAAAGAGACTACCCAACACTAAATCGATGCGGGGTATGGCCCCAGGTTAGAATATATGAGTATTATCTAGAGCTCAAACTGGAAAACAGTATCACATAATTCAAAAAAATCAATGATGCCTTCTTTTATGGCATCATATACCTATTGAGGCCCAATATGACTCAGGGTCGGATGACCAAGAGCATGGTAACTACCATAGAGAAGTGGGGGGCGTTATTTACGTAATTCCCCACTTTTACCTATCTCAGAGCTGTCAACTTCTTGAGGGAGCCCACAAAGTTACCGAGGTATGTGGGGCCTAAGATGATCCTATTGGAGCTATCTAGATAGCTTATCACATACCATGAGAAGTGCCTGAAAAGAAAAAGGGTGGAGCTCTGTTCCCCCTCATAGTGGGTAGGTACACCTATGCTTCCCAAAGAGAAGCCCAAGAGATGTTCACAGAGCTTGAGTTACTTAACTTAAAGCATAATTTCCCAGTGAGGCCAACCTTTGACCCTTATAATTGACTTCCAAGGGAAAATCTTGATCCAATTCACATCCTTCAAATTGAAGATATCTACATTGATCTGTATCATGAAGCCCAGATCAGATGAAAGGATCACTCCTGGCTGGCCTTGGCAGAAATCACTCAGTATGGTGTGGCCATTATCCCGAAAGGTTTCCAAGTGATTGACCAAGAAGTTAATCAAGTCTATCTAGACACGGACGGGGACAATTGGCTATTTGCTGAGATTGATAGAACAAAGGTGCCTCAGACTATTGAGGAAAGAGTTAAGGGCACTCTGTAACACAAAGAGCATTGGTGCAGGAAGAACGGTCTCCTCTACCTTGGGGTAGACTTCACCACATCTCCCTTAGGTAATGCACCTGCCAAGCCGAAGCACTTGTCGAAGGGAAAATGGAAAGATAAAGAAGGAGAAACAAGTACTACTTAGGAGGAAGCTCCTAAGAGTCCTCCTTCTACCACCTAAGAACAGGTAGTAAGCCTGATCTCCCCAGAAGAAGAAGAAGCAGTAACTGTTCCGACGGGCACATCTACTTGGGATGTTGCCACTACTATAACTACTAAAGTTCCCACCATCCCATCTCACGTTCCTCATTCTCCTCCTCATGTCACTCAACCAACCACTCCTTTGGTCGTGTCTTCTCCCCCGTCTTCTACTATTCCCCCTTCCTCTTCCTCCATCTTCTCTTCCCTCGCGGAGCTGTCCCCCAACATTTCTTCTCTCATCTCTTAGATCCCTTCCACCCCCACAGTTTCCTCTCCTAGAGTGACTCCTACCCCCATGAGCATTGGAGGGTTGGCTTCTTTTTTAATGCCACCACCCAGCATCTCGACACATTTCCCCATGTCCACTGTAGTTGCTCCTTCTTCCACCTTTGTTTCCCCTTCTCCCTCTGGTCCCACTCCCCTAAGTCCAGAATGGATCTCCAAACACCTGAGTCAGCACAAGAGGAAAGTCCCCATTGCACCTATGGACTTCTTAGTTATTCCATTTAAAGGGGCAAAGAAGCAAAAAGCTATAACCCGCTTCTCTCAAAGTACCTCAGGTGAAAAGGTTTTGAAGATTGCATACCTTGATCCCACAAAGGATAAAAAAATCTATCTCCTATAGATTTTACAGTGACACAGGTCACAATGCGAACATCCTTAGAAATCCTGTAGAGAGAGGCCATATCTGCAGTGGATGCCCTTTGTAAAAAGCTTCAGGAAGCAAAGGAAGAGAAGAGGATACTGAACGAACAGAACAAACATCTTCTCCAAGCCCTACAGAAAATGGGCAGTGCACCCCCTAGAGCTACCACTAAAACTCCTGAAGCCCTTAGTCAGCAAAAGATAAATGAGTATACCAATATTGATGAGCAAGGTATGGAAGTATCCACATGGAGAGACCAGATCCTCAAAGATAGTGAGGAAGTAATTACAAAGTTCATGAAGCTATATCAAAATATTGATCAGGCTAATAAGGAACTCCAGATGATTGCAGGACCTATTTCCGAAGAGTTGGACCATGCCAGGTTATAACATGAGACATTCCAGAAGATTCTTAACTACCCAGTCAATGACTTAGTAAAATTTTATGTGTTCAATCACCCAAGAGCACCCAACAAAGTCCTTTCTTCTTTGGACTATCGGGTTGACCAGATGGAATTTGTCTTGGAGAAAATAGATAAAATCAAGGAGGAAGCCTTGAATGCAATGCATCAAATGGAATAGATCATCCTAAGGATGTCTCTAGGATTTCTCACCCCATCATACACCTTGAGGAAGGTAGAGGACACTATTCAACTTTTCAAGGAGATCACATCGTAGGGTTTACCTTCAGAAGCCACTTTTGATATAGAATCCATCAACAACCTTCTAGCCTACCGTGACTTTGTTGGATACCTGATGGAGGAAGATAATGAATACTTCAAGCTCCTAGAGAGACTCAGAGATAAACAGGAGACTTACGAAGTCATCAGAGATCATACCAAGGGTCCTGCTTAGGATCAACTTCAAATGATGGTCAGCAATTTTATGGAGTACCGGGCTCAATTTCACATTTCCTCTCCTGAGTAGAAGTAGGATACTCCTTTCCAAATGAGGGACGAAGATGAATAGGCTCCTTCCTCCTAGGATTTATCCCATATTTGTAAGGTATTTAAAAGTATTTTGGCACAAATGATGACATCATCCATGTTGCACCATGGGATGTTGTCATCCACCAAATTGCCTCAAAGTCAATAATTGACTTTTAGATATTTTGTAAATAGTTGTTGGTTCCTTTTTACCTTCTTTCTCCTTCTCCTTCTATAAATACTTGGATACTTGTTGTATTCAAGTGTGGGCATTTTTTAGATGAAAAATAGAAGTGAGAAGAAAAGACTTTGTACTTTTTGTAACAGAAAATATTAATACAAAAATTAAGAATTTGTGCTCAATGGATGTGTTATGAGCAGTAGATATTTCTTAAGTTAGATCTGTGTTTATTTTCTGTTAGATTTATCTCTTCTTTTTTGTCATTTACTCATCAGTATTGCTTTTTTTGTTTATGTAAGTAGGTTTGACTCTGTTTACTACCAACCCAAAACATAAACCCTCTGACCTTTCTACTTTGGAATTCATTTATTTTCTCCCTTTAGATCTATCCTATCTCCATTCCTCCCTTCATTCCTTTCTATTCACAGTCAGAAATACCCCTACCAGGATGAGATCCCAGACCCTTAAAGGTAGAATATTGTGGGACTTGCTCAGATTCCTACTGGTAGAATAACAATAATCAAGTTTCACTTTTCTATCTCAAAGAGGGGCTACGCCCTACACACTATTGGCTCGTCTATCTATAGATCTGCCCTCCCAAAAAAAATTTAGACCAACAGTTTTTGGTGACTCTACTGGGGAGAGAACCAAATCTATGTGAATGTTATGTTAGCTAAAAGACACTAAAAGTTTTTAAAAGTTGCTAAGGTAATTAAGAAAATAGATAAAACTGTAAAAATCACTACCTGTTTGCAAATCTTAACTCTTTTCTTAAAATCCAAAATTTTTGCAAAAGTGATCCAAACTGAAAATTTTCTTTAGAGATCCATAGATCTAGGCTAGTTAGAGATCTTTAGTTTGCTGAGTTTTTATTAAAAACCCATATTTTTTAGTAGATCTGAGATTCTGACAGTTTTACAAATATTTTCAAACCCTTGCAAAAAATTCAAATCTAAGATTCAAAAATTAGCTTACTAAGTTAACTATCATTTTATCCTCATTAATCTTTGCCATTAAACTGCAATTGGTTTTCAAAAGAGGGATAAAATTAAATATTTAGAAAAGTGCATGCTGCTGATTTTTGTCAGAAAAATAAAAAAAATCAGCAAGTACAAACAAAAAGTGTTTTTATAAATCTACTCTAAAATCACTCCAGATCTATATTTGAACAGATACACTAGTGGGTGACCCATTTACCTGTAGCAGGAGAGCTCGTGGAGAAGTTGATCCTATTTTTTATCTACTTCAAAGGCACAACTTCAATATTACACCAGCATGCTTCTCATCACTAAGTTTAGCTTATCGGTCATCCAGAAGTGCTTCGCCTCCACGAAAGAACTGGCTCCCACAAGGAGCCTCCACATCCCTTTGCAGTTCTTTATTGCTCAGTGGAACTGCACTTCTGGCTTGCATCCTCTTTCCAGCTTTTCAAATGGCAGTGCCATGGGGAAATGCTATGGGCCCTCTTGCATTGCCACATCCTGTTCACGCACTTCCTCATGGAAACCACAAGAATTTCCTGAGATTTGATGGGAGTGGAAATCAAAGCATGGATTCACATATATCTACATTCATTATGTCATGTAGCATCCTGGATGTAACCCATGAAGATGTGTTAGTATAGCTCTTTCTAGAAACCTTGCAAGGACTCATAGCAGAGTGGTTCCAACATTTACCAAATGGATCTATCACCAGTTGAGCCACATTATGAACTATGTTTGAAGACATGTATAAGCCTTCAGAAGACACATTTGCGTTACTATCAAAAATCACTCACTTAGAGAAGGAAATCAATGAAACCATGCATGATTTTATCGCTCGTTTCAATTCACTAATTAACCATGTGTCACCTGCCATGCTGCCAACACTAGAAAATCAAAAGTGTTTCTTTGTGAGCACCATGAGCTCAAGAGTAAGTTTCTTGCTCTTACAAGAACAAATCACCACCCTCATTCTCACTCAATCTGCGGCCATTCAGATTGAAGACAACCTGTTTTTATCTGGTGAGTTAAAATGAGAGTCGTCTAAGCCTAAGGCTCCAACTCCTTCTCAAGCCACTTCATCAGATCTGGCATTCCAGAAGATGGAAAATTACTTGCTTGCATTAAAGAAGCAATTAGCTCAAGCTTCTCCTAACACTACATACCAGGATATCCCATGGAGAAATTTCACTCCTAACAATGCCCCATAAAGTCCATGTTTTCCCACAACCACTCCACAATTAGCACTTGAGGCCCCTCCAGTCAATGCCCTGGTCGAGATCGAAGAAGAGGAGTAGATTCATGAAGAAATTTCATCACCAGGTGAAGATGATCAAGATGTCGGTGAACCGACTGGCGACTCTACAATTGGGTATATGGAATTTGAAGATGAGGAATCTGATGAAGAAGAGGGTACTCAAGGATATGTAAGTGGATAGTCATATGCTATTTTTACCCGCTCCCAAGGAAAAGAAGAAGAAGTTGCTGCCAAGATACAAAAAGAGAAGGATGTGTCGAACACACCTATAACCATTGCTAAAAGAGGTAATCCTCTTCCTACTCAACCTCCTATTAAGCCTTTCACGAAGAAATATTTTCCTCCAAACTCTCCTCCAAATCAGCCTTCTTCTATTTCCATAAAGACCAGTAACCCTGCCCTACCATCGCGAAATGAGGGACTCATTCCTTCATCAACACAACCCTTGGTCACGTTCAACATAATCGATCACACTAAAAAGACCAAGATTCAAATGTTTGAAGTTGAGTATCTTCATTCTAACCCTGAGAATCTTGTAAGATTAACCAAATATATCCAAATCCAAGCTTTTGTACCCTCTCATGTCTCCCCGAAAGGAATCCTTTCCACTCCTCCTGCATCTCGCACAAATGTTGCCTCAACTTCTGTGTCAGGAAAAATTGAACCTTTTTATCTCTCCCTCCTACTCAATGGTTACAAACTAAGCAACTGCATAATTGATTCTGGAGCTTCTGATAATGTCATGCCAGCAAAGGTCACCCATGCTTTGGGCCTCACTCTCACCAAGCCTTTCAAAATATGTTACTCCATGGAAACCAAATAGGTTCCATTGATTGGTCATATTAAAGACACATAGTTCGCATTCACAGCGTTCCCAAATAAACAAGTAAAATGACCATCCTCTTTGCTGATATCCCAGCGGCATATGGAATTCTACTAGGAAGAAGGTTTTGTAGAGAGGTTGGTGGAGAGATTCACATAGACTAGTCCAAAGCCAGAATCCCTGTCAAGGGTGTAATGTAGACATTAGAGCCTAAATCACAAAAGAAGTACCTGGTCACAAATTCTGACGACCCCAAAGCCCAAATCCTCTTTGAATCATCAGGGATGAGGAACTACTTCTTATCTACTGAGTCTGATAAAATGGATGTTCTTGTCTAGGAGGAGGACCTTAACAAGATATGGAAACTCCAGTTTGATGGTAGTTGTGCAACTAGCGGAGCAGTGCTAGAGCTGTGCTAATATCTCCTGAAGAGGATATTTTTCCTCTCTCTTTCAAGTTATAGTTTTTCAATACAAATAATACTGTTGAATATGAATCTTTTCTACTTGGTATGTAAGCTACAAAGGAAAGGGGTATCAAGAACCTAAATGTACAGGGTGATGCTGAGCTGATCGTTAATCAAGTGAAAAGAATATATCAAGTAAAGAATGAAAGGCTCAGACATTACCGCAATGCGGTATGGGATAGCATTGAGGAATTTGATGCTTTCTCAATTAAAGTCATTCCAAGAGCACAAATTGACATGGCTGATTCATTGGCCGTCTCAGCATCTCTTATGCTCCCTCACCTGAGGTTGAAAACAGACATATATACCATTGAGGTAGTCTTCCGCCCAAGCATGCGAGACAATTCTCAGCACTGGTAGGTATTTAATGATGACAATCAGCTTATTATCTTTCTAGAGAAAGCAGAAAATTTTAGTGAGCTTCATTTTGAAGGATCTACTTCTGCATGCCGTGAATTTGTCACTAGTCAAGCAAAAGAATCAAAAGAAGATGATGGCATATGTCAGCTCAAGGGAAATAAAATTCTAAAAGGTTTAGTATCTCTGGAATGATTTTTTGACAAACATGATCATTTTGTCAAGAAGAAGTGGTAAGATGACCCTAACTCCTCTCCAAAGACCAAATCGATCAATTTGGGTACTGTGGAACGTCTGCAGTTTGTGAACATCAGAAAATGTTGTACACCTTAGGAAAAGCAGAAGTTTGTCAAATTTCTGAAGAAATATATGGACGTATTGGCATGGTCTTATACAGATCTAAAGTCTTTCAAGCCAAAGGACATTCAACATGACATCCCGTTAAAAGATGATGTCAAACCCTTTTGCTAGAAACAGAGACATTACAATCCCAAGATTTCATGTACCATCTAGGCAGAAATACAGAAGATGTTGGATGTGAGTATTATCTTTCCTATCCATCACAGTACTTAGGTCACAAACATCGTACCAATACGAAAGAATAATGGTGAGATATGCATATGCGTAGATTTTCACAACCTAAATCAGGAATCCTTGAAAGATAACTACCCGCTGCCCAGAATGGATCAAGTTCTACAGGTAGTAACTGGTTCAGAGATGTTGTCCATGCTTGATGGTTTTTTAGGCTATAATCAGATTGAGGTATCACCCGAAGACCAATTCAAAACAATATTCACTACTCCCTGGGGCACATTCGCCTACAGTAGAATGCCTTTTAGCTTGACCAACACTAGTGCCACCTTTCAATGAACATGGACTTCACATTCAAAGGTATGATGGGAAAGGTAATTGTAGTTTATTTAGATGACTTAACTATATTCTCTAAAAAGTGAAGTGATCATTGTAATCATTTGGAGAAAGTATTGATTAGATGCCGAGAACACGGGATCTCCCTAAATCCAAAAAAGTCTATTTTCGAGGTCACTGAAGGAAAGTTGTTGGGACAAGTTATCAGCAAGGAAGGAACAAAGATAGATGTCGAAAGGGTTAAGGCTATTCAGACCCTTACCTTACCCACAAACAAGACCGGTGTTCACTCTTTCTTCTGAAAGGTGAATTTTCTCAGACGCTTTGTCCCTAACTTCGCTGAGAAGACTTGGCACATATCAAATATGATGAAATGATCACAAAATTTCCATTAGAGCGAAGAAGGAAAGGCATCATTCAAGGATATAAAATCCTTCATTGCTCATGCACCCATCCTGATATGTTCCAACTTCTCCAAGGATTTTATCATGTACAGTTATGCATCTGAGCATATTGTATTGGCCATCTTAATGCAAAAGAACTCTGAAGATGTTGAATCTCCAGTCATGTTCGTGAGCTCTCCTCTCAAGCCTCATGAATTGAATATGTCTCAGTTAGAAAAGCATGCCTTCACCATTGTCAAAGCAGTCAAGAATTTCCAATACTACATCCTAAGCTCTCATATGGTAGTGCTGGTTCCTGACACGACAGTCAAGTCTATCTTAACTCAACAAGAGTTAGGGAGCTTACGAGAGAATTGGATCACAAAGGTCCAAGAGTATGATCTAGACATAAAACCAACCAAACTGGTAAGAGGCAAGGGCCTATGTTAGCTTATGGCTGAAAAAAAAGATTTAGAGATCCCCAAAGAGAAAGATGATTGCATTAACAGAGTGTCGGGTAAATTGAAGACAACTGATTCTTTGCCTATGGTACTATTTGTTGCAACTAGTGATGAATGGTATTCAGACATCACTTTCTTTCTCACTTACAGTGAGTGTCTAGCCCATTTAACTTCAAAGGAGAAGTGGATTGTAAAGCTCAAGGTAGCTAGATACGTCATATGGGATGATGGTTTATACAAGTGCGGCATTGATGGCATCTTTTTGCAATGCATTGATAAACCAAAGTATATCAAATTGCTTGAAATTTTTCATGACTCGGCCTACGATGGTCACTTCTCCTCATCCATGACAACACATAAGATCATACGGGCTAGGTATTATTGGCCAACACTATTTCAGGATATAGCCACCTGGGTAGCAAAATGTGAGCTCTGCTAACAGTTTGTCGGCAAACCAAAATTGGCCGCTTTTCCCCTATATTGACGAACCATTCAGGAAATGGGGAATTGACTTCATCAGAGCACTACATCCCTAATCAAGTTCCAGACATAGTTATGTCCTAACAGTAATAGATTACTTCACCAAATGGGTGGAGGCCATACCTGTTAAGAATGCCACCTCTAAAATTGTTTGCAACTTCATCAAAGAGAATATCATCATGAGGCTTGGCATCCCACACAAGATCGTTGCTGATAATGCTTCCAATTTCTCCTCATGGGAAGTTATCAGTTTTTTCTATGAATACAGGATAACCTTGGCCCATGCCTCGAATTATTACCCCCAGGGAAATGGTCAAGCATAATCCAGTAATAAGAACCTAGCGACCATCATACAGAAGCTAGTCGATGAGAATCAACAGTCCTAGCACAAGTCATTGTATGATGCATTGTGGGCAGACCGTATTACTCTGAAGAGGTCTCTCGGTATGTCACATTTTCAAGTATTATATGGAATTGACACTGAGCTCCCCATTTCTGTGGAAATTCTTACTCTGTGCTTGGCACGAGCAATTTAAGATGAGACTTTCTAGAGTTCTCTAGAAAAGAGGATCATGTATCTAGTAGAATTTGAAGAAAAGAGAGTAAGGGTGGTCGACAGGATCACCAAACATCAGAATCAAGTCAAGAGACTATTTGATAAAAAGACTAAGTAGAGGAATTTTCAGGTGGGAGATCTCGTCCTTTTGTGGGACAAACGAAGAAAGCCAAAGGGAATGCATGGAAAATTCAATTCTCTATGGAGGGGGCCTTTCAAGATCAAGTAGGTCAATGGAGATAATAGATTCTATCTCTCATATCTAGATAGAACTAAGCTCCCGCTTCCCTATAATGGGTAGTATCTCAAAATATTCAGGAAGTAGAGATTTCTCTCTTCTTTGTACAGTTTGCTTTAGTTGTGTGTCGTGTGTTTCCTTTCCTTTTTCATCGCCCTTGTTTTTGACTCCTCGAACCCAATGGATAGGCATATGAAAATTTGAGATTCTCTACCCTTAAGCTTTGCTCAAAGATACGTCATATGGGATGATGGTTTATACAATCGCAATATTGATGGCATCTTTTTGCAATGCGTTGATAAACCACAACAGATCAAATTGCTTGAAATTTTTCATGACTCGGCCTGCAGCGGTCACTTCTCCTCATCTATGATGGCACATAAGATCATATGGTCTAGGTATTATTGGCCAACACTATTTCAGGATACGGCCACCTGGGTAGAAAAATGTGAGCTCTGCTAATAGTTTGTCGGCAAACCAAAGTTGGATGCTTTTCCCCTCAGGCCCATCATTATTGACGAACCATTTAGGAAATGGGGAATTGACTTCATCAGATCACTACATCCCTAATCAAGTGCCAGACATAGTTATGTCATAACAGTAACATATTACTTCACCAAATGGGTGGAGGCCATACCTGTTAAAAATGCCACCTCTGAAATTGTTTGCAACTTCATCAAAGAGAATATCATCATGAGGTTTGGCATCCCACACAAGATCATTGTTGATAATGTTTCCAACTGCCCCTCACAGGAAGTTATTGGTTTTTGCTATGAATACGGGATAACCTTGGCCCATGCCTTAGATTATTACCCCCAGGGAAATGGTCAGGAAAAATCCAATAATAAGAACATAGTGACCATCATACGGAAGCTAGTTGATGAGAATCAGTGGTCCTGGCACAAGTCATTGTATGATGCTTTATGGGAAGATAGTATTACTCTGAAGAGGTCTCTCAGCATGTCACCTTTTCAAGTGTTATATGGAATCGACGCTGAGCTCCCCATTTCCGTGGAACTTCCTACTCTGCGCTTGGCATGAGCAATTGAAGATGAGACTTTCCAGAGTTCTCTAGAAAAGAGGATCATGTATCTAGTATAACTTGAAGAAAAGAGAGTAAGGGTGCTTGATAGGATCACCAAACATCAGAATCAAGTCAAGAGACTGTTTGATAAAAAGACTAAGCAGAGGAATTTTTGGGTGGGAGATCTCATCCTTTTGTGGGACAAGAGAATAGAGCCAAAGGGCATGCATGGAAAATTCAATTCTCTATGGAGGGGGCCTTTCAAGATCAAGTAGATCAATGGAGAGAATAGATTCTATCTCTCATATCTAGATGGAACTGAGCTCTCACTTCCCTATAGTAGGCATCATCTCAAAATATTCAGGAAGTAGAGTTTTCTCTCTTCTTTATACATTTTGCTTTAGTTGTGTCTCATGTGTTTGCTTTTATTGGTTGTGTGTTTCCTTTCATTTTTCATCCCCCTTGTTTTTGACTCCCCGAACCCAATGGATAGGCACATGAAAATCTGGGAAAAACAAGAAGGTGATAACTAGGTGGTCATAAGTCATTCATCACAGTGACTTCTCAGAAGAGCTGAGTGTTACCATCACTTTCCTGAGCAGGGTGTTTGGGATTCCTGATGCCCATTATTTTCACAGGGGGATGCTCAGATACTTAGAAACAATGAGCAAAAATTTCCCTGATCAACATTTTGAATGGATGGAGATTATTAGCAGCACCATTTCTAAGCATCTTCAATAACTCTCCACAACTAGGAGGTTCTACATGAACTCCTATGTAGTGTACATTGCTGCCTCTGAAAGAGAATACCCAGCATTGAAGCAATATGGGGTATGGCCCCAGGTCATTATATATGAGTATTATCAAGATCTTAGACTGGAAAATAGTATCGCACAATTCAGAAAAATAAATGACGCCTTCTTCTATGGCTTTATCTACCTATTGACACAAAATATGACTCACGGTCAGACGACCAAGAGTGTGGTAACTACCACATAGAAGTGGGGGGCATTATTTATGCAATTCCTCACTTTAACCTATCTCAGAGCCCCCAACTTCTTGGGGAAGCCCACCAAGTTACCGAGGTATGCGGGGCCTAAGTTGATCCTATTGGAGCTGTCTAGACATCTTGTCACATACCACGAGAAGTGCCTAGATAGAAGAAAGGGTGGAACTTCATTCCCCTCATAGTGGGTAGCTACACCTACGCTTCCCAAAGAGAACCCCAGGAGATGCTCGCAGAGCTTGAGTTTCTCAACTTAAAGCATAATTTCCCGGTGAGGCCAACCTTTGATCCTCGTAATTGCCTTCCAAGGGCAAAGCTCGATCTGATTCACATCCCTCAGATCAAAGATATCTACATTGATCTGTATCATGAAGCTGAGCTCAGATGAAAGGATCACTCCTAGCTGGCCCTGACAAAAATCATTCAGTGTGGTGTGGCCATTATCCCGAAAGGTTTGTCAGCGACTGATCAAGAAGTTGATCAGGTCTATCTAGACACAGATGGGGAAAATTGGCCATTTCCTAAGATTGATAGAACAAAGGCACCTCAGACTATTGAGGAAAGGGTTAAGGTCACTCTGTAGCACACAGAGCATTGGTACAGGAAGAACAGTTTCCTCTACCTTAGGGTAGACTTAACCACGTCTCCCTTAGGTAATGCACCTACTAAGCCAAAGCATTTGCTGAAGGGAAAAAGGAAAGATAAAGAGGGACAAACAAGTACTACTCAAGAGGAAGCTCCTAAGAGTCCTCCTTCTGCCGCCTAAGAACAGGTAGTAAGCCTGATCTCCCTAGAAGAAGAAGAAGCAGTAATTGTTCTGACGGGCACATCCACTCGGGATGTTGCCACTACTATAACTGCTGAAGTTCCCACCGTCCCATATCCCGCTCCTCCTTCTCCTCCTCATTTCACTCAACCAACCACTCCTTTGGTCGTGTCTTCTCCCCGTCTTCTACTATTCCCCCTTCCTCTACCTCCATCTTCTCTTCCCTCACGGAGCTGTCCCCCAACATTTCTTCTCTCATCTCTTAGATCCCTTCCACCCCCACAGTTTCCTCTCCTAGAGTGACTCCTACCCCCGTGAGCATTGGAGGGTTGGCTTCTTTTTCAATGCCACCACCTAGCGTCTCGACACATTTCCCCATGTCCACTGTAGCTGATCCTTCTTCCACCTCTGTTTCCCCTTCTCCCTCTGGTCCCACTCCCCTAAGTTCAGAATGGATCTCCAAACACCTGTGTCAGCACAAGAGGAAAGTCCCCATTGAACCAATGGACTTCTTAGTTATTCCAATTAAAGGGGCAAAGAAGCAAAAAGCTATAACCCGCTTCTCTTAAAGCACCTCAGGTGAAAGGGTTTTGGAGATCGCATACCCTGATCCCACAAAGGATAAAAAATCTTTCTCCTATAGATTTTACAGTGACACAGGTCACAATGGGAAAATCCTCAGAAATCCTGTAGGGAGAGGCCATATCTTTAGTGGATGCCCTTTACAAAAAGCTTCAGGAAGCAAAGGAAGAGAAGAGGATACTGAAATACCATAACAAACATCTTCTACAAGCCCTGCAAAAAATGGGAAGTGCACCTCCTGGAGCTGCCATTGAAACTCCTGAAGCCCTTAGTCAGGAAAAGATAAATGAGTATGCCAAGATTGGCAAGCAAGGTATGGTAGTATCCGCTTGGAGAGACCAGATCCTCAAATATAGTGAGGAATTAATTATCAAGTTCACGGAGCTATATCAAAATATTGATCATGCTTATAAGGAACTCCAGATGATTGCAGGACCTATTTCCAAAGAGTTGGACCATGCCAAGTTACAACATGAGACATTCCATAAGATGCTCGACTACCCAGTCGATGAATTAGTAAAATTTGGCATCTTTGATCACCCAAGAGCACCCAACAAAGTCCTTGCTGCTTTGGACTATCAGGTTGACCAGATGGAATTTATCTTGGAGAAAATAGATAAAATCAAGGAGGAAGCCTTGGATGTAATGCATAAAATGGAATAAATCATCCTAAGGATGTCTTCGGGCTTGCTCACCCCATCATACGCCTTGAGGAAGGTATAGACCACTATTCAAATTTTCAAGGATATCATGTCGCAAGGTTTAGCTTCAGAAGCCACTTTTGATATAGAATCCATCAACAACCTTCTGGCTTGCCGTGACTTTGTCAGATACCTGATGGAGGTAGGTAATGAATACTTCAAGCTCCTGAAGAGACTCATAGATGAACAGGAGACTTACGAAGTCATCAGAGATCATACCAAGGGTCCTGCTCAAGATCAACTTCAAACGATGGTCAGCAAGTTTATGGAGTACCAAGCTCAATTTCACATTTCCTCTCCTGAGCAGAAGTATGATACTCCTTTCCAGCTGAGGGATGATGACGAATAGGCTCCTTCCTCCTAGGATTTATCCCATTTTTGTAAGGTATTTAAAAGTATGTTAGCACAAATGATGACATCATCCATGTTGCACCATGGGATGTTGTCATCCACCAAATTGCCTCCAAGTCAATCGTTGACTTTTAGATATTTTGTAAATAGTTGTTGGTTTCTTTTTTCCTTCTGTCTCCTTCTCCTTCTATAAATACTTGGATACTTGTTGTATTCAAGTGTGGACATTTTTTAGATGACAAATAGAAGTGAGAAGAAAAGGCTTTGTACTTTTTGTAATAGAAAATATTAATACAAAAATTAAGACTTTGTGTTCAATGGATGTATTATGAGCATTAGATCTTTCGTAAGTTAGATCTGTGTTGCTTTTCTGTGAGATTTATCTCTACTTTTTTGTCATTTGCTTATAAATATTTCTTTGTTCGTTTATGCAAGTAGGTTTGGCTCTGTTTACTACCAACACAAAACATAAACCCTCTGACCTTTCTACTTTGGAATTCTTTTCTTTTCTCCCTTCAAATCTATCATATCTCCGTTCCTCCCTTCATTCCTTTCTGTTCACAGTCGGAAATACCCCTACCGGGATGAGATCCCAAACCCCTAAAGGCAGAATATTGTGGGACTTTCACAGATTCCTGCTGGTAGAATAGCAATAAACTAGTTTCACTTTATTGTTTCAAAGAGGGGCTACGCCCTGCACACTGTTGGCTTGTCTATCTATAGATCTTCCCTCCCGACAGATTTTTGGACCAACAAGTATGAAACATGGATGCATTACTCTTACACATTAAAATATAATTTTTTCATACTGTATCAGTTTATTTTATCTTATACATCGTAATTTTATGTATATATCATTGTGATAGCAATACTCCCTAATATCTATCATCAGCTAAAGATCTAAACAAAAAAAAACACTATTGACAATACCCGTGGAAACAACAATGTTTTTTGTGTTTTTTATTATAATCTTGCAAAAAAATGTGGCCATAATACCCGTATAAAAGCAGTTATTTTTTTGTTTGTGTTGTATTAAAATATTAAAAGAAAAAAAAAAGAGAAAACAAAAAAACAAAAAAATGTGGGGACTCCCCCACACCTACACCTCCTTCCACTATAGCCCTTATTGCCCCCTACTCATTGTGCCTTAGCCCGCCCACTCCCTACACGGCCTCCACATTGCCCCTCGAACTCCCTCGCCTATCCTAAACCTAACCTCCCTCGTTGTTGTCACTATCCCCTCCGCCGCTCATGGCTGCACCACCCACCAACACAGCTATTGTCGTCCTCACACAACCATTCCTCTTCAAATCCACTGCCCCTTTTTACAAAAATAAAATAAAATAAATATGTGCAAAAAAAATAATAAGGGGAACAAACAATTCTTGTTTTGGAATGAATTTCTAAAACAAATACCATACAAGTTTAATAAAACTCCATAGCTCCTCCTCCACCCCAACCTACATAAGAAAACAAGAATGAAATTCAAAATGAAAAAAAGGAGATTTGAAAAAGAATATCATAAGGATGTTTAGGGATTTCTTAGGGCAAAATAAGATCAAGGGTTGATAGCTCTTTAATCCTAAGGTCCAAAAATAACCCTATTCACTTTTAAGTCATGAGCATTTTAAATGGGTTTTGGAAAATAAATTAAAGGGGATGTGGGGAAAATTAAACTTAAAGAAGGGAAAACTAAATAATTAATGAGGGGTGTATAGACCTTCTTTAGTGACCCTAGAAAACACTTAGTAGGAATAAATAATTAAAGATAAAATTTGACTAGTGGTTAATTAATTGGGTAAACTAAAATAGTGTAAAATAATTAATAATGGGAATCAGATATGTATTGTTAGTATTTATTTTTAAAAAAATTACCATCTTCTTGGTCCATTTTTTGGTGTCTCGAGGCGGGGCTTTACATTAAGGAATGAAATACTGGTGGCTAGGCTCAAAAATTTCTTATTTCGAAAATAGGGATAATATAACAAATCATGGTTTAGATTATTGATCTCTTGGTTTGTATCATTACCTCTTGTCATCGAAAACACTATAGTTACATCCATGGATCGATATTGTTAATCAATGATTGTAATTATATTGTATTGGCTAGACTATCTTAAACAGACCAAATTTTGCACTACATTCCATCAAGAGGGATTAACAACTAATTATTTATCCTAAGATATATCTTTGTAAATTATAATGAACATTGGGTCGTATAAAATAAAAAGCTTAGCAACTACTAACCTCCATTACTAATTGAGAGGAATGACACAACATCAGCTAGGATCAACATTTTCTTGATTTGAAAATAGTGATAGAATAAGAAATCATGGTCTAGCTTAGTGGTCACCTGGTTTGTACTATTATCTCTTGTCATTGCAAACGCTCTTTGTAAATCTCTGGATTGATATTATTCATCATTGATTGTAATTTTATCGTATCATGTGGACTATTCGAGGTGAACCCAATTTTTGTAGTACATTCCATCGAGAGGGATCAAGACTTATTTATTTGTCCAAAGATATATCGTTGTAAATTATAATCCATATTCATTCGTAGCAAAGAAAATTCCTAGTGACCGCTAGGATAAACAATTTCTTAATTTGAAAATAGCTATAAAATAACAAATCCTTGTCTAGCTTAGAAGCTGCTAGGATTCTATTATTACCTCTTTTCATAGTAATCACTATTTGTATAACTTTGGATCAATTGCAATTTTCAATGATTATAATTGTATCAAATTAGTTGGATGTTACCTGGAGGAGCTGATTGTTGTACTACTTTCTATTGACATGGATAAATAATTGTTTATTTCTCTTGATATATATCTTTGTAAATCATAATTCATATCCGTTTGTATTAAAGAAATTTTTTAGCAACCACTAAGCTCCATTACTAGTTGAAATGAATAACGTAGCATCCACTAGGCTCAACAATTTCTTAATTTCAAAATATCTGTATAATAACAAATTATGGTTTAGCTTAATGGCCTAGGTTCCTATCATTATTTCTTTTCATTGTAATAACTATCTTTAAATCTCTCGATTGATATTGTTTATCATTTATTGTAAGCATATCGTATTAGCCAAACTATCCTAGGAAGACCAAATTTTCGCACTACATTCCATTGAGAGGGACCAAGACTTATTTATTTCTCTTAAAATATATCTTTATAAATTATAATTCACATCGGGTCATATCAAAGAAAAATCTTAGCAACCACTAACCTCCATTACTAATTGAGAGGAATGACATAGTGTTAGCTAGGCTCAACATTTTATTGATTTGAAAATAGCGATAGAATAAGAAATCATTGTCTAGCTTAGAAGTCACCCTGTTCCTACCATTAGCTCTTGTCATCCCAAAAACTATCTATAAACCTCTAGATCAATATTGTTTATCATTGATTGTAATTGTATCGTACCGTCTGGACTATCCCAGGTGGACCCAATTTTTGTGGCACATTCCATCAAGAGGGATCAAGACTTATTTATTTCTCATAAGATATATCTTTCTAAATTATAATCCATATTCGTCCGTATCAACGAAAATGCCTAGTTACCATTAAGATCAACAATTCTTAATTTAAAAATTGCTATAGAATAACAAATAATGGTCTAGCTTAATAGTTACTAGGATCCTATCATTACCTCTTATTTTATTAATCACTATCTATACAACTTTGGATTGATTGTAATTTTCAATGATTATAATTGTATAATATTAGCTATACATTACTTAGAGGAGCCGATTGTTGCACTACTTTCCATCGAGAGGGGTCTAGACTTGTTTATTTATTCTAAGATATATCTTTGTGAATAGTAATTCACATCTGTTTGTATCAAAGAAAATGCTTAGCTACCACTAAGCTCCATTACTAGTTTAATGGAATAGCGTAGTAGCCACTAGGCTTAAAATTTTCTTAATTTTAAAATAGCTATATAATACAAAATCATGGTCTAGGTTAGCAGCCTCTAGGCTCCTATCATTACTGCTTAACATTACAATCATTATCTATTCAATTTTGGATCGATAATGTTTTTCATTGATTTTATTTGTATTGTATTGACTAGACTTTACCTGGCAAACCCAATTGTTGCACTACATTCCATCGAAAGGGATAAATATTAATTTATTTCTCCTAAGATATATATTTTTAAATTATAATTAACATCAGTTTATATCAAATAAAATTCTTATCGACCACTAAGCTCCATAACTAATTGAAGGAAATGACATAGTGGCCACTAGGCTCAAAATTTTCTTAATTTGGAAATATTTATAGAATAAAAAATCATGATATAATATAGTGGCTGCTAGGATTATACCAATACCTCTTTTTATCGTAAACACTATCTTTACAGCTTTGAATCGGTACTATATTTCATTTATTATAATTATATCATATTGGTTGCACTAGCCCTGTCAGAGCCTAGTGACACACTATATACCCATGAGAGGAATTGATCCTTATGTATTTTTATAAGGTATATCATTGTAACATATAATTCACATCGGTTTTTATCAAAGAAAATGCTTATCCACCGTTAAGCTGCTTTATTTATTGAAAGCAATGGCATAGAGACTAGTAGGCTCAACAATTTTTTAATTTAGAAATAGTGATAGAATAAAAAATCATGATATAGCTTAGAGGCCGCTAGGCTCATACTACTACCTCTTTTCATTGTAAATACTATCTTTACACCTTTTAATTGCTACTATTTTTCATTGTTTAAATGCAAAAAACACATTTTAAGATTTCTAAATTTTCATTCCATGTGTTATCATTTTAGTGGGTACTATTTGTACAATAATATCATGGATTCATATAAGTTTAATACACTTTATATGTGTTTCTTTATATATAAATTTCATAATAAATGTGTCAATTATAATGGTTTCTAACTATCAGAATCAAACTTGCCATGTGGCACAAATTAATTGGAGAATTATATTTCATTCGCACACTACATCTAACATTGTTTAGGTCAATTTTGATAAAAATAAAAAATAAATGTGCCTATACATTCATACAATTTATTTCTTTTGTTTTATTATAATATTATATGTTTTATTATGTTTTTACTATTTTAAGTTATAGCCAATAACAAAAGGCGTTGTTTTTTAATATTATTTATTTTTTTGATATTTTACACCTTTTATTAATGAGTGGTAAATTCAAATTTTGAGTTGTGAATTCTCCCACATTTGAGAGCATTTGAAATTTGATTATAATCTCAAAGTTGCCCGCTATTTTGCTTAATTTTCGGGAAAGTCTAATTTTTAAATTTTCATATCCTAAACTTTTTATATTTTCAAATTTTCTAATGTGGAATGTGCCGAAAAAAATTATTAAATACCCTGGAGAACTATATTTTTGGGTTTCTATTTTTTCCATCTTCTAGAAATACAACTCATTAAATCATAGAACAATTCAATAAATTCATAGATTACAGGTCTGGGTGCAGGAATCGCAGTTGTTTTAGCAAGGGAAAAATCAGGTAGTAATTATAATCTTGTTTGTAGAGAAAGTACGCAAAAGATGCACACAAAGGATGCACAAAAAGGAGGTAATGAAAATGGGTTGTGGATAAAATCATGTAGATAGTTTGATGCATAAGAAAAATGTTTTTAAAGACATCACCAAACATGAAATAATATCGTATTTAAATCAGGTATTTATTAAAAAAAATATTATAGTAAATGTGTACCTTTTTAATTGTAGGCTTGTTCAGTCGTTCAATATTTGACTATTTCCTATCTTTTTCATGTGAGTGCAGCCCTACTTTTTCGTAACCAAACATGCTCCTCGGTCCATATCTTCTTACCAGTTCCTTTTGATCATCTGATCAAACTACATTGTTCTTCATGACAACAAGGTTTTTGTTATGACCTAGCGAAATAAAAGTTAATCCATTTTCAGCTCTAGTTTTTATTTCATTTGAATTATTTCACGTATTTGTCATTCTATGTCTCCCTATGGATTTTTTTTACTCTTTCTGTAGTTCTCATTTAAAAAAACCCACTTGAGACCCAAGAAACAACCTAGGGTTAGTTAGAAAATTATGGAATAATTTTTTTTGATTAGAAGTATCCACAACTAAGTTACAAGACAACAACTGACCCTATTAGGTTCTAGAAAGAATCTAAATTACTATAATATATTCTTCCTTCATTAACAAATTTTCAAGTTCACAAGCTTCAAATTTTAGGGTTAGAGGTTTCAGTTAGGTTCAGGGAGTAATTTACCCCCCATACCCACTCTCTAACAGGGTTAGATTTTTAACTTGATTTTTCTCATAATTAATGCTTCCAAAACTTCCTTAAATCATTCCCATTAGATAGGAAATTTTCTCACCTTTTCAGTGATATAAATAAGTCCTCCTAACTCCTCCAGAAACTCAAGATATGGGCAAACGGAGTTTAGGGGTTAAATTTTCCCCAAGGGGACACGTGTTAAGAGGAGGGGAAAACCCCTTTGGTGGGTTGGCGGGTCCCAGGGAAGCGTTGGGTAATTTTCCTTACATGGGATAAATTTCCCAGTTGTTCCCAAGCCTCCGCAGGTCCTCCAAGGACACGTGGATGCTGCTGAGACATCGTTGGGGAGAAGGGGAAAGGCGGAGTGACAGAAGAATTTGGGGCATTTCGCCCAAGGAGAAAAGAATCCAAAAAATTCCCACGTGCTCGTGGGTCCATCTGGGGACACGTGGCACTCAACAAATGCTGCGGAAGAAGGTAGAGGGAGAGGCATGGAGTAGCAGGGTGATTTGGTGAACTTCACTAAAAGGAAGAAAAAGGGTGAAAGGCGCACACAGGCCCGCGTGCCCATGGAGGATAAAATCCCAAGACAAGGGTGGGGTTTTGAGACTGCGGGGAAATTTTTTCCCAAGGAAAAAACTAAAAGAAAAAAAGGGTCCATCCCGTCCGCTAGCACCCAAAGCTACTGCGTGGCATCCTACGATTAGCCATGGGCCGGCAGGGCTAAAAGGAAAATTTTCCCAAAATTTTCAAAAAAGGCTAAGGGCAAAAGAAAATGTCGCGCTTCCATCGCTACCCTGTGAAGACACATGGAAGCCTCTAATTGGCTATGGACCGGAAGAGGAAAAGATAAAATTTTCCTGAGCCAAAATTTTCTAAGGGCAATTCGATGGGAAATTTTTGAGTTGCGGGCCCGCTAGGGAAAATTTTCCCACCTAGGCACAAAAACTTCAAAGTGTCATAACTTGAGCTAGGAAGCTCGGTTTTGGGAAAACAAGGACTTTTTAGAAATATCTCGATGCCATCTTTTCACAGAAAACATAAAATTTATATTTTAATAAATTTTGAGGGGTCAATTTTACAAAAACGATTTGCAGGATTTTAATTAGCAAACTAGTAATTTCTAACTTCTAAATTTGATTAAATTGGATCTCCTCCTTCACTCAGCATGTCAAACAGACATGTATAATTTATCTAGGAAGTATTTAAAGTGTTTTAGGAATTTAAATTTGTTCAATTAATTTAAATTTGAATTTTGTCCAACAAATGATAGAAAACGGCTGAGGAAGGGAAATGGGTTCGAATTGCAATGTTAAAATTATTTTCCTAAGTATTTCTTTGTCAAAGTGTGTTCCTTAACATCTTAGCATCCTAAAATATATCATTTTCAAGTTGATTAATGTGTGCAAGTCCAAACTGTGCATTTTTATTAAATTTGATTGTCAGTTTCGAATATCTACAAGAGATAAATTTCTGTTAAATTTGTATAACAAATTTTGTCATTCAATTGTGGCATTTCATTTCTAAACTAACCCAATACAATCAGTTGTTTCTAAGAAAATCATTTCCAAGATAAATTGTAAAATCTAATTTCCAATTTAATGTATTTTAACAGAGACAATGCAATATAATTCTTACACACATATTTCTTCTTCTTCCATTTTCTAAACAAAGATTTCAAATCACCATTTGATATTTCCAACTTCATCACAAAAATGCAAAAGACAGATGAACTTGCAATTCTTTATTGGCTTCATTTATAAAACTTTACATAATTTCATTTATTTCTTCCAATGTACAGAGCAGAAAGCAAATGTATTTCTGAAATCAAATATACATTCTCATAATCAATTTCAACATCATTTCTCCATAACATAACTATTACAATTTCATCCACATCATGTGGGAAAGGATTACAATGAATATATTTTCATAAGAGACTATCAAATTGCACTTTTCTTTTGCTCCAGGACAGCAACATGCACATTTTCTCTTTTCTCTAGTTGATCACAACAAAAGAAGGGGAAAGGTAACACTCTCCACCCAACCAAGACATCCAATGAAATCAGAATCCTTCATCATTTTCCCCCGAGCCCCAACCAAAATATAATAAAATGTGTAATTCAACCATGGCAACAATTGGCTTCCACAACACAACATTCTTTCACATACACATTTCTTTTAAAAAAAATAATTCAACACAAAAATAATAGTTCACAACTGCATTCAAAATCATTTCAAAATAGAACTCATGCTTGATCATGCAAGCCAAAGGAGCAAGGTCTATGGGGGAAGCTACTTATGCCTCAAAATTAGAATTTGGGCATCCACCAATAACAAACCACCAAAATAATTCATCACACACATTTCCTTATGCCCCCCCACAAAGTAAGAAATGCAAGCTATTTATTTTCCATGGTGGATCCCAAACCCAAACTACCTCCATAAAAGTATGATGTCAATGGCATTCCTTATGCTCCCCCACATGGATTCCCCATAGCCTTCTCCTACACCATCCCTATGGTATTCTACCCAACCAGCCAACAAATAAAACAAAGCATGCACTATCCACACAACACAACAAGAAAATTATAGCATATAAAAAGAGAGTTAAATTCCTACCTCTCCATGGTTACATTTGTCTCCAAACAACAAGCTTCAAATGCCAAAACATGGTCCAAAACAACAAACTCCAAGCATGTAAAGATTTCTCCAACTTCCTCCAAAAACAAGAGCTCCACACAAGAAAAATGGGCCCCCAAGGAAGTTGTAAAATGATTCAACAACACAAAACAAGGCAATATTTTGAATTAAATAGAAGAGGGAGAGAAGAAGATGATGTGGATCCATGTAGGATGCCACGTCACACATCCTCCAATCTCAACACAAAAGACCAAGTCCAAACTCCCAAGCACAATAAAGAGGTGGGTGAAAAATATGACAAGTTACTTGCACACTCTAAAAATCCCACACCTCAAGGGACACCAAATTAATTAAAATGTAAGAAAGTGCAACCCAAAACAAGCAACAAGACTATTAAAATTCATTATAAAAGTCACAAATCACATCTCCATCCATAAGTATGGTTGGTATATTAAATTTAGAGGCATGGGACAAGTTTTACTTGTCCCACAAGCCTCCAAACACAGCTTCCAAGGAAAAATTCGAATTTTTCATGGAGGTGGAGTATTTCATACTCGAAAACTGACTTACACAAGCTCTTACACAACTTAAACATCACTAACAAATTAAACACAAACAGCCAACAAATTTCATTATTATTTTCCCATATCCCAGTTTGATTTATTTAAATTTTAACTATATGATTATCACATTAATTCTATCACAATTTTAATTAATTAAAAGAAAGGAACACATTACTAATAAAATACATACAACAATAAATAAAATTTAACCTCATTAATAAAATACACAAACCCATGGTCATATGTAAAGATAATCCCCCCCATGGGAATCCTTAACAAAACACAACATAATAAAACGAGTTGCCATGGTGACCTTATTGAATTCACCTAGAATTCCATTTTGGTTGGTCTCCGATCCCCCGATGTTTGTTGTGATATTTTAAACCTACAAAACACAAATACCTCCATCGGCCTCATGGCCATATCAGAACATCCAACGTGATATAAATGAAATCACAAGACCAACTATATAAATGAATCACAACAACATTGAAGCAACAACTACATCATTTTCATTTTTAATCCACAACTATATCAACATCATATAATATTAATTTTCTAGATCTACTCATAATATCTAAAATCACATGTCTAAACAACATCCATAAAACACCCATGTTAATAATATATCATTATCCACATATAAGGTGTCTCTAATAATCATCATGCATCAAAATCAAATCAAGATCAACAATAATCCATGATCAATGTCTAACATCATACTAAATCAAAACATAATAATGTCTATAATGTAATCAATAGTATCAGCATAAGCATCAAAAAGTGTCAAAGGGAAGTGGGCACTACACTTTCATTCTCGTACCTAGGATTGTTTTTCCCCGATAATGATGTCCTATTCCATAGTCACCAGTTTTGAATATTGTAATGATTTGCAAGACTCAATATTTTTTAGATATTCCTTACAACTACATTTTCTGCGTTTTATTATGATGATAGAAATAACCTAGGGTAATTATTTCATTGTAAATTATTTATATGGTTTCCACATTAACTTTATAAGAAGATATTTGAGGTTAACAAAATTCTGTAAAACTATAGAATCATATTAAGTTTTAAATTGTATGATACATTTTTGTATAATGGAAGGTAAACATGTTATATATATGCGTAAATATTATCAAATAAATTTTTTAATCACTATATATTTAAATTTATATTTTATTTTCCGCCCACTAAGCCATGAAAAAACATCACATAGCTTTGTAGTCATGACGATATAATTATTTTTAAACATTATTATTAATATGCCACATATTATTGGAAAAAGATAGAGTGTTGTCATTTATATTAATTCATGATTTTACACTTATCTCTATGTATCTAAATGGAAACTCCAGATTTATTTGTTATTGTTTATAGCTTTTCAATTTGATTTCTCCTTTCGGAATACAATCAATTAAGAAAATGTTGTGTAGCTTAGCGCCCACTAGGCTATAATTCTCTTTTGAAGAAATTTGTTTGAATCTTAGCGGTAATAAAATTTATGTATAATTGTGTAACACATCAAAGGTGGAATAATATTTCGAGCCATGCATTGGTTATGATTTAAAAATTAGATTAAAATATTATGATTTTAGCAGCGAATTCGATATGCCACAACTTATTATTTGGAGCTTACATTCACTATACATGGCCACAAAATAATATATTGAACATTAGGGTTACTAGCATTTAACACGTTAAATGGATATATGCTTAGCTTAGTTTCTGCTAGGATATGCTGCAATATATTATTTAGATACTAGTTGTCACTAGGATTTAACAAAATCAAGAAAGATATTGCAAGCTTAGCGACCACTTGGGTATATCAAAATACCATATTTGAAGCTTAGCGATCGCTCGATAGTTACAAATATTTTGAAATTTAAGTCCGTTAATACACTACCACAACATAATAGTTGGAACATAACAGTCACTAAGATTTAACAAAATAAAGTAAGATATTTTGACACTAGCATCCGTTAGGTATTACCGCAACATATTATTTGAAGCTTAGCGGTCGCTAGGATTTCACAAATTAAATTAAGGTAGTATAAAATTAGCGGCCATTACATACTACCACAACATAATATTTAGAGAAAATATTTCGACAGGATTTAATAATTTAAAGAAAATTAATTTGAGCTTCGCAGACACTAGTCTTTCAATGATATAATGATTCAAGCTTAGCATTTGTTAGGATTTAACGCATAATATATGGATCATATCGGTCGTCGGGATTCAACACATTAAATTAATATTCTAGGATCCTAACAACCACTAGGATATGCTTAATCATAATATTTGGATCTTATCAATGGTGTGCTTTAACAAATCAAATTAACATATTTTGAGCTACTCAGCATCTAGATGCTTCAACAATATAAAATTTTGAGCTTAGATGTCGCTAGCATTTAACAATTAAAATATTGATTTTTTTAGCTTAGCGTCTGCTAGCTTTTGTTGCAACATATTAGTTGAAGACTAGTTGTCGCTATGATTTAACAAAAAACAAAGTAAGATATTTCGAGCTTAGCAGCCACTAGGTTATGTCAGAATAACATATTTTTAGCTTCGCAATTACTAGTCATTTATGGATATTTTGAGCTTTGAGGCCACTAAGACACTACCATAACATAATAGTTGGAACATAATGGTTGTTAAGATTTAAAAAATAAGTAGGATATTTCGAGACTAGTGTTTAATAGGTATTGTCACAGTATATTATTTAGAGATTATTGGTCACTAGGATTTCACAAATAAAATTAAGGTAGTATGAAATGAGCATCCTCTAAGTACTGCCACAACATAATATTTAGAGCAATTATTTTGACAGGATTTAATAGTTTAAAGGAAATTAATTTGAGATTCGTGGACACTAGTCTTTACAATGATATAATAATTTAAGCTTAGTGTTGGTTAGGATTTAACACATAATATTTTGATCATAGCGGACATCAGGATTTAACACATTAAATTAAGATTCTAGGAGCCTAGCGGATGCTATGATATGCTTAATCATAATATTTGGAGATTATCAACAGTTTTCTTTAACAAATGAAATTAACATGTTTTGAGCTACTCGGCATCTAGGTGCTTCCATGATATAATATTTGGAGCTTAGATTTTTCTATCATTTAACAATTCAAATAATGATATTTTTATCTTAGC
The DNA here is from genome assembly GCA_019776745.2 of Taxus chinensis. Taxonomy (NCBI): domain Eukaryota; kingdom Viridiplantae; phylum Streptophyta; class Pinopsida; order Cupressales; family Taxaceae; genus Taxus; species Taxus chinensis. The sequence goes on along the minus strand of CM034148.1, from coordinate 36,454,834 downwards.
ATCCGCTAGCTTATGTTGCAACATATTATTTGAAAGTTAGTTGTCACTAGGATTTAACAAAAAAAAGTAAAATATTGCAAGCTTAGCAACCTCTAGGTTATGCCACAATAACATATTTTGAGATTAGCGATCGTTAGTCATTTACAAATATTTTGAACTTTGACATTGCTAAGACACTGCCACAATATAATAGTAGGAACATAGTAGTTGCTAAGATTTAATAAAATAAATTAATATATTTTAAGACTAGCGTCCGATAGGAATTTCTACAACATATTGTTTAGAGCTTAGCGGCTAGGATTTAACACATTAAATTAAGCTAGTATGAAATTAGTGGCTGCTACGTACTGCCATAGAGAAATTCTTTCGACAAGATTTAACAGTTTAAAGGAAATTAATTTGAGCTTTGCAATCGTTAATATTTACAATGATATAATAATTTAAGTTTATCATTCATTATTATTTAACACATAATATTTTGAGCATAGTGGTCATCAGGATTTAACACATTAAATTAAGATTCAAGGATCCTAGTGGTTGCTAGGATATGCTTAATCATAATATTTAGAGGTTATCAACGGTATGCTTTAACAAATGGAACTAACGTATTTTGAGCTACTTGACATCTTGGTGTCTCCATAGTATAATATTTCAAATTTAGATGTCGCTAGCATTTAACGAATAAAATAATGATATATTTTACCTTAGCATCCATTAGCTTATGTTGTAACATATGATTTGAAGATTAGTTATTTCTAGGATTTAACAAAAATAAGTAATATATTGTGAGCTTAACGGCCACTTGGCTATGCCACAATAACATATTCTAAGCTTAGCAAGCATTAGTCATCTATTTATATTTGAGCATAGTGTGCACTAGTTTATGCCACAACAACATATTTAGAGCTTAGCGTATCTAAAAAAGTGCATGTTTAGATAAGTATAACATTTGGAATATATACACGAACATTCAGTCAATTATTAATATTCATCTATTTACATGTCATACATTTTTTAGTGCTTTCCCGCCTATCTCAAATACTACAATTTATGATTCACGGTAGTTCTTTCATAATTATGGGTTGTTGTTGATCTGAGTCCGCATGTAAATTTGCTTCATGTGTTTGTTACTTATGTACAAGACCTATTTTATCATCTTCCTGTCATGCCTCCAAAACAACTTCATTGGAAATCTTATAATCTCTACTTATCTTTCCTATGTCCACAATCAGTTTTCTATATAGCACACTAGACTTGTCAAATAAACACTTTTGACTAACAATTACTTTTTTTTGTAATTTCCTTCAGAGTCTCTATTCTTTGTATTTCTTCCCGTGTCTTGGAGACAATCTCAATGACATGTGAAGTTTATCCTTTGTTTTCCTCGGTTATTCTCCTTTGAAAATTAAAAAAAAAATTCTCAAGCGATGTCGCAAATTCTTCATCAAAAACCAATTTATGGTTTCCGTTAATTACTTCCATGACTGAGGCTTTTGTGAAAATCTGATTTCCTCTTGAAATAATTTCATCAAACTAGAAAGATAGGTTTCTTACCTAATCATTCAATTTCCATAGTATTTCCTTTATATAGTTAGTATATGTCTGACATATACCAATATCATCCATGGTCATAATTGAAGGGTATTTACAAATTCTTTCTTCAATGGCATGCCCCATATATATTAATGTTTTTTGTAATGCTCCTGTAGTTGTAATGATAGTTTCATTATTTTTCAAGTACGCTTCTTCCTCCACCTTTACAACGATGCATTTCCTTATATTATTGCATAGGCCATGCAATGATTATTCTACATAAGAAACTATATCAGAAGGAACTGTGGCCTTTAATTGAGTTTCAAGCTATTTTTTTCTAGGACATAGCCTCTCACTAGTTCTATGGCTACTTCTATTGAAGCCCTTATCAAGGATTCCATATCTTCCTCATATTGCACCCCTTGGAAGCCTTTGGCTTTCTATTTCTTTATAAGAGTGAAGAGGTCTTTTAAATTTTTGTGCCAAATGATGGATTGTTTTGTTGACATCTTATTTTTAGATACCCTTTTCAATGTTCCCTTCCTTGGATTGTATTTAATGTTTATAAATGGCTCTTCTTATGACTCCCAATCTAGATGTTATTTGTGGGAAATTACAGATTTCTCAACCTAATATTCTCTCACTTCATGTGAAATGGAGGGTTAAGATTGATAGGGTTGCACTAGGGTTGTGTTGGCTGAAATTTTAGTTTTCATAGTCTCCTCTTCTTCATTCAAATAATTTAAGGCATCTTCCACCAAAGTTGGAGCTTCATTTGCTGTGGGAAAGACTTCTCAAAACACATATAAAGTTTCAATTGGAGGAGATAAGGGAGCACAAGGATTTTCTAAATGTTATGAATACAAATCTATCTTTGCCATTGTAGCCTCCTTTTTAATAGTTTCTCTGGGAGGTGGAACCACCCCACTCTCCTTCATATTCTTCTTAACAATGTTATCTTATATTTGGGTAATCCATATCCAGTCATTCACACCATGCACATGTGCTTAGGATATATTTATCTTTTCACTAAGCGATTGAAGGTGCTTTCCAACCCTTTTCATTTAGACATATTGCCTTAGAGGGTGTTGGGGGAGATGGAATGAATATATATGGGATGATGCAATTTTTAAATCAGGCCACCTATTATATTTCCTGCATCGCACTATCACTAGGAGGGGGATTTTTTTAAGCTTCTTCTCTTTGCACATTCCAGAAAAACCATTGCAAATATGATATGCCACCTCTTTTTTTGCTAAATTTTCAAGAACATAATATGCAAACGAAAAAGGAGGTGTAAGGATCTCATCAATTATGATAACTGTATATTATGGATATAACAATATATCTACCACTTTCCTTGTTGAAATGAGGATGTCAGTGAATATTCTCAGTGTTTATGTTTCATGTAATTGTTAGTAGAAAGAAGGATATAAACATGTGCATATCTCTTGAATATGATATCTGGACCGATAAGCATACAATTCTGAATATTGTTCATTTAGCTTCAAAATGCGAAGGATGCCAGTTTTGAAAAAAATCTAAATGATTCTATAAAATTTGTAATTTATTATGAATATAAATGTACATAAATGCTATAAATGAAATATATTAAAATATGCCTACTAAATAATTTTATTTGATTTTATTAATGAAAGGAAATAAGATGGATAAGGTACTTACCTCAACTTTTCTTACCTTGTAGTGACCTGGGACTGAGCAGTGTGAATAAACAACAAGACAAACTGTCACAATGGACCACAAAAAAATGTAGTAAAGGTGTAAATGGCTATACAAGGGCATCTACAGAAGGATTGGGGTGTATGGGGTGCTCTGGTCTAAATTCTAGGTGCTCTAATCTATAGAAGTTACCAAAACCTAGTTCATACAGGGTTGCTAAAGCTTTGCACTTTCTTCTTGTCACATCTATTTTGTTGATGTCACTGTAAACCTATAATGAATAATCACTTGCAAAATACCACACAAATCATCAAATCCTAAAAAAAGAAAGATGAAAATGAAGGGGTCGGCTTATCCTCAAGCACCACGAAGGTGGTCTTATAACTGAGCATTGCACTACATCTCAGACTCAATGTAGTTGTGTGTGCTTATGTGTGAAATAGTGCTCCTAGGTTTCCCTCGTGTCAATGACGCCAAAAGCTAACATGAAATAGCTAGATGTAAAAATGAAAATGTGTGGATGAAATATAATGAATTACCCCTCCTACATAGTGTGTGTGTGTGTGTGTGTGTGTGTGTGTGTGTGTGTGTGTGTGTGTGTGTGTGTGTGTGTCTAATAATGGCCTAAATGAAATCCCTTTCTCTATGTAGATAGCTAACCCTTGATAAGAATAGTCCGCCCATATAATTATATGTATGGTGTGATTATATAGGGATATCTTGTAAAACTTTCAAAACTAATGACCGGACATGTCGAATAGTAGCTCAAGAGATGAAAGGGGGAAATTGAAAAGATCGAACTCAAATGTAAAAAGCAAGACCAAACATAAAGAGGGCAGGGGCACCCATGATGGACAAGAGCATGTGGTGCAACTTTCCAAGCCTGGGTGCTAAGTGTCAAGAGACAAGTGAGGATAGATGAGTGGTAACTGACAGACAAGGATCCATGAGACCTTACCAAGACTATGTGTATGAGTGACAAGCATGTAAGAATAACAAAAAAAGACCAATAATACAAATGAATGGAATACAGACTAGGTCATCGATGATTACTTATCTTACGCAAGATCCATATATAAATAAACATACTTAATGGTATAATAATAGAGGAAGTGTGTGATTTTGTGTTTACATTTTCCCCCACTTTATGTTAGTGATTGAAATCTCAGTAACATAAATTAGATATATATGCATACCTGGGAAGTCCAGAGAATCCCATATCACTAAAGTATGTGAAGAGTGTATTAGGAGTATGTACTGAATGAGAACATAGAGCATGATAAATCATAGATCAACATGTTGATCCAAACGGTGTAACGAGGGAATGTAAGACTGTTATGAGGAGCACTAAATGAGATAGATGATGTCGATAATGAATGATTGGAGATTAAGTCACTAATGGAAATGCTATGGGGAAGGAGGTGATCAATTCTCAACCCGATTGTATGTGTGTATGTGTGAAAACTGAGGATTTTTGTGTCCTTACACTAGAGGAAGGGTGTAGGGAGATAATTCTAGTGTCTCTCCAACTTTAACAACATCTCCAAAAGATTAAGCCATTTTCGAAAGACACAAATCAAATTTCTTTTATTTTAGATCCAATTTTTGATCAATTGCAATAACCCATATAAGAGAAGTATAGGAAATGAAATTATGTCTCATTTCCCTCACTCCACGGGTGTCACCAAAATTGATTTCTTCCAATTTAGGTCATCTAGAAGGAGCTGAAAAAATGTAAAGTAATTTCCCATGTTAGGTCATCTGGGAACGTGGTGATGTAACTCCCAAGTTAGGTCATCTAGGAGGATAAGTGCGTTGTGGTCATGTCAATATAATGAGTGTGTTAATGAAATTTATATTTTTGTGAGCTACATATGTGTGATTGACTGGTTGGTTTATTACTTGTAGCGATATTTTACACTTATTTCCCTAGGTTAGGTCATTAGGGGGAATCGCTAGAAAGTGATGTGGCATGCCATATGGTGCATGATAAAAATTTTAATAATGAGAGTAAGTTACTCATATAGTGGTGTGATGGGAATTATAGGATGGCCCCAATTATATTACCCCCTTTTAGTGAAAGGGGGGATGATAATGACAATAAATGCAAAGCCAAAAGTAATCACGTAATGCATATATGATCGATATCATAAAAAGTTGTGTATATTGAGTGTAAACGATGGAAAATGGGGTAAAATGTGTATGAAATGTGTATATTACAATGTTAGGTGGAATTTTGAAGAGAATTCCACAAACAAGACAAAAATTAGGGTAGGTATGCTTGAGATATGATCGAAACCATCCGATGTGAATTAGGAGAGAAACTGAATGTGATGAATGACCATAGTAAAGTGAATAATGGAAAGTTACTATAAATAGTAATTTGATAAAGTGATAAGGAAAATCATTTCTCTTTTGTACGAGTGTGATCATGAGATCAAATTTTTTGAGGATGCCACAAGTTAGAGCACCACAACCAAGTCAATTTGAGATGCTAGTGACAATCGTAGCATCGTGTACGATGACATAGTTAGTAAGCATGATTGTTTTTGAAAAATGTGTTGATATTAGACATATTTTAATGATTTTTTATGAAAATTTTATTTTAAATTTTCTTGGCATTTTAGATTTGGATAAAATTGGTGAAGGCGTTAATGACCTTCAGGAAAGGAGCACCCAAACCCAAACGTTGGTGTCATGTTCTAGGGTTCCCTAGTCTTGTGTCTGGGTGCTCATGTCCATAAAGCAAAAGGTTGAACCCAAAGTGTTGTAGATATGAAAATCAATATGTTCTGATATTGTATGATGTTTTAAAGTTGTGTTTGTTTTTTTTTCTAGTGTGTAGAGGGATCTCCATTCAAGATATTTTCATGGTAGTCATTTTTTGAGCACATTGCTTGGATTATGGTTTCCAGACAATGAGTGGTATGTTTTGGACTATGCTAGCCTCCATAACATAATGAGGATGGGAGAGGTGCCCCATAATATTCCTATACTTACAATTTTTTTTGAGATATGGTGTGCAAACACTTGCACCTTTTGTTTTCCTAGAGGTGAGATGATAGTCACACTAGAGGATGTGTATCATATACTACGATTACCTATTATTGGTGAGAGGGTACATATTATAGTAGTGGATGATAACTAGAGATAGATGAGGGTTTCTAGGTGGTATTTTGTGGGAATAAAGTTTTTTTCGGGACCCATATTATCCTAGATGTTATTTTGAGATCAAGGGTTCCACGATTATGGAATTTTATTATCATGGTGATAATATCATTGATTGCAATTGAGGGAAGTAGCATAGTCATATTATATAAGATGGATGATATCTACTGCCAGATAGAGGAGGAGAGTAATAGGTATACTAGGGCATGATGTGTGTTGGACCACCTTTATAGGGATATATATATATATATATATATATATATATATATAGACACACACACACACATAGGAGGAGCATGGGGGTAGTATTGGAGCTACGGAATTGTTACATGTATGGGCTTATGAGCAAATCATAGTATTGATGTTAGTTGGTGCGGTTCGTGGAGATTGGGAGAGGCCAGACATATTTTCTAGGAAATGGGTAGGTGTACGTGGAAGGAGGATGATTTCTGATGCCTATAGAGTGATGATATATCACATGGGGCTAGAGGCTATACCGGGACTATGGACGATGGCCATAGGATGTCATGGAGTTACAATGTATAAGGTAGATGATGTGTTTAGAGGATCAATTTCTATGGGTGACCGATTTATTTTAGGTTGAGTGAGTTTCACAAAAATTTGGTATGGCCCAGGATGTGCCCCTAGAGCCATATATATGGTTGAGATCCATTAAGGCACTGAGGAGGGAAGTAACTAGACTGGGACCCACAAGAGAGAAGATAGTACCTCTAGGGCTAGATGAGGTAGATGTGGCGATAGATATGATAGAGGTGGATGACGCAGGGTGTATAGAGGCATACTAAGCATGTTGGACCTCACATTTGTAGGTGGTTTTGTAGCTAGTATTGGAAGATGCAGCCTGATTTCCACCAGGAGGAGGAGCATAGGGGTAAGCACATGGCCCTGATATTGTAGCGAAGGTGATAACACAACGTAATTGATTGTAAGGTGTTGTTGTGTGATTTACTACATAGTTTGTGAATTTTTATTGTTGTCTAACATGTGGATATACAGATGAATATGATGCATATTGGTCATTGATTGTGGACACATCCATTCATACATTTATGTGTAATGTGCCCACATACATACTCATGAGTGGAGGCATGCTAGAGCATGTAGATGATTTTATGGATGAGCATGCCCATTTGTTCGATCCATTAGCGATAGTAGCAGTGATGTGTACAATGTTGCTAAGTGAGAAAGACAAGGGATAAGAGGAGACACAACAAGCTAGAGAGGCCATTAGTGGAGTTCCTTTATCTCAAGATGTATTCACATGGTTTTTAGAGTTACAGAGTTGCTTTGTAGATAATTCTATGGAGAACACACTATTGTGTAGGTAGATAAATAGATATAGAGGTTGTAACCAGCTGTGCAGAGTTAGTGGCGAGGCTTATAATTCTAGGGATTTAGAAGTTCTAGAGAGTGATAGTGATGATGAGATATGAGTTGTATGGATGTAGGGGACCTTCCCCCCAGTAATGAGTTGTTTTGTGACTATGATTATAAATGAAATATATAGATGGATTTAGTGTCTTATGATAAATTTAATTGATGTATATTTATGTGATGATGATGTATGATTTATGTGATTGATGTTACTTATATATGATTCTTGATGTGTTGGAATATCATTTGCATTTGTTGAATTGATTTGTGATGCATAAATGTCAATGTGGAATAATGTGATTATAGATAGATAAATTATGATATAATGTGTATGATGATAGATGATGTATGGTATTTGATTGCACAAAGTTAAATTGTATGTATGAATAAAGTTGTGATTTAAAATGAGTAATGTGTAAGATTATAATATAATAGCATGTTAGTATGATGAGGATAGAATTAGGGAGATGAGAAATTCTCCCCAACATTTAGATGATGAGGATCATTTAGATAATCCCCTCATCAGTCAAGAATGAACTGCAAAGCAAGAGTATGTCATCAGAAAATGATTGGATAATGTATGCTAGATGAATCAAGAAAGCTCGTGAAGATATGTTTGTATTATAACATATCCCTCAATAGTCATGTAAGAACTGTAAGAACATGAATGCATCATTGGGGGGTAAGGTAATAAAAATCACCTACCAAAGACTGATTCAACATGAAGTGGTTGAAGCATGTGGAATGAAATCAACATGAGTGTATCATTCGAACTGAATATCAAGTGGAGTAGTGGTGTGAAGTGGAGATGCCAAGGGCTATGAAATTCAATGTGTAGTGTTAACATGACTCAATGGATGAGATGGTGTAGTTATGGATGGATGCAATGGAGATTGTTCATGAGTAAAAACCTATGGTGGTGGATGAACAATGACTCTAGGACTATATGGAGGAGATAACTCAACCAGAGTAATAGCACTCTTACAAGGGAGTGGAGATATAGGCTGCTCACGGGAGTGAGAACCAAAGGAGATGAATCCCTTATCTTGTAATTTTTGTAATCGATCATGAAGGGCACAACATTCATTGTCACGATGACTAGTGATACTATGACAATTGTAATAGGGTCTATCACATTGGCACTGCAAGTGGTGAAGTGGATGATGTTGATTAGAAGATAAGCATATTAAATGCCTGTCAAGTAATGTACACAACACATCATGGGGCCTAGCATGATGAGAAAAATTTAATGGTTCCCATGAGAAAGGAGGAGGATTCTGAGGTGTATCCCTATGTGGAGGAGTAGATGAACGAATCTTTTACAATGGAGAAGGTTGGAATTTATTACGAGGAGGAGATGTAGACTGTGTAGGATGCCTAACGAATTGGAGAAGAGAAGAAATAGGTGATGTAGGATTAGTAGTAATAGGAGGTGGATCTATAACATGTGCAGTGAGGGGATATTGTTCTAATTCAATGACCCTATATCATATAATTGTGAATGATTCACATGTTTCATATTATAATCGTTGTTTCAAGGGAGGAATCAAATTGTGACAAAAGATAAATTGCTTCCCTAAGTCATTAGGTTGAAAAACTAGTTGGTGCATGTAAGTGTTGAATCATAGAATGTAATCAAGGATAGGTTATTTTTTCCCTGATGTAAGTTAGGTAGATAATTATAGGTAAATTTAGGGCCATTATTGCCTATGAATTTATGAAGAAAATAGTATTCCATCTCACAATAGGTACTGATAGAAGTAAAGGGTAGATGGGTGTACCATTGGAGACTGACATATATGAGACTATGAAGAAAGGATTTAAGTAATAGTTGATCATTAGAATATGAATCCATAGCCATATGATAATTATTGAGATGTAAATATGGATTTCCAGTAGCATCAAAACATGTAAATATAGGTATAACAAAATCCTTAGGAAATATTGAGTTATGAATCTTTTTGGGAATAGGATTTCCATCAAGTGAATTATTATCGATGGATGCATAATATTTCTTGCTTTCTAATGTGATAGATTAGATCTGAGATTTTAAATGACCAACAATATGCATGAGGGATAGGATATCCTATGAAGGAATAATAGAGGATGGTAATAAAAGTGGTTGAAATTTTCCATTATGAATAATCATATGAATATCAAGAGAAGACACAAGATATTCCAATGTTAAGGGAATGGTAGGTGCTAGTTCCGAAGAAGTAATAGGTGTTGAATGACATGCAATATCGATAGAAACAATAGGACTAGCATCAGAAACATCCTTAGGAGATGAAGTGATAGGAGGAGGTGAAATAATAGATGGAGATGAAGTGATAAGTGGAGGTGAATTAATAGATGGAGAAGAACTATGCATATTATTAGATACAATATCAGAAGAAGTTGAAAATGGAGTGGGGGATTCACACTCAACAGTATGCAAAGAAGTAGAATCATGAATATCAAGTGGTTCCTCGAAATCAAACAAAGATTTAGATAGAAGGATATCATTAAGTTTGTCATCTACATAGAATGAAGGAGTGGGAGAAATAATATTTGATGTATTATGAGAAGAATTTAATGGAATAAAAGCAATATGAGATGCATATAAAGTACCATCATGACCAGTATGAGAATCATTAAGCACATGTTTACTATCATCAAGTCCAAACATGAAACTAATAATAGAATCATCTAGATTTTCATTAAAAAAATTAGGAGTGTGATTAATTATATAATAGGGTGTACAATGAGTAAATCTCATCTTATCGAAAAAAATGTCAGTAGTAGAATTATCAAAGATAGTAGGCACATTACATTCATTAGCTATGAGGAGTTTTTGGGTATGATCTAGAAGAGTAACATCACAATATATGGCAGCAAGCTTAGCTATGGTTTCTATTGTTGCAAATCAGCAGCGCCCCCTAGATGTTGATCAGATTTCTAGTTTGATCATACTAGCATCCAGTGTGATTGCACAACATTGAATCCTTTCCCCAAGTGTGGGACTTGCAAAATGAGAAAAGAATCTCCAGTTTAGAGGCTGGTTCCTCAATTCCTCTAGTCAGATTTATCACTTACAAGTTGTAAAGGTCTATATTCCTAACCCTACCCTAAATTCCAAAGGAGACAGAGATAGAGAATGCAAAAAAGCTAAAACTAATGCTAATAGGTGATGCACCAAAGGAGTGGTGAGCATTTTTTACTTTTACAGATTGACACAGTCCATAAAAATGCAACAAAGAACCTCATGCACAAACTGATAATTGTAATGAAGGATCATAAATTAACCAAACAACACAGGCAGAGGATGAAAACTAATCACAGAGGCTGTATTGTTATTTTAATCATCAAAATCACTTGCATTACAACACCTGAGAGGCAAAATAAAAGTTGCAGCTCTTAGAAAAGGTCTAATATTCCACCAAAATCACTTCCAAGGTGAGAAAGGGGACCTACAATACACAAAAAATGTTCAACCCTTTGAAAAATGAGCCAAATCTGGCTTTTACAGTGCAAGGGATGAGTCCAGGAGAGAGAAACGTGGGAAAACATGGAAGGGATTCAACCATTGACCAAAATGCCATCAAAACAACATGGGTGACTTGAAAGACCCATTTCCGAACATTTTTAACCATGCTGGGAGAGAATGCGAGCCATTCTTCATTAAAATTGGTGGTTGAAACGTCATTTCTGTTCATGACCACGTGCCAGAAGAATTTTTTATTTTCTCTCTCCAAACTCCACCAAAATGTAAAAATTGACCCTAGAATCTTGTAGATAATTTCACCAGCTTTCCATTGATATAAAGAACGTGAAAAACCGAGCTCTGGATCGAAAGATATGGTGATTTGAAGTTTTAGGGAAAAACAGGGCCAAATCGGGTCGATTTGATATTTTTGGCCTAGACACGTGGCGATTTTTGATTGGCTGTGGGCATTCTAGGGGAAAATTTCCCACAAAAAATCCACCGAGCCATAACTTGAAAAATATGAGGAGTTAGGAGGAAAACTTTACCTTTCTGAAAAGCTGAGAGAGAGCTCTATCTAATAGTGCCATTTTTAGAAAGATTTGAGTTCCTAAAAATCAAAAATGGAGACTGAGGCACAAGAGAGGTAAGAACAAAAGGAGTTAGCCACAAAAATGAGTAGGGGCACATTTTGGATAACAATTTTGGTGACTCAGAGGGGTCATCTACCTGCTACATGAAGTTACCAATTACCTTTTAGCTATCCATTGGGTATGGAGTCATAAGAAATAACCTGAAACCAACCTGATATCTTGAAAACTTCCCTCTGAGCCACTTGAAACCCATTGAACTTAGAGTTGTTCTCACCAAAATGCCACTTAAAATAGCTGTGCAAGAGCAAAACTAGCAGCACCAAAACTATTTACAAAACTAAAAATCATACATGCTCCAAATGGAACATGCAGAGTGTGCACAAGCACTTCTTTTACTGAAAGAAAACCTACCTACTCTATTCTAACTAGAAGCAAAGGTAAGCTAAACAAACCCTGCAACTGGTTGTGCAAAATAGCTTCCTTTCTTCAAAATTAGCAACCATGCAATTGATTTGGCATTGAACATGGCTGATTGGATGAATGGAAAATCAACAAGAAGCTGGTCTTCCACCCAAATCATCAAGGTATCAGGTGAAGGAAAATTCAATACCTCTTTCAGTTGTTCTGCATTTGGATTGGAGAGGTATGACAGCTGATCCTTGGTTCTTTGTAGCTCATCCTCATGCTTAGGAGCAAGCATGACTAGTTTTGACTTCTCCTTTGACTCCAATGAAGTCAAATACCTTATTGGGAAAGGTATGATCCGTTTAATATGCCCATAGCTCTTATTTTCAACTCCAAAAATGGAGTCTTCTTGTAGACCTTCTTGAATGGATGGTGCAGAAGCAAAGGTAGAACCTTTTTTCCCTTTCTCTTCCTCCAATGAAGGACATGAAAGATTAAAATCTTCCAATCTTGGTTCCAAAGAGATGCTATAAGATACAGGCTGCTGCAAATGGGTGCTCTCCTTCATGACAGTAGACTCAGGTGTTTGGAACGTGGATGATGAAAGAGAGAATGGTAGGAACTCAATCGGTTCTTCTTCATCAAAAAAGTCCTCTAAATCTGACAGATAAACTACCTCATTGTTGTCCTGCTGCAAATGCTCAACTTCCTCCATGGTATCCTCTTGATTTGTAACTTGATCATCATGGTTTCTTTCATCCTCCAACATTGAGTTTGAGAGATCAAACTCTTCTTTAGCACTAGAACTCGAGAGAGATGAAGTAGAAAGAAGAATTGAAGGTTCTCTTGTAGCCTGCTTTGCACTCAAAGCCCTTGGATCTGCAATTTTCTCCTCCACAACTAGAATGTGCTCCTCTTCTTTTGGATTTGGAGCAGCTTCTCCCTCTTCTACTACTTGAAGACAATCTTGTTCTTGATAGAACTCTTCCTCTAGAATGAAGTTCGTTAAGTCAAACTCTTCAATCTGCTGCTCTAGAGGACAAGTTGGGACTGTAGGATCTTCTTCAGAGCTTTCTTCCTCCATGGCTGATTGTGCAACTTGAATTGAATCAGAATTCTCTTCAAATAGAATGCTAACATGGACACTACTTTCTGAGCAAACTGATTGCTGATCTGCTTCTTCTTTTTGCTCTTCTCCTACTGCAGAAAATTCAGTCCTAACCACCACTTGTTTTCCAACTCCAACCTCTCCTAAAGGCTTAACCATCAAGGGGATCTTTTTCATCCCAAATTTAAGATCCCAACTCTTGAGACTTCGAATTTCTTCATCCTTGTTTGGATTTTCTTTTTTTTGTTGTTTTCCTTGACTAGAATTCTAATTTTTATCCTCCCAACATGGATTTGGGAATGCAAGAGGAGAAGTGGATTGTAACTCAAATGGCTCAGAAATTTTTCGTGGTGGTGGAGGAGGTAGAAACTCTTGTTTCTTTGGAGGAGAGGGTATTTCTGTTAGCTTTTGTGGAGGGGATGACTGTTTGGAAGGAAAGGGGAAGGAAGAATTGAGATGTGGTGGAAGACTAGGGAATGGAGAAATGGAATTAACTCCTGGGGTAGCATTGACTGGAATTAGAATTTGAAATTCCAAATGAGATGGTGCTACTTGAGTAATGGGAAGAGAAAAACTATATGATGGTGTAGAACATACCCATTGACAAGGTTGTTCAACACCAAGTGTATAGGCCTCTATTTCTATTGTCCATTGTGCAAGTTGGGGCAGCATCTTCATCATGAAGTCCAGCTTCTCCTGAGGGCTGAAGTGTCTTGGAAAAGGGCCTCCCCATGGACAAGGATTCCTGCAACCAATTCTGAAAGCTTTCATTTGAGTTGTTGCTCTTGATTGCACCATCTTTGCCTCCATCTTTTAGATTTTTTCCAGCAGATCTGCATTTTCTTCTTGACTGCCGCATACCCTTGTGCTTGACATGCTTCATATCCAAACTAACTTTGGCACTTCTGCTCATATGGGTAGGCATGCTGATTTTGAATTTGATCAAAATGTTGATTTGGAGGATTTGTAAAACATGTTGGAGGTATGATAAACTACTGTTGTAAATGTGAATTCCATGATGGAAATGAAGTCATGATTACACAACTTCATGGAATGGAAAATAATGAAAATGATGGAAAGAAGAATGGATGGAAATGAATGGAAAACAGATGTGCAACTTAGAGAATGAGTTGTTTACCAGATGGATTCGCCAGATGTGCTTTTGAAAGTGCCTCAAAAAGGTTGAATCTTTAACAGGAAAACACCAACCTGTCAAAGATAAATTGGAAGACCTCTAAGGTCCCACTGGGCGTGCCAAAACTATTGTTGCAAATCAGCAGCACCCCTTGGATGTTGATAAGATTTCTAGTTTGATCATACTAGCATCCAGTGTGATTGCACAACATTGAATCCTTTCCCCAAGTGTGGGACTTGCAAAATGAGAAAAGAATCTCCAGTTTAGAGGCTGGTTCCTCAATTCCTCTAGTCATATTTATCACTTACAAGTTGTAATGGTCTATATTCCTAACCCTACCCTAAATTCCAAAGGAGACAGAGATAGAGAATGCAAAAAAGCTAAAACTAATGCTAATAGGTGATGCACCAAAGGAGTGGTGAGCATTTTTTACTTCTGCAGATTGACACAGTCCATAAAAATGCAACAAATAACCTCATGCACAAACTGATAATTGTAATAAAGGATCATAAATTAACCAAACAACACAGGCAGAGGATGAAACCTAATCATAGAGGTTGTATTGTTATTTTAATCATCAAAATCACTTGCATTACAACACCTGAGAGGTAAAATAAAAGTTACAGCTCTTAGAAAAGGTCTAATATTCCACCAAAATCACTTCCAAGGTGAGAAAGGGGACCTACAATACGCAAAAAATGTTCAACCCTTTGAAAAATGAGCCAAATCTAGCTTTTACAGTGTAAGGGACGAGTCCAGGAGAGAGAAACACGGGAAAATGTGGAAGGGATTCAACCATTGACCAAAATCCCATCAAAACAGAATGGGTGACTTGAAAGACCCATTCCCGAACATTTTTAAGCATGCTGGGAGAGAATACGAGCCATTCTTCATTAAAATTGGTGGTTGAAACGTCATTTCTGTTCATGACCATGTGCCAAAATCATTTTTTATTTTATCTCTCCAAACTCCACTAAAATTAAAAATTTACCCTAGAATCTTGTAGATAATTTCACCGACTTTCCAGTGATATAAAGAACGTGAAAAACCGAGCTCTGGATCGAAAGATATGGCGATTTGAAGTTTTAGGGCAAAACAGGGCCAAATCAGGTCGCTTTGATATTTTTGGCATGGACACGTGGCAAGTTCTTATTGGCTGCAGGCCTTCTTGGGGAAAATTTCCCACAAAAACTCCACCGAGCCATAACTTGAAAAATATGAGGAGTTAGGAGGAAAACTTTACCTTTCTGGAAAGCTGAGAGAGAGCTCTATCCAATAATGCCATTTTTAGAAAGATTTGAGTGCCTAAAAATCAAAAATGGAGACTGAGGCACAAGAGAGGTAAGAACACAAGGAGTTAGCCACAAAAATGAGTAGGGCCACATTTTGGATAACAGTTTCTTCATCATAGATAGTATTAACACTCACATGAGGCATGACTAGCTGAGAAGGAGAAGAGTTATCCTTAGATATTAGGGTTTTAGTGGATCCTAGGGAAAGTAGTTCTAAGATACTGGTTCACCAAAATGATTCTATAAAATATTTATTTTATTATGAATTTAAATGTAAATAAATTCTATAAATGACATATACTAAAATATGTTTGTTATATAATTTTATTCGATTTTATCAATTAAAGGAAATCAAAGGGATAAGGTACTTACCTTAACTCCACTTACCTCGCAGTGACCTGGGACTGAGAAGTGTGATAAAATAGTAGGATAGGCTATCACAATCAACCACAAAAAAATGTAGAAGAGGTGGAAATGGCTAGACTGGGGTGTCTGGAGAAGCATTGGGATGCCTAGGGTGCTCTGGTCTAAATTCTAAGTGCCCTAGTCTATAGAAATGACTGGAACATGGTTTTAATAGGGTCACTAAAGCTTCACACTTATTTTCTTCTTATTGCATCTAGTTCACATTTTGTTCACTGATGTCACCATAAACCAGTAATGAAGAATCACCTACAAACCCCCACACAAAGCATCAAACCCTAAAAAAATAAAGATGCAAATGAAGGGGTTGAACTATCCTCGGTCTTGAAAATGGTGGTCCTATAACTAAGTGTTGCACTACATCTCAAGCCCAATGTAGTTATGTGTGCTTGTGTGTGCAATAGTGATCCTAGGTTTCCCTCATTCCAATGACACCAAAGATAACAAGAAATAGTTAGATACAAAAATGTAAATGCGTGGATGAAATAGAATGAACTCCCCTTCCTATGCAATGTGTGTATGTAGAATAATGGCCCAAATGCATTCCATTTCTCTATGTAGATAGCTAATGCTTGATAAGAATAGTCCACTCATATAATGGTATATATGTTATGCTTATATAGGGATCTCTTGTTCAATTTTCAACACTAATGACCCGACATGTCGACTAGTACCTCAGGAGATGAGAGGGGAAAATGGAAAAGATCAACCTCAAATGTCAAAAATAATACCAAACATAAAGAAGGAAAAGGACTCCCATGATGTAAATGAGTTCCTAGCACTATTTTCCATCCCTGGACTCTACTGTCTAGGGACAATTGACAATAAATTAGTGGAAACTGACAAACAGGTATCCTTGAGACCTAACTAGGACTGTGTGTATGAGTGACATGTTGAACGCTATTCATTGGTGTTGTTATTGACATCAAGTGGAATTGATGTAAAATTATTGAAATATGAATTGAATCTCAGTCAAAGGCATGAAGGTTGATGGGTAGTGCCTTTTCAGTGGTCTAGTGAGCATTCAATATGGTTTCAGGATAGTCTCAATGTTCTACAGGATTTGTTTACGAGAGAGGAGTCTATTAGAAGCATGGAAATGGTTGGTATGGCTAGATCAGATGTGATAAAAGTCTTATATGGTGGTGAAAACATGACAACAATATCTTACATTGTGTTCCAGGTCATTTGATGGAATTTGAAGTTGAAACTGGCCCATTTAAGCCTTTTTCTAAAGCTTGATGAGGTGTAAGAAGTTGGTACAGGTCATGGAAAGGTAATGTAAGAAAGGTATTAGCCTATATATTATTTCTAGGGAATTTGTGATCATCAACAAGGTTTATTTTATCTCCTCAAGGCTGATTTCACAAATTCACCAAATATGGCCTTGAGAAATAGCAGTGTAGTTTACTGCAAATGAGATAGGATAGAAGATTAAATTCATATTTATGAAAACTTATCTTATGTATCATGTTTAGGGGTGATTTTTTGTGCTTCATATTAAATTTCATCAAGTTCTGAGATGGTATGTTAAATTTTAACTAGTTTTTCTAAAACAGGATTTTTGAAAAGTGCATAATAAGTTAACTGGCTTCTTAACACCCAAGAAAAAAAAAATCCTTCTTTAGATAAATAATATAAGTAATTTTTGTATATTAATCTAATATTTAGGTATTTCAAAATGTTTTAGGTAAAAAGGACAATAATTAAGGAAGCTATGAGCATTCTTCTACTAGTGTTTTCTCTCTCTCCAGGGCTCCTTCTTGAGTTGATTGACCTACTATGAATTTTCTACCTTTAATTCACTGGTGCAAGCTAAATAAACTTCTGAGAATAATAATATAATTTGGTTTTGATATTTAAAATATGCTCAAAGTACCTTGGATACTATGTAATGTTAACCTACATGGTGGAGAAGTGTTTCATACATCATAATCCAAGAAATAGGTGTCCTAGAAGACATGATTGTATTGAATAGGATCTGAGATAGATGTGTGAGAATAAAAGATGATAATCCAAAGTTATTTTCATTCTAAAGGTGCCAAATTCAATGAAATTAAGTATTGTAATGGGCTATCTTTGATTTTCTTCATGAGATCTTGAGTTGAAAGAACTTACAGAGTTCTTATAGGTGTCAATGAGCTAAGTATGTCTGCTTGGATGATTGTAGAGTCATCTTGAGATAGAATAAATTATGTTTGAGCTTTAGTCATGACTATGGAAGTGTAAAACATTTTGGTACAAGTTTTTATAGGATCTAATTACTAAGTATGGAGGTTATTGCTTTGTGTTAGTGTCTCAGGTCTGTGACAAGCACTAAGAGTCATAAAAATAAATAATTACGAGTCAAAAATAGAGTATGAGAGATCTTGGAATGAAAGGAAATGGTTACAAAGTGACCATGAAATGTAAAGACATGGTATAGTGGTTATTAGTCCAAAATAAGTTGTTAAAAGGTTCATTAAGTCCTGAGGACTGCAAGAAACCAAAAAAGCATGTTATAAGTATCAAGCATATGATATGGTCTATGAGTGAGGTGTGTGTTCAAGAAAATTGTCTTAGTATGGGGGTTATATTTTTTCCTCCATGTATCATGAAACTTTGTTTTTGTGTCTTAAACTGAAGATGCAATGGTTGAGAGGTAAGAAGAATATCAAATCTTAGAATTGTCATTTAGTGTCTTCAACACTGTCTGAAGTAACAAGGCTCAACAAAATTCTGTAAAGGTTGATTGAACATATCATGGTTTTTTTGATTGAGTGAGTAAGGTTTCAAGGAATTGTTTTGTCCTAAAAACCCAAAAGGTTATGTGAAGTACCTTCATTTTTTGCTTGGTCATGTGGTTCAACAACTATGCAATGTATAATTGATTTATGAGAGAAAATGGAACAATTTCATGGTGTATAGTTAATTGGAAAGGTGGAGTGGTGTTAAAAATAGGCTCAAAAGTTGGAATTTTCAAATTCCATCAATAATTGAGAATGAAAACGATTTTTTATGTCTCTTGGGTTGCTATAGTGGTATTAACCTTGATCCTAGGGTTTGAAGAAGAAAATGGCTTGAATCAGGAGTTTTAGCCAATGGAAATTATTCAATTCTTGAAGATATATTTGTCTATGCCACATGAACTTGTTGTAAAAATAAACAAGCAATTTCATTATGGAAAAAGTTATAATTTCATGACAGTCTCTTGAGTTCTCCATACAAGTGTGTGTAGGGTCGTATTTTTTATGTTTTTGATACAAATCTCTTTGTTGAAATGGTATAGAATCCCATGATCATTATTCATAAAATATTTCATGAATGAATCAATTTGGAGATGGTCTTGAATCGAGGTGAAAATCTTAAAGCTTATGTGATAGTGGAAAATTCAAAAATGGCCAACTAAACATCTCTTACAAACGTGTGCAGGGTTTGAAATTGGTGTTCCAAATGCAGAATTTCTTTATTGGAGAATGCATTATACCTTCTTACAAGGTGATTCAAAGCTCATAGATGGTTTATATTTTTCAAAGGTGAAAATACTATGAATTTGATTTCTTAATAGTCTTGTTACAACCTAAATATCATAGGACAGTCAAAATTACTAAGTTCTTTTCTTAAGAAGGTGAAGTGACTAAGAACTTGAAATATCTTCTTGCTCGATGTAAGGAAGGAATTCGAAAGGTACTGGACAATTACAAGTTATTTTCTCCCTAATCTTATCTAGATTCAAGTAGATGAAGAGGCTCTACTTGGTCAAGAAAACATTCAAATTCTAAAGGATAAGAATATGAAGAGATGGGGAGTTGAAGATCTATGAAATGATCTCGAAAAAGGGTGAGTATGTGTTGAAGAAACATAAGTAGAAATTAAGAAATGAACTAAAAAATGAGGTGTTTCTTGAAACTCTGTGAATAAAAATATAAGGTTTTGAGATACTAAAAAATTGAAAATTGTGAAACAGACTGAGCTAACTGGATGATGATGACGAAGATAGTTGTGATGTTTCCTAGAGTAATGAAGTATGTGGTAAGCTAGTGATCAATATGGAGAACTTGAAGAGATGACTAAGGTGTGGAGGTATAAGACCTTGAACAAAAAAAATGGGGAGTCATTTTTTGAAGACCTACATGATGAATGACTAATTTTGAGAGATACAAACAAGTATTGAATTGTAGTAAGAAGTAAATAGAGTTTGAGAGGACTATGCAAAGTAGAATAGTGATGTGTCAGACAATCGTGTGAGATGTATGTTGCATGAAGGAGACAGGTTGGTGATGTTGATGAATAATACAACTGTGATAGAACCAATAACTGATAAACATGAAATAAAAATGTGTGTATGAAAAAACAAGAATGCAGCTGTGTATGATTGTAAAAACATAGACTACGTTGCATCTAGGAAAATGTTGATTCAAGAAAATAGTGAAATATAAAATTTAAAATGTAGGGGCATGATTGTGTGTGAAAGAAAAACATGAAATGCAAGGGATTGATTTTGTAATCCAAAGGTAAGAATATAGTGTTTTCAGGAAACTAGAGTTCAGGTACAAGGTGAAAAGAATGTTGAAATGTTGATGAAATTACATGTGAGGTAAGGAATTAAAGTTGTAAATTTAGGGTCACAATCATATGTATTGCATATATAATAAAGAGTGATCACATAGTGTATTAACACTGAGTTATAGCTCATGATAATTAGTTTATTGTTACTTCCTTGCAGGTTGTAGCTTGCAGAAGGTCAGTGGTTGCTAGCTAAATTAATTTGGGGGTTATAGATTATAACATAAAGTAGTTTCTTAATTGTAATTTTTGGGTTATAGCCTCATGAAGTTGAGTTCCATCTCAACTTGAAATCATTGTAACACATAGGAAAAATTTTCCGTAGGTAGTTATTTTATTTCTATGGGTTTTCTCCATTTTTGGGTTTCCCACCTAAACCAATGTGTATTTGTATCTCTTTCAATTGTTTGTGCACGATTTTTCTTAATAAGTTTATGAAGTAGAAATATCTGAAAAGTTTTATTAGACATTGATTCATCCCCCCTCTCAGTGTCCAATTTTCCAACATGACAAGTGTGTAAGATAAAAAACAATAAAGACCAACTATAGAAACTGATAGACTATGCAATGGGTCATCAGTGAGTACTTTTATTACCAAAGATCCATATATAAAACAACATACTTGATAGTATAATAATAGTAATAAATGTGTGATTTTGTGTCTACACCGAACACTTGAGAACACCATAGACAACATCGAGAAGATAGGAAGCCACATAAAATGATTTTTGATTGTCAACAAAATTATTTTTGTCTCATTAAATTTAAACTGAGAACTTTCCCTAAGGATGGAATATTTCCTTCATCAATAATAAAATAAACTAAAAGGATCCAGGAAACATCAACCTTAGAGATAAAGTAATTTCCATATAGCCTATTCATGAGGGCCATACCAATACATACTCCTAGTCTAAACCTTTTAATAAGGATGTTTCTCATATGAGAGTCATCCATATTATCTAATGGGTCAATGGCCTAACTCTATAAAAGAACTCTTATTCTCCTTTGGACCATCCAGGACTCGATTTTATCTACATTGTATAGGGTGTCCAGCTTTGGAAGTTATAATAACTTTTGTATGCATGCCCTATAAAAAAACCTATTCCATTTTTCCACAATTTATAACATAAGGTTCACTCCTTGTTCTTAGTAAGAATTAGATAGGAAGCGATCAAACTAGAAATGTAATAACCTCTAGTTTAGTGGTATTTAAATGGAGACCATCTCATTTTATCTCCCTTAGGTCTCAAGACCTTAGTGCTTGATCTTAGGGTATACCCTTTTATTCTATGACATGACCATCAATATTTTCATCCTGTATTGTGGAAAAAATAGTTGAGTAATGCTAAAATTCATGATGTAAGGTAGTTGAATCAAACACGGTATCTCTAATTACTCTGGTGTCTTGATAGGAATATAAATAAACATCTACGGTCAACATTGTTGGGTTTCCCGATATGTTGAAAAATTACAGGTCCAAGAATGCTACATATATCATCAACATAAACAATTACTGAGACAAATGACATACTTGAATTTACGGCAACACTCATATGTCTCTTATTCTGAATATTTGGTTAGATTAGAAAATAATTTCCTAAGAAATGAAAGAAGTGTTGATCATAGTGGTCACTTAGTTCATCCATAACTAAATATTCAGAGCTTAGCAGTCATAAGGAATCATTCATAGACATACTATTATTGTAATGAGTAAAGCACAATAGTACATGCACCTCTAAGGGGTCAAGATATCTGTAGTTTTGATGATAGTGTTTTATATGCATCACTCACGATAAAATTTTTAATGCAACGAAAAAATTCCGTCACTACAAGAACTCTTGAGGCTTTAAGACGTACGTAGTTATGATCCTAGCGGAAACTAAGTTCAGCCATGGTATAAACATATTTGTGCATTTCTAACAAGAATGGTATACACATATTTCACAATCATTTAAGGATCATCATATTGAATGATAAAACAACACCAAAACATTTGAATTGATAATTTTTTGTTAAAATGCATGAAATAATATGGTACCATGGATAGATTTCATTGCTGGAAGGGCACAAAATGGGTTTTGTTGAAAATGCTACAAATAATTCTACTTTTACACAATATCAAATTTTGGGAAGAGATAAAAAAGGATTTTGTTTTGCATAGTTTTTCCCAAAGAAATATTTAGAGCTTGGTGGTCATTTATCAACAATAAAATGAAAAATATTAATGTAATAAACTCTATGTGGCAATACATGCACTATCGAGGGATCGCGACATATGTACTTTTGTTCCTAGCGGCCGCTAAGATGAGCTATAATTAAATATTGATATCTCAAGGGTTGCTAGGTATCATTAATAGTAAAATTGTTAATATAATGAGTGAAATCCAGAAATACATGCACTCTTAAGGTGTCAAGACATACATTGTTCTAATCCTAGCAGTAGCTATAGTAGCTAGGGTCAACTACAATGGAATATTTTGAGCTTAGTTGTCTCTAGGCATCATTACTAGGAAAAATATCAATCCAATGAGAAAAGAGTGGAAAAAATGCACTACAGAGAAGTCAAGGCATAAAAATTTATGTTCCTAGCGGTCTCTAATGTCATCCACAACAAAATATTTAAAGCTTAGCCATCGTTAGGAATCATTACCAGGGAAAATATCAATGCAATGAGAAAAGTGCGGTAACACGTGCACTATAGACAGGTAAATACATAGGAATTATGTTCCTAGCAGTCGCTAAGTTCAGCCAAAACAAAAATAATAATGCTTAGTGGTCACTATGATCAAGATCGACAAAATATTTTGAACTTAGTGCTCACAAGGCGTCATTCACTAGACATCTATTATTAAACTAAGAAAAGAGTTACATTACATGTTTTCTTTAGGGTTCAAGTTTTACTTAGTTCTGATTAGTTTATTTCAAGGATGTGTATACCTCTCTTTACTTATTTATAATTGTACTATATTGACAGGACTATCCCTAGCGGAGCCAAGTGTTGCACTGCATACCCTCGAGAGGGATCAAACCTTATGTATTTCTCATACTATTTACTATAAATTATTGAAAGGAATATATAAATTACACATTTTAATGATAAATGAAATCTCAAAAGCCATGGTGATCTATAATTAGTCATTAAATTAAGTCTCAAAGGTCATGGTATAATGAATATAATTATAATGACGACACTCTTCGTATTGTTAGTATGAACATATAGACTCCAAACCCTATGTATAATCTCCCTTGTCATTAAATATCACAATTTTTCAAGATACCACATCTTTCTATTTCCATATGCTTCGACCTATCACTGAAAACAAATAAGGAATAAATTACCTTATCTCACTTACCTCAATCTTCATAAAAATTAATAGTCTTTTATTGGATCTTACCAATATCTATAGTAAAAACAATTTCATAACATTTAGTAAAGTCGGATTAAGAAAGAAAATCCCTGTCATTTTATAATTTTTAGTGTCGATATATCATTAGATTATTTAACTAAAACAACCATAGCCTTTAATTTTAATATGTAATTGTTGCATATGTATTTCCAAAATTATCAAGTAAGTGAAACATTATTCAAAACCTTGTTTATCCTGACTTCTCAAATTATGGATTTTATAGTTCCCTGATTCATGTTTTTTCAAGGAGGAAGCTACATAGACGAAACCCTTTGTATTTTTTCCTTAGCAGTCCAATATATGTTTTTATAAAATTGTATTTCCCACAATTTCCTTATGCAAGTAGATAATTACAGTAAACAAGAAAACAATTACTTATGTTACTATTACTATTTCATCTTCTAGAAGTTAATATCACTATTTCATTACTTTTTTTAATTTATCACGAAATTTCTACAAAAACTGGTCGATAGTGGTCCAAAATCCCTATATGAATAACAACCCTAACTGAAAAAAATATATTTTCCTCATCCTTTAAGACAACACCCATTTTGTTAGCTTCTAGTGATCATTGTTTTCCATGTCAGGTGTTTTATGAAACATTTCTCAGTCCTCTTGCGAAAAAAATGTCCATAAAATGTTTTTGCATTACTAGTAAACATGATATACACATATTTCAAAAATCATTTCGGGATCGATAGATAGAATGAAAAAACAATGTCAACCCATATCAGTTGAGAAGTGTTTATTGAAGAGCATTAAAGAATAGACAAAATTGACTACTGGAAGCACATGAAATAGGGTTTCATTGAAAAGGCTACGAAAAATTCCACATTTACAAAATTTTAAAAAATTGGAAGGAAAAAAGGTGAGAATTGTTACAAATATATTATGACATTATTAATAAATTGTAATATTATTAATAATGAGTTTATAGAACTCATATTAATAATATATTTGTAATAGTTAGTATTAGTATTTGGGTGAGTTGTGAGAACAACTCACGTAGCTATTTTTGTGTGTGAGATAATAAAGGGATGAGAAAGATATCCTAGGGATATATCTGAGAGATTCGTGGAGAGAGATATGAGGGATTGAAGATGAATTGTGACTCCACCATTATAGGAGATCAAACTACTATAAATGTAAACTCTATCAATGTAATTTACATCCCGAATGATTTCAAAGTGGTGCAATATTATTTTATTCGGTATTTTAAATTGCACAAAACTTTACCAAAATAACATTTTGGTATCAAAGAAGGAATGATAATTATATGATATTTGTGTAGGGCATCTTCAAGTTGTATATTATTTTGCATTATGATTATCATCTGCATTTTTGCAATCGCTTAAATATGTTAGAACTGCTCTAAAGAATGTGTTGCATTTTCTATTTTACGATCTAGGTTTCTCAAATTTTTCATGGGTTTGTATAATTGTTTCTAAAAAACATCATGTCAGAATTTCAACTAAACCCACATCTGGGATATGAAGAAATGTGGAAAATACGACAAGGATTTTGTGTTAATTTTTCCCCTTTACAACCTACTATAACATTCAATTCTGGAGTATATTTTTAATTCATTCTGTGACTGGCTGTTGCTATAATCTCATTTACTGGACTATGCATGTGCCTCTTCATTTAATGTGACATGGATCTAACCATGTGATTCAGAGTATTGTTTGAGTATTTTTCACTTCCGAAGATGCCTACGTCTTAGAGATCCATTCTTGGCATACCTTGACAATTATTTTGTAGTTCATTGGCATGTCTTTTGTAGTTTATTCTCCAAATCAGTTTTCAACAAGATTGGCAAAATCATATTTTCTCAAGGTTCAAGTTTTGTCTTTTTTAATATGTAGTATGTTTTAGGGTAGACATCTTTTTTCATAATTTTATATTTTTTTAGTGTCAAAGTAATTTGTTTATTACTAGTATTATCATAGCATTATAGTTTTTTGACTTTTTATTTTAAGTTTTTTTATTTTGTATTTAGTTTTTCAAAATACTACGTAGGTGTAAGAAGTTAGTTTTGTTTAATCATTTTTATATTATTGTTTAAGCATTCTAAACTTTTTAATGATTTGTTTAAAGTGATTATTAGATAGTTTTTTTTTTTTTAGTTTTTTTAGTTTTTTCTTTTATCATTTATATGTATTATTAATTTTATTGTTTTGTCAACGTTTAATTTAGTTGTGTATTACATTTTTGAAAAAGTCAAATTTTGACATTGTATTTTATTCTCATTGTCAAAGTTAGTTAAAATTTGTGATGTAAGTCAAGTTTTAATTAGTTGTGTATTACATTTTTGAAAAAGTCAAATTTTGACATTGTATTTTATTCTCATTGTCAAAGTTAGTTAAAATTTGTGATGTAAGTCAAGTATTGTATTAATTTTGTATCGTCTTGTTGTATAAGATTTGATTTATTTATCTGTAAATTTTGTGAGTCTAAAAGTGTCATTTAGGTGATTATTAGGAAAATTGTACAAAAAAAAATTGTTTGCATTTCTCCTAGTCACATTTTCGCTTATACGCGATGACCAAGTTCAAATTGAGGAGGGGAATTTCATATTGATATTTATTTTAAAATTTTCTAATTAACTAAGTAGCTTCTACATGGTCCATGGAGGAAAGAGGCAATAGAGGAAGGAGGTCAATTAGCAACCTCTCACCAGCCGCAAGCGACGGGGCCACACAATGGTGTTGTGGCATTTCATTTTTCAGCTGTGTGTTTACTTTCTGCAAATAAGAACATATGAATCATACATGTTCAACTATTGTAATAAGTGAGCTCTTACGTGAGGGTTATTTCCTATATTTTCTCTTGATGTCAGAACATTGCAAAAGATCAGAAACACCAATGTAAGTCAGTTCGTGGATCTTGAAAAGGTTTGTGGAAGATCCAGGAAACCACATGAGGTGGACAATTGATGGTTCCTGTCATGTCAAGGTTTTTGGTAAACCTGTTTAAAACCATGGAAGGAGAGAGCCTTTCTTTTCATCAAAGTCATGAGCCATGTTGGGCATGCCACATGGGTTAGACATACTATAGATAAATGTATGATTATTTTTTTACCATGTTAGCATTAGAGGAGTGTATATTGGGAATTAATAATGTTAACAATATGGGAGTGAATGTTACAAATATATCGTGACATTATTAATAAATTGTAAGATTATTAATAATGAGTTTATAGAACTCATATTAGTAATATAGCTGGGTGAGTTGTGAGAACAACTCACGTAGCTATTTTGGTGTGTGAGATAATAAAGGGATGAGAGAGATATCCTTGGGATATATCTGAAAGATTCATGGAGAGAGATATGAGGGATTGAAGATGAATGTTGACTCCACCATTATAGGAGATCAAACTACTATAAATGTAAACTCTATCAATGTAATTGACATCCTGAATGATTTCAAAGTGGTGCAATATTATTTTATTCAGTGTTTTAAATTGCAAAAAACTTTACCAAAATAACAAGAATGCATACCAATTTTTGACACCTACATGAAAACATATCATGCTTAGAATTTTGGAAATCAAACCATGGTCATATTTTCCAATGGATGATTATGCTTACATATTTTTTCCCTTACGCCAATGTTCTCACCAAAAGATTCAATAATTTAAGTGTCCAGGAAATATACTAAAATATGATAATTTATAGTTACATGGAATCGACACTTTCAACCGCCACTTTCTTTGGCACACAAATTACAAAAGACATGTGCTTGACATTAAATTTATTTATATTTAATGGATAATTAATGACTATCAAATGGCACACATATTTTGAATATCGCAAAAACTTTTCATTGTTCAGATAAATGGCCAATTAATGTTGAGGGAACCACAATATTAACCATATATGCCACACGCAAATAATATCAATATTATCATCAAAATAACACTGTGCTCGTTGTCAATATTATCATTTATAAATTATGTAGTGAGTATATAAGTACTCCATAATTTGACTATACTACCAATGATATGTGGTCCAATGGATGTTTCACATATTAAATTATCATATTTTCCTCAGTAAAAAATTACATGTTTACCAACATCATTTTTAAAGGTTTTTTATTGCACAAAAAATATCTTGCGATGTGTATGGAAATGCTCTTTATGGCACCCATGATGCTAATAAATGGAATTTTTTTAAAATTAAAAGAATACTTCAAAATAGAGAAGTATAAGCTAACTCCGATGTATGATATTTTTTCTTACATAATGTTTACCATCTTTTATAATGGAATCTATGATGCAATACTATAAATTTACTATGGTTAAAAAATTATAATTTACTTGGTTAAAAAGACTTGCAACTTGAAGTTGTACATCCAATATTTTCTCTATTAGATTTTTCTCTTGTTCCATTCTTTCATGCTCAAGTTGAAATCTTCCCTGCTCAATTTTTTTCATTGTATGACTCAATAGATGTATGTTATTTTTCATTATCTGTTTCAAATATTCATAAGATTTTATTTTTATCTTTACACGTTTGCGTTGAATTCCATTTCTATTCACAAGGGTTTCTTGGTTTGCTCCTTCCAAATTTTCAATGTTGATAGAAGGGATTTCTGATTTTCCTCTCATGTCATTTTTAGAAGTAAATTTTCTTATATTAACCCTTTATTTTCCATTAAAACCAATAACCTTGGGTTTTTTTCGTGTAATTAAATTCATATCTTCATAGAAAATCCATGTTGTATGTGTTTCCCTCATTTTTTTTTTTTCCAATTGTTTCTTCTTCTTGAGGGTTTTATTCAACCTATTCATCTTGTATTTGCATTGCATCCTAGTGAATGTTTTTCTGTAAACTTGATTCAAAGCATCTACTACTTTATCCCAATGTTTCTTGTCAGTTTTTGCATGTTTTAAATCTTCATATGCCTCTTCAAATTTTTAAATAAATGTTTTCACAACAGATTTAGGCCAAATCTCTTCTTTGTATTCTTTCATCAGCTCCTCATTATTTCTATCTCTATCATATGCATGGGTTATTGAAAATTTTTATTTCAATTTTGAATCATCAACATTGTCAACAATATATGGATTATTTAAATCTATTTTTGAATATGGAATGTAATGACCCAATTTCTGTGCACCCATCATATTTTCTTGCAAATTTGAGACATTATTTACATCAAAATAGTGGATGTAGAAGTCCTTTTCACAACATTTGCTTAGCCATGTTGAAAAATCCATATTATCTTCATATCTTTTTGGAATTGATTTGATACCTTTGGATTTTCTACGTGAAAACAAGTAAAATGGTGATTTTTTCATGTCCTGCAAATTTATTAGTTACTATAAACATTCACAAATGAAACAAAATGCTTACTACATCTTGTATCTAAATGTCATTTAATTCATTTTTTAATAATATATATACGAGTGTTGCACTCTATGATTTCACATAATCAAAACTTGTGGAGAAATATTGAAAATTGGTTAAGTACCTAATAAAAATATAATGTTTACAATCAATGTGTGTAGTCACAAAATCATGTACTTTATACATTTGTTTATCTCGATATCATACTACTATTTAGAAGGTTCTTGAGTAGAGAAATTACTATAGATTGAGCAACAGGGGGCGGAATCCTGATAATATTTATTAAACTCAATCAACCATTTACATAGGAAAGAGATGCAATACTTATAGGTATTGTACAGTTGAATACAAACAAAATAGGAGTTGCAACAATGCAACAACCAGTACAGGAGCTTCCAATATTACATCCGGGAAGCACATAATTGTTATGACTACATAACAATTATACCCATGAAAATAATAAGCCAAATATGGTTAATAAAACCATATAACAAACTACAACAATAATTGGTTAATAATTAATTAATTATATAATGCATAATTAATAATATTAGGTAAATAATTAACCTAACATTCCCCCCCTTAATTGTGCATTGTCTCAAGGGATGTGGAGAGGAACTCTCTGAACAACTTGAACTTGTCACGTGCAAGTGACTTTGTGAAGATATATTCTCGTTGTTCAGCTGTTGGACAATATTGAAACTAGATGTTGTGCTTCAACACATGTTCGTGTATGAAATGAACCTATAACTCAATGTGATTTTTTCTCTCATGAAAAAATGGATTGCAAACAAGTTTGAGAACACATTCATTATCAACATACATCATGTTCAGTTTGTCCTGTGGTATTCCAAGTCCTTCTAGTATGTGATGTAGCCAAATTGCTTCACAGAAAACTTCTCATCTAGAATGATACTCAGCTTTTGTGGAAGAGCGAGAAACGAAGTGTTATTTCTTGCTTCCCCATGCTATTGGTCCAAATCCCATAAAGAATACAAATCCAGAAGTGTATTTTCTATCATCAATGTTACCTACATGATCTGAATCTGAATATCTAGTCAAGAAGAAGTTGTCATTCTTCTTGTATTCTAGACCAAGATCCACTTATCCTTTAAGATATCTCAAAATGCACCTTACTGCTTTCCAATGAAAAACTTTGGGTTCCTACATGAACCTGGATAGATAGCTCACTACAAAGCTGATATCTAGTCTAGTGTAGGTCAGGTAAATGAGACTCCCAATCAACTGCTGATAGAGAGTGGCACTTACCTTAGGAGATGGATCTAAACAAGATAATTATAATATGTTCTCCATAGGTGCAGCAATTGGTGTGAAATCCATCATCCTATACTTCTCGAGCATAGTCTTGTTATATTTCATATGAGAAACAAAAATGTGATTCTCTTTCTATCATACTTCCAATCCAAGACAATAATGCATCAGCTCGAGATCAGTCATGTCAAAAGATTGATTAAGATCTTTCTTCGTTGCATCGATCATCCTCACTAAACTACCAGTGATGACTAGATCGTCGACATAGACAACAAAAATCACAATCTCCCCCCTTACTTTTTGAGGTAAAGATTGGGATCGTATGGATTTCTAGCAAATCCATGTTGTATGAGATGCTCATCAATCTTGATGTACCATGCCCGGGGTGCCTGTTTGAGACCATACAGAGATTTCCAGAGTCTACATACCTTTACTTCTTGACCAGGTACTACATATCCCTCAGATTGAGTCATGTAGACTTCTTCTTGTAACTCTCCATTTAGGAAGGCAATTTTTACGTCCATTTGGTGGAATTTCCATCCAAACTTAGCAACTAGAGCAAAGATCATCCTGATCATTTTGATCTTACTTGTGGGAGAAAATGTCTCCTCATAGTTAATGCCTTCTTTTTATGCATACCCCTTTGCTACAAGTCTCTCTTTATACTTTTCCATTGTCCCATCTACTTTGTACTTTGTTTTAAATATCAATCTCCATCCAATGGGTTTCTTACCTGGTGGAAGATTGACAAGTTTCCAAGTGTTGTTTTTCATCACTGATTGATATTCAGAGTCCATGGCTTCTTTCCAAGCTTTTTACTGTAGGGCTTCCTAGACTGTTGAGGGCTCATCTGATTCAATAACTCTACTCATCAAAGTAAAGTTAACTTCTTCTCTTGCTTTACTATGATTCTGTGGTCTAGGGGTGGATGTATCCGGTGGAGCATCCATTCTTACATCTCGTAATGTACTTGTACACCATTTAGGCATATGCTGAACTATTCCCATGGGTCATGGTTCTATCTAATCAACACCATCATCCCCATCATCACTTTCATCTTCAGAGGGAAAATTAGCTTCAATTTTTATAACTGGTGAAAAATATACTTCTTGTGAGTCCAAAGGAGGAGTCTCTGCTTCCTTCTTCTCAAAAAAATCAACATCTTTGCTGGTGTAGACTTTTCTAGTCTTAGGATCCATCAATCTATACCCAAGAGTTTCTTCACTATACCCAATGAAGACAAGTTTCTGTGACTTCATGTCCAATTTCTTTCTGTTCTGTTTGGATATGTGCATGCTTGCTTTGCACTCGAATACTCTAAGGTTTGGAATAGATGGTTTCCATTTTGACCATGATTCTTGTGGTGTTACTCCGTCAAGAGAAATAGTGGGTGATTTGTTCAACAAATACACTGTTGTCTTTGCTACTTCTACCCATATTATCTTTGCAATTTTGGAATCATCGATCATGCATTGCACCATTTCCATGATAGTACGATTTATTCTCTCAACAACACCATTTTTCTGTGGTGTGTGTGGAGGAGGAATTTTTCGAAGAATCTCGTGAGTTTGTAGGTAGTCTCTAAACTCATCACTAGTGAATTCCCCCCCTTGATCTGAGTGGAGAGTTCTGATGTGATGACCAATTTTGTTCTCAACTAGTAATTTGAACTTTTTGAAGGTTTCAAACACTTCACTTTTCTTGCGAAGACAAAAAATCCACATTTTTCTTAAATAGTCAACACAAAGCATGAAGTACTGGAACCTAGAATGAATTGGCTGCATTAGACCGCAAAGATTGGTATGAACCAAGTGAATTTTACCATGAGCTTGAAATGTACTCCTATGGAACAAAGCTCTATGTTATTTTCCTCCTAGGTAGTTAGGACACTTGTCTATATCCTTCTAAAGAGATGGTATCCCATGTACCATATTATGCCGACAAAGTGTTTTGAGATATTTGAAACTTACATGACCAAATCTCTGATGCCACAACTATGTTGAGGTGGATTTATTAGTCACAAGTGCTTGATCATCTATGTGAACAAAATCAATTTGCAACATGCGTCCCACATTGGAGGCTTTTGCAATTATTTTTGAGCCTCTTGATTTTTCTCAAATCAAACACGTTTTCTTGCCGGATTGACTATCAAAGTCAATTTTTAGGTTGTGATCTAGGAGTTGACTAACTGAAAGTAGATTCTTTGTCAACCCAGGGACATATAGGACATCTGATAGTCTACATTTTTGTGAACCAAGGGGTAGAGAAATGTTCCCAATCCCATGAACTGTATATGAAGAATCATCTCCCAATGAAACATGATTTTTCAGTGGCGTTTCCCTCATTGAAATAAACCAATCTCTGTGGCTGATCATGTGTCAAGTGGCCCCCGAATCAACATACCAAACATCACTAGATGACATGGATGGTTCACTTGATTGAGTAGTGAACAAGAAGTCTTCATTGTCTGATTGTTCTTGTTGCTCAACAATATTACCTTACTGGTGGGGTCTTCTTTTCCAGTTCCCATTTTTCTGCCCTTGATTGTAGTTAGAATTTCCCTTGTTAGATTGTTGTGGAGGTCTAGAGTTTCTTGATGAACCTTTCTTGTAAGTATTATACCAATAATCTTGTAGGTTATGTCCTCTTTTGTAGATTGGATATTGCTTCTTTTGTTGTTTATCCCCTTGATACTGATTTTGATTTTGGGATTTTTGATAGGAATTAGGATTTCCTTTACCTTTTCCTTTCATTTTTGATTTGAAGATAGTGCTTTCTCCTCTTCATCATCCTCATTATGCATTGATTCTTCTTGTTGCAGTAAGTTTACCAATTTTTCAAAACTAACTGTTGTATCTGACAAGTTTAGTGTTGTTAAAAAAATACGGTATGAAGAAGGGAGTGATCTTAGAACAATGGGAACAAGATCATCATCTTTGATCGCTTCTCCTAAGAATAGAAGTGAAGCCCTCAACTCTGCAAATCTTCTTATGAAAGCTTCTAGTTTTTCATTTTTCTTGAACTTCAATGTGTGTAACTGACTCTGCAAATTTAGTATAACATTCTTGTTCTTGGCCTCGTATACTGTGCTCAATTTATCCCACGCTTCTTTAGTTGTTTTGGTATCTCAAATGTGCGTTTATACATCATCAGACACTCTAAACAAGATGATAAGTTTGGCCTTCTGATCTGCTTTATCAAACTGATGTTGTTGTGTTGTATTAGTAGTTGATCTGTACAGAGTACCATTCACAGCAGGCCAGATCTCTTCAAACTCAAGCTGTTTTAATTTTTGTCTTCCATGCAACATAGTTGTTTCCTCTAATTAGTTATGAATCAAGAAGAAAAAATTTGGGGGCATTGGTGCCCATTTTGCAAAGATCATTAACAAGGTTTGGCTCTTATCACTTCAGGTATTAGGTCTCCCAATCTATATACCTTCATTCCAATATACCGAACCTTTCTATATATGCGCCCTTCCGATATACCCAGTGGTACATGGAAGAAGCTCGCCCTTTCTATATACCTAGTGGTATGTGAAAGAGGTGTTAACGTACGTGAAAGAATTCAATATGTGGTACCAATATAGTACTGATGGGGTCTGTGTGATTATTGACACCAGCTCAAAGAAATATCCTCATACACGTGCATAACTTCACTATATACTTGGATAATTTCTCAGTCTGAATTTATGTCGTGCAATCATTCACAAATGGATGGAATGGCTCATAGTGTGTGCACTATGACCTTATTACTCCCCGTCGATTTAAAGGGTCGATACCCAGACGACACTTTTGTAGCTATATTAGGTGTTAAGTGCAGTAGTAGTCGCGACGTCTTTACCTGTAAGTGCTTCCCAGAGGCACTGTATATACCAAACACTGCGAATGAGATCTAGGATCTCGTGAGTGTTACAAAACCAATTTTTAGCTATTTTTTATTACAATTCTACTAGTTTTATGAGTAGTTACAAAGTTTTCAGTTGACTATGGTAACCTACAAATTAGTACAATATAATGCAGTATACAAATTACATTAGAAAATCTAGAAAAATTGAATGGCAGGCAATTTTTTTTGTTTTACGGGCCCTGGTGGCCTCTGGAGCCCAAAATGACCCAAAATGCCAAAAACTGTTAAAAAGAGGCCCAAGATGAGGTTTTTGAATGGAATTCCTTTTCCAAAAAATGCCCGAAATGAAAAATCAAGCTTAGTGGAGAAAATAAATTTACCCTAAATTTAGGGTTTTTCTCACTAAATTTTAGAGGTATGTTTAGTTATGACTAAACTATTTAGTTGTAGTTTTTCTACTAAATATGCCTCCAGATTAGGTGGTTTCCCTATTTTGACTGCTAAAATCAAAATGTTTTTCTGAAAAAAAATTGTGTTTTAGTGGGATTTGACCCATGCACCTCCCTCTACCAAGACTTTTCCACTATGCACTTAGGCTCTATGAGTGCTCATGCAAGAAACTGAGAAAATTATATTTAAAGAAGATGAAGTTCGAACTCACCTTGAAAATGATGACTTGGATATAGTGGAGATCCACATGGCTCTAGTTTGAAGGAAGGTCTACATGGCTACGTCCGTGGTGGATGAGTTTAGGGCTCCCGAAAGATGCGGATCTGAAACTCCTTATGCTTTTTAACACCTTTTCTTTGTTCAATTTTCCTTTATCCGCCGCGTATAGTGTTGTTTTATTCGTTGTTTTTTTTTTTTGAGGTTTTTTTTTAACACGGGTATAATGCCAACACAGGTCCAGCAATGGAGGAGGCTCTAGTGGAGCTCGTGGAGCAGAAGCTTTGAGATCTGTGTGCAGGTTTGAGGCGGATGGGCTCGCACTCGACTATGGGTCTCCTTTGGTGCCAAACCATTAATGTTATTCAATGAATGCAACACAATTTGATATGGTGATTGTTTCCTTTAACAAATACACAAGGCTCAAACAGTGCAAAGAATAAATTTAAACCCGATCCACACGCCCACTGCATGCAGGAGTCCAATATACCAATGTAACTCGATGCGGGGCTTGGCCTACTTGGCTGGTGGAGGATCAAAATTATCTCAGTTTGAGCTTGGTGTATAGCCAAATACAGAGACTTCTCCAAGTATAATAGACTGATATTTTAGCAGAGACCTATAAACTTCGCTAATATTGGAGATAAAACCCCTGATAGGGAATTTTTATTGTTTTTAAATAAATGCCTGCTGCAAATTTTGTTTTAAAAAAATGGTATATATATGAACTCCAGATGCAAATTTTCCTAGTGCAGAGAGCACCAAGGCAAAACAAATTTGCTTTCCATTTACCTGGAGAATGCACAGGAGGCTGTGGGTATGCAGGGGGTTCTGGGAAGCTTTAGAAGGCAACATTAGCTCTCCATTGATGCAGATTTCTTCTCCATGAATTCTCCTTCCTCTGTAACCTTTTCCAACCTTGCCAGGAACTTCAATTCACTCTAGTACCAAATGTAGATTGAGCAACAGGGGCGGAATCCTGCTACTATTTATTAAACTTAATCAACCATTTACACAAGAAAGAGTTGCACTACTTATAGGTATTATATAGCTGAATATAAACAAAATAGGAGTTGCAATAATGCAACAACCAATACAGTAGCTTCCAATATTACATTTGAGAAGCACATAATTGTTATAACTACATAAGAATTTTACCTGTGAAAATAATAAGCCAAATATGGTTGATAAAACCATATAACAAAATATAACAATAATTAATTAATAAATAATTAATTATATAATGCATGATAAATAATATTAGGTAAATAATTTACCTAACAATTACTAATTAACCCCCTTCCTTTTGGCCATTTTATTTATTTTATTTCATAATTTGAGACCTATTGTACCTGAATTCCCAACCATTTTCGCATATCCCCCGTAATTTTAGTCATAACTACGGTGCCAAAATTTAGTATTAGGGCACCCATAGGTGCCCTAGTCCCACCTGGAATATAGTATGTGTGCATGGAATATAATAGAATCCCTCCCCCTATGAAGTATGATGCAAATGTCCTAGCTTGTGCCTTGATGATGGAGCTATGTGGATGTGAATGCAATAGATGGATCCAACTCTAGATAGAGTGATAGTAGTGTATGATGCTAGGTCCCTCATTATGGTCTCATAAATTTATATTTATAGGGTTCTCTTGATCTAATTTCGTAATTAACCCAAAAAAGGCTGACCACATAAAAGATAAACATAAAAAATGGTTATAAGAGGCCCAAAACGTGGCAGGAAAGTGTTAGAAGGATCAGGGCGCCTCCAGGTAATGGAGGTCTTCAAAGGTAAAACCAAGTCAAAGGAGGCCGTTATGGAAACATATGGTATCTTTGTAGGAAGTATTGAGTGGTATATGGTCCCAATAAGATCCATTCATGAAGAGGATACAAGTGAATTATGGGTGTACTGGTGGTGATGGAGATGAATATGTAGGTGACAAAGTGATGTACATGGAGTCGATATGCACCCAATATGGAATAATACCAGCAGTAGTGACATGCAGCATAGAAATGGTACCCTCAAATGGTGATAAGTGGGACGATGGAGGGGTAGGTAAATCCAAAGGAAATTCTAGAGTAGACTCTGCATAAGGAAACATAACATTCATGAAATGAGAAGATGGTGATGGAACTGTAGGAACTATATCAATTGTGTAATTAATGGTGTTAGAGTCATGTGGGGCATCTACAATAGGAATGAGAGAATGCAAATGACCAATAACAGGTGAATTGGTGATGGAAGGATCTTGCACTATGTGGTTAGATGAAGGGGATTTTGTTATGTGGTCAGATGAAGGAGTTTATACTATATGGTCAGATGAAGGATCTTGTACTGTATGGTCAGATGAAGGAGTTTTTACTGTATGGTCATATGAAGGAGTTTAT
Organism: Taxus chinensis; assembly: GCA_019776745.2. Classification (NCBI taxonomy): domain Eukaryota; kingdom Viridiplantae; phylum Streptophyta; class Pinopsida; order Cupressales; family Taxaceae; genus Taxus; species Taxus chinensis. The sequence continues at coordinate 36,417,158 of CM034148.1, read as the reverse complement.
ATTGTATGGTTAGACGGAGCTTGTATTGTATGGTCAGATGAAGGAGTTTTTACTTCTTCAAGAATGTGTGCTAGGAGATTAGAATCAATGGTACATAGGTAAATAATAATGGCATCATATAAAGTTGTATGATATATATCAGTAGATGGAAGTTGAATAAATGAAGGGTAAGGTTTATAGCCAGAAGGGCCATTAGGGGTATTGACAAAGGCATGGCCAAATATATCAAATTGTAAAATGACTAGGGATTCCAAAGGAAGATTTTTATCCATGATAAGAGTCAGGTTCACCAAGATGATTAACTGAAATTAACTAAATCTAAGTTAGCTAAGAACTAGTTAATCTAATCTAGGAGGACAATATACAATGTAAAATAAATACCCTAACGCAATACAAATTGGATAAATAATTAAACTAATAGAAATGAAACCCTAATGTGCGAGAGTAAAGTGAGGAAGGAACTCAGCTGATTGCAAATAACTATCACAGGTATGACAAGAAATTCTAGAAGCATGAACGACTACATAGAGGTCCCGATAAGAGTGGATTTGGAAGATTTGAATAGACTAGAGCACCTAGGAAGGTACTAGGGTGCTCCGGGGTGCCATGATCTACAGAAATAGGTGCACTGGTCTCTAAATAATCTCCATAGAAGTTTTTTTAGGGTATGAAGATGACTTGTAACCTTCACCGTCTTTCACAATGCATTCCTTGAATTACGCAGAATGTACCAAATGAATCAAGATTATGTTGAAGGCCTATAATAGAATAAAGAAGTATCAAATCCCTAAAAAATGAAAGATGCAAATGAATGGATAAAACTAGCCTCAACTGCCATAATAGCGGGCTTACTAAACTCAGTGTTGCACTACATTTTAGACTCGAATGTAGTTTTAGTGTGTGTGTGTGTTTACATGTCATTCCCTAGGTGATCTTGTGGTATTCACACTTTGTTAAATAGCGAGCACTAGCTAGATGTAGAAAATTTAATAGTATGTGTGCATGGAATATAATATAATCCCTCCCCCTATGAAGTGTGATGCAAATGTCCTAGCTTGTGCCTTGATGATGGAGCTATGTGGATGCCATGTAATAGATGGATGTAACTCTAGATAGAGTGATAGTAGTGTATGATGCTAGGTCCCTCATTACGGTCTCATAAATTTATATTTATAGGGTTCTCTTGATCTAATTTCGTAATTTACCCAGAAAAGGCTGACCACAGAAAAGATAAACATAAAAAATAGCTAGAAGAGGCCCAAAAAGTGGCAGGAAAGTGTTAGAAGGATCAGGGTGCCTCCAGGTGGGACTAGGGGCACCTAGTCCCACCTAGAGGTGCCCTGATCCTTCTAACACTTTCCTGCCACTTTTTGGGCCTCTTTTAGCCATTTTTTTATCCTTCTAACACTTTCCTGCCGCTTTTTGGGCCTCTTCTAGCCATTTTTTATGTTTATCTTTTCTGTGGTCAGATTTTTTTTGGGTTAATTATGAAATTAGATCAAGAGAACCCTATAAATATAAATTTATGAGACCATAATGAGGGACCTAGCATCATACACTACTATCACTCTATCTAGAGTTGGATGCATCTATTGCATTGGCATCCACATAGCTCCATCATCAAGGCACAAGCTAGGACATTTGCATCGCACTTCATAGGGGGAGGGATTCTATTATATTCCATGCACACATACTACATTCTAGGTGGGACTAGGGAACCTATGGGTGCCCTAGTACTAAATTTTGGCACCCTAGTTATGACTAAAATTACGGGGGATATGCAAAAATGGTTGGGCATTTAGGTACAATAGGTCTCAAATTATGAAATAAAATAAATAAAATGGCCAAAAGGAAGGGGGTTAATTAGTAATTGTTAGGTTGATTATTTACCTAATATTATTAATTATGCATTATATAATTAATTAATAATACCATATGTTCACGTTATCATACTTCTTCCCCGCTTACCCTCATTCAATCTTGGCTAGATTATATTAGAGGCACACTTGATTCTATTCATATTGATATAGGTTTTCCCATGCCATTTAGTACTATGCACATTATCAATATCTCCTTTCTTTGTTACTCACCCAATTTTACTATTTGGTATTCTCATGGTTGTCCAGTGCCTCCCTTTACTAATCAACAATACACCATGGTCATGTATTGATTGCGGTTTTAGGGTTATTTGAATAACCAACCGGACGCCATTTCTTACTACGTTTCTCACGTTATTCAGTATGATTTCAAAAATGATAATCTTTATGTTGTAGAAGATTTTTCTTGTCCATTACTTCCTTCTATAGATGACACTAGGCCAACGCACAAAATAAGTCCTCTCTATAAATGTTTAGTTGATAATTTTGACCCTTCTAATCATTTATTTAACACATTTCTATTGGATTCAATCCACACCTTGTATGCTCTCGCTCAAGATAAGTTCCAAGCTATAACATCTATTATTACCACTCTTAAATCTAAAATTCAACAACTCAAGGATGTATCTCTATCACATATTTGTGCTCATTTTATGTCCCCTGCGCAATCTATATCAACTTCCTACCATATAACCAAACCTAAAGTCATGCCATTCACTGAAAATCTCATATTTGAACATAATACTACACCACTTGACATCCTTTTCCAGATCCTTCATCATAGTTTGGTCACCCTACCACCTACTCACCATATTCTCCTCATCGACTAGAAAATCGTTGAGATTTTCCATACTATCATTATCACCGAATACATGGGAATCATGATAATAATTTTTGTGGTTTTTCATGAATGATAAAACATTTTGAACATCTAGGCATTCTTTCATTTACCACATCACATTCTAACACTCACAATACAGCTCATCTAATTATTATTTCCCTTAAGTCTCCATCCAGTGTTACTAAAGCACCTCTTGAGCAATGTTATGTTATTACATCGTCCATTGTATCATCCACACATTTTGTGTTGTAAAAATACACTTTGCACATCCATCCCTCCCACACAAATAGGTCTCATTCTCCACTACGACATTTTTCTACTATACCTCCACTATTAGAACATGATCACATGATTTCTCCTCCCACATGAGATGAAGGACCTCCTTCCCTCACCATTATTGGATATTCATTTCTACATACTCAGGGGGGCATGATACCCCTCCTCTTTTTTTAGTCTTAACATAATCGCACTCATTATTCTTTACATGCTTTTACATTCATAGTCACTATATATGTTTGCATTGTTACCCGATGACACATTCTTGTGATTTGGTTCACACTTGACTGTTGAGGGATTACTTTTACAATGAACCCCACACATTGCACTGTAGGAACTACATATTTACATTTTATCACACACATCGTGCATCATACACCGTACATTCTATACCTAGTCCATATTCTAAGTTATACTATATCCTCATCATGCACATATTAGTCATTCTAAGTATTACATACACCATTAGACTATTTCACTTGACACATTTATACATCATCTATATGCTACATAATACGATAATCTACATTTTCTATGAGAATAGATTTACATTTCATCCATACATTCTACATTATCACACATTACATTGCATATTATACACATTACATGTTACCCAACCTAGATACCTTACATCTCCTACACTCAATTATACATACCATGCATTTACATACCCTATTCATCACTTGGTCATTTATACTACATTATATCTGACGCACTACACTCACTACCTAATGACGCACTTTAGTTCATTGGTCCATACTTGAATGTTGAGGGTTTACGAATCAAATGGACCTTAAACTTATCACACCCGTATTATTCCACCTTCCATCATGTGACATATCTAGATTAGTGACATACGCTTTAGGATAAATTGTCACCTATTCTATCATATTGTAGTCATAAACACCTTAGGTTACATTACCACTCCTTATCATTTATATTGTAGTGATATGTGCTTACTGATAAAATCATCACTCATCCACTCATCTCATTGTGATATACACATAGTGCTAAATAATCACTCATTCACTCATCTCATAGTGATATACGCTTAGGTATAAATCATCACTCCATACTTCATCTCACAGTGGTAATTCTTAGGCTATAATTTCCACACACATTTCTCCTATACATCACATATCATCAACATTATGCATACACATTCATCATAGCATGCTAGACATGATATACACTAATCGACCATTTCCCGATGATGCACTCTCATTTACGGTTCATTCTTGACTACTGAGGGGAAAAATGAGCCTCATTACATACATTTCCATTCACTTGAGGGGAACCTAGCTCCTATCATTCCATATTGCATTCCATTCCATCCACACATAGTATATTGCATTGCATTAGGGGCATTTATCCTTGTTTATTAGTGTTTTGCATGATCACTTTACTACACATGTTAGATGGATTTATTATTTGTTGTTATCTATATCATAGACACATTCATGTTCACTCATTTGTTTAGTGTTATCATAGACACAGGACTCTACATGTGGCATGGATGCTCACCTTCTACCCTTCCTATACTAGTCACTGGGGGAATCCACATTCATCTATTTCAAGTGCTATTGTTTCATTTTTTATTTAGCATCTTACATTAATTTCTCATACACACTTTTGACATATTTGTTATTTCTCTAAAATGTTAACAGTTGTTCCATGTGCAACACTTCTTTTCCAGGATAATATGTTTTTGTGGATACTTATTTATTTTTTTGTACTTGTCTTTTTTTTCACCATTGTATGTGGGATTTTCCCTATGTTTGTGTGCACACTTGTTTGGTGTTTACAACCATGATGGCATTGCATGTCTTGCAACATCGTGATTTATGTGCCATGTTTGGAACCCATTTTATGTAGCATAATTTTCTTCTTGTGTGTTTACATTAGCTTTCTTGGTAGCTTACATACTCTTTGTGTAGCTTATACATTATTTTCTACATGCATGTGTGTTTACACTTGTCTTTGGCTAGCCTTTATTGTTTGTATGTGCCTTGGTTTCTACCAAGAAATTTTTCAATGTACATGTGCTTGGACCTCTTTTGGTGCCACATGTCTCCTATAAGTGACATCACATGCATCCCTAAAGAGGGGGACATCATTTGGGGGATTTTACATGCTAACACAGAGATTCTACATCGGTTCGGTTTAGTTATATTCAGCAAGTGGGTTCAGACCAATTGATGAACCCCATAAATAGTGGCATTTACAAGACATGATGTCCTTAGCATTTCTAGGAAGTAGTTAGACCTTGGAGGACACCGAGAATTTCCTCCCTACACTTCTTCATCTAGTGGCGTCAAATCACCCAAAACACTAGGAGAGTATAGAGATCTCTACACACATTTTAGCAAAAGTGGTTAGAGTTTGGAGGACACAGAGAATTTCCTCCCTACACTTCTTCAACTAGAGTGGCATGAGATCGCCCCCAAAACTCATAGTACATGATATCCTTCTACACTCTTTCTCGACATGGATCATGTGCACATGTTCTATTTACACTTACATTTACATTTTCCATTTACATTAGTGTACTTTACATGTTTCTATTACATAGCATTTTCTACACTTACATACATACATATTTGAGTACTTGTTCTTTTTTCTCCTTGCATGTCCATCAGTATGAGAAACAAGCAGTCAAATGGGGGAAACAACAAGCGACAACAACAACAAAATTCCACGATAGCACATATGCTTTACTAACAATGTAGGTACACATTGCAACAACTACACACACGCATTCCACCCTAGGTACACTCTCATCACTTTTTATTTGCACATTTTTCATCTATAGTTTCCACGCTCCTCCATATTTTTATCATTCCATGTTTTTTCTATTCCTTTGGCACACTTATTTAGGGGTGTTGTTATTCCCTTCATTTAATCAACTCATGGTTTATGTCATATTCAAACCAAGGGTGTGTCTGAAGCTATATGCAATAAGAAGAATCTTAGTGAACTAGCAATTGATTGTAGATATTTATTATTTTTATTTTCTGGGGGGTTTTAAAGTGTCTTTAATATTTCTTGGCCAAAGCCTTATTAAATATAAACTATAAGAAACATTCTGAAATAAACACTCATTGCTGAAATAAATAAATACTTGCAAAACTGAGCACACTGCTGAATAAATTTACATTGCAGAACTAAACACACGTTGCAAAATTAGACAAATTGCTGGAAATAAGTATCTTTTACAGAATAAAAAATTCTACTAGAAATAAACACACTTTAGAACTATTTCTTGAAATGATTTTGAGGAGATAGAAATGTACATTAAAACACCTGTAGGAATAATAAATAATTATATAACAAATTTTAATTTAAGAATCAAAATTATTTATAGAACTACTAATTAACAGGTTTACACAAATTGCTTGAAGATATAAATACCAATAAAATAAAGGATCATGTTTCTTGGAGGAGTGGACCCTTACTCCACCTTGAATCGAGATTTGACAAAGTATGATACTCTTAAAATGAAATGGCTATCTTATTTTTGAATTATTATGTCTTACAAAACTTAACTGTATATATGTTTGTATATCTCTGTCATCCTTTTTATCTATCTTTAGGTCTTAATATATATTTCATCATTCGAAGATTTATTTAAAATCATGAGTGTTAAATAGCTTTCTATCCACCTATAGGTTCTAATGAAACAAAATAGTGCTCAAAGTAGATATGAAATCTAGAAACCTAGCTAGACATATAGTTGTTGGTCTTACATAAGTATTTTTGGAGTGTGAAGAATCAAATTTTTTTTTATCTGTTCCTGATTAGAGGGCTTATTAATTGATCTATCAATGGATTTTGAAATAATAAAAGATTCCCATTGATTTCAGAACTTTGGAGAAGCTCCAAAACCAAATGGAAACATTCTGGAACTAATGGAGAAAGTTTTGGAGCTAAGTGTAGGAGTTCTGGAACTAAGTGTTGGAGTTTTAGAAGTTACTTTGAAGGTTCCGAAGTGGAGTGATGGAGTTTCGGAACTAAGCCACATTCTAGCCCATTTTCTCAAAAAGGTGTTGGTTGCTTCACACTTTGCTTATCTAACCAAATATGACGTGTTTAATTCCAAAGACTAAATTTCCACACACTTTGTTAGAAATTATGGAGTTTTTAGACATTAGAACTAAATCAAACAAAAGATGGACAATTACATCCTAACTTGTACTAGATAAAAAAAGTCACAAAATGTAGTCAAAATTGATTAAAATGAGAGTAAAATGAGATCATTCATTGTACATTGATGAGGAATATTTTAACTTTATCATCTCCCCCACACTTACTTGTTTGTAATTCCTCTTGCAAACTCTATTCTTCAAAACTGGGATTGTGAATTCTGCATTCCAATTGACTGCTAAGGTCAAGTGGTTGAAACTAAACGTCCCAGTGCTTCTATTCAGAAGTGTTGTATCTTGATCCTTCCTATATCTTTTTCTGTCAATCATCAAAGTGAGTGGGATCCTGAGGTTCTCTATTTTTCCATGGATACATGGGTGAGAGAAGGAGAGGAGGAATTGTTCTCATACCCATTCACATGCTCCTATGTCTTTCACAAATTTGAGGGATGAGTGTACACAAATCTCTTGCCCTTTTCAGACTCCATATTAAATTTTTGAGAGATATCACTTCTCTTCTTCTAAATGCTATAGTGAGTAATTTCCATCTCTTCAGGCATCCATCATAAATATCCTCAAAGTTTTTCTCTTCATAAGAGGTGAAGGCATTAATAATTTTTGGTAGGCTAGTAATATAATGTGCCTTGAATTGGCTGTCAAAGGCATGAGACTTGAAATGTATAGAAAAGGAAGATGTTTTTCCATAATGAGCTCTCATGCAGAGGCCAAATGAACTAGATTTTAATAATTTTTCAGTATCCCTCTCTTTCCAAGCTATATGATTCTGGAGTACAGAAACAAATTCATTCAGTTGGGTTTCCCCCACATATAGATTAATCATGAAGCATGTATTCTTTTCTAACATAAATTTGCAGAGATAAAATTCGTAAAGAAAGATTTTTCTACTCTACACTGGCTGAGGAATATGTTATCATGAATTCTTCTTCATCCTTCACTTCATGTAGAAGGCCACATGAAATCCTTGATAGTAGTTAAAGGATAAATTGTTCTTCTAGAAAGACATTGTACACAAGAGAAGGTCTTCTACATGTGAGTATTTTTTCACTCATTATACAGATCATTTGTATCTTTTCCAGACATTTAAATTTTTCTTCCTCCATTTTATAGAATTTTTCTTCCCTCTTTCATTGCCTTCTTCTCCTCTTCCATCCTGCTTCTTAATTCCTAATTTGATATTTTGAACTCATTAAGCTTTCTGCCAGTATCATCCCATAACTGCTTGAGTGGCTAGTAAGTTAGCTCTGTTTGTACAATTTGATCCACTGAAGATATTTTTTCATAGCACTCTATTCACTAATTGATTGACATTCTTTTTCTTTTTCCACCATTTGCTTCTTTACTAATGTCAATTCTTCATTCTTATCTGTGAGATGAGTTTTCATTTGTTCAATGAGCATTTCTCTATACTCCAATTTGTGTTTGAGGAATTTTAATTCCTCATCTTTCTCCCTAATGATAAGTTCTGATCTAGACAAGAACATGGCCTACCTAACTTATTGTTTTTCTTCTTTTTTTGGAATCTCCTTAGGGAATAAGGATTGTTATTTCACCAAAGAGGATTTCCCTTTTAATTTCCAAGATTCCAATTCTTCTTCCTCATGTGACACTATTGTTGAGTCACCCATCTCCTGAAAATCCTGCTCTTCTAATATTTCATCTTCTTTCTCCAACTCCTTAATTTGACCTAGTAGAGGAGGAGACATTTCCATGCTGTCCACAGTATCAATATCTTATTTCTCTAAACCCTCTTGTACTTAAATATCCATTAGAGTTTCCCTAGACTTGTTATGAATTCTTTTCCTTTTAGGAGCTTTAATATTTTCTGAAGTGGGTTTCCGCCTTAAACTTCTCCTGACTTTTACTTCATAGTCCATCTTGGGTGAACTATTAATGTCAGAGACATATATTAGTTCTTCTTGTATTGTTATAGAGGAAGGAGTTTCTTTTAAATAAAAAGTAGATTTTGTAACTTTGATCATACTTTCAAATCTCCTCCTCTTTGGTACTTTAACCCCACTTATTTCCTTCTTTTTCTCATCAGGGGGATCAATTTCCATGTTAAGTTTAGTAGAGAAATCAGTTGGTATTCCCCTTCTGATAATATCAAGGCTTTGTCTAAACTTATTGAGGAATTTTCCCCATGCTTCTTCTCCATTTTTCTTTGAGAAAAAATAATGCTGATAGACCAGATGGACTAATCCATGGTGCATAATCATCCCTACACCCCAAGAATATCTTTGAGCCATTTTTTAGATGGATTCAAAGAGGAACCTAGGAAGGTTTACTATATACTCCTATTTTTTTGCCCCATACCTAACATATATCATCATTTTAAGGACCCCCTTCCAACAATCCCATATTGTTCATCGCATGTTAGGTGCTTCACTACCCATAATTCTACTCTGTCAAAGGGTTTGGGTAGGCTAGCTCTTCTGAACCCCTTGATGATCTTCTTAGTATTATAAATATATTGGGGTTCAGATTCACCCTCTTGCCTTAAGGTTTCCACTAGTTATTTTAGGGTTCCTTTCATAGAGTTTGGAACATGTACAATTAGTACCCCAGATACATTGCTCATTGTATTAAGTGTAAAGGGAATTACAATGCTTTTAACCTTAGTTATGGACTGATCTAAATTTACAAAAAAATCTCTTACCAGTTTATCATTGTATTTTGGGAATTTCTTCAAAAACTCCAACCAACCTACTTGTTAAAAAATGGTTGCTACTTCTCCATCTGCAAGAAGTTGTGTATCATCTTATGGCTCTGACATATTTTTATACCCATGGAAAAGAGGATGATTTGAATTCCTTCTTCTTAAAATCCTTACTCTACCAGATGATAGATGCGGAACTACTAGATTTTTCTGTGAAATTATTATATTTGGCAGTGGAACTGTTATATTTAGCTATGGAATTTCAAATATGATTTTATTGTTTCTTCCTTGAATTTCTCTACAACTACTGTCAATTTTCATTTATTCCACCTAAATGATAGTTCATTATTAATACGCAGCCACTTTTACTTATTTAGTCAACATCACCTTCATGATTACTTCCTTTTAATAATAATGTGCAATAAATGACTCATTATACTGCCTACTTAAATAAAGTCTAATCACACATGCCGACTTTTAATTTAACCTTTAATAAGATCAAGACATAATTACCATCCTTGTTGATGTAATCCATCCACCTTGATGAATCATCATTCCTAAAAAGAAGTGAAAAGTGAAAACGGTTAGAAAAGACAACTGGGATTCGAAAGAAGTTCCTTTTATTTGAATTAGCCACTTATTGATGAGACCAACCGCCATTTCTGGTTTTCAATTGGCCTTTTGAGAGAATTTTTTTTAGGGAAGAGAATGCCATTTACTGGTTTTCATTCCCTTCCTTTCTATTATATATATATATATATTTATTTATTTGGGGAAGAGAATGCCATTTGTTGGCTTTCATTCCCTTCCCTTTATTTTAGATCCTTGCATTTTATTGCTTGATAATTTTGGAAGAACTAGCTTCTTCCATATGATCAATTTCCTTGTCTACTTCAATTCGCTTCAAGAATTCATCCTGGGTAGGAGGATTCCTATAGATTTTTAGCTTTTTTTCATTGACCAAGAGTTTCCCTTTACTTCCATTAATGGGAAGTAGCTAAATAGAGACATCGTCATATATCTGCTCAATCTGATAAGGTCCTAACCACTTGGTTCTCAACTTGCCTTTGAATTGTTGGTACTTGGAATCAAACAGTAATGCCCAATATCCAATCTTGAATTTCCTTTCCTTGATATGTGTATCATGTCACTACTTCCTTTGGTCTTAGAATATCTCTGTCTCTTAAAGTTCTTCCAATCTCAGCTCATCCAATTCATTAAGTTGTAGATTTCTTTCCTTTTGTGTTGTATCCAATTCAATACCCAATTTAGTTGTTGTCCTTAATGTTTGTATTTCAAATTCAATGGGTAACAAGATATTTTTCCCATAGACTAACTCATATGGTGAGAATATTGTTATAGTCTTCCAAGTTGTGTTATAAGCCCAGACAGCCTCAGGTAGCCTCTTCACCCAATCTCTTCTACTTGCTTCAACTGTTTTGGTGAGAATGTTTTCCAATTCCTTGTTTTTCACTTTTGTTTGTCCATTTGATTGTGGGTGATAGGGAGATGAATTCCTATTATTGATCTGATAGTACATTGTGAAGGCTTAAATCATATTAAACATGAACTATGGGCCTTGGTCTGAAACTATAATTGTTGGTGCACCAAACTTCATCATAATTTTGTGCCAAAGGAAATCAGCAACTACATCTTCATTAGCATTTGTTAAAGTCTACACCTCTACCCACTTTTTTACATAATCAGTACATACAAGAATGTTCTCTTTTCCTTGTGAAGGAGGAATAAAAGGGCCAAAAAAATTGAGCCCCCACATTTCAAATGGTTCAATCACTACTTGAGGTTGTAGAGGAATTTCACTAGTGAAAGCTTGTTGTCCCATCCTTTGACAGGGATCATACTGCTTGATGCATTTCTTCACATCTTTATACAGAGATGGTCAATAATAGCCAATACCAAGTATTTTGTGAGATATTATTTTTACTTAAAATTTTCCTCCACTTGGTTCATCATGGCATGCACTAAGTATTTCGAATATTTCATTTTATCTCACACACCTCTGTAAAACCAAATCAAGACCACATTTAAATAACATTCCATTTAACCATTTAAATTGTGAACTAGTTTTTGTTACTCTTTTCATTTGTTTCTTAGTAAAAGGAGGAAACTTCCCTATTGCAAGATAATTTTCCATATCAGCAAACCATGGTGTATCAACTGAAATAGTAAATAATTGTTCATCTGGAAAGTTGTCCTTAACTGGATCTTGCCACCCTGTAGTGGGTAATCTTGACAAGAAATCAACTACCACATTATATTTTCCTAGATTATCCATAATGGTAATATCAAATTCTTGTAAAAATAATAACCATCTTATTATCCTACCTCCAACCATTGGCTTGTTTGTTAAGTATCTAATTTCTAAGTGATCTGTATGTACAAATATTTTGTACCCTGTAATATAATATCTAAACTTATTAATTGCATAAATCACAACAAGAAATTATGTTTTAGTAGTGGTGTAATTTCTTTCAGTGGGAGTAATATTTTTACTAAGGTAGTAAATAGCATACATTTTCCCTTCTTCATCGTTCTGTCCCAAAACTGCACCAATTGAGTTATTTGAGGCATATGTTTGGATGTGAAAAGGTTTCTCTCAATTATGTAACACCCTTGACAATTGTTATATTCCTTCTTTGCATTTCAAGTGTTGAAATGTGATTTTCTTGATAAAGATGTGTTATTCTGACTGCTGAAGATCATACTTGATATGGATAAATCAGTTTTGTTCTTAAAAATCATTAGAATAAAATAGTATGGCTATCAAGAATTTATTTTCACTTTAGAAAGGTGAGTTAAAATCTAGCTTTAAGAGTTGTAGACTTATCCCTTCTTCTGACTCATACTTGGATAAATTTTAGTGATCCAAGGAATGTTTTAAATCTTCTTCATTAACTGAATGGTAAATTGACATTCAGTAGTTTGAGGGACATAGCAGACTAAAACTTTTATGTTACAAATTCATGGGTCTTTGTGAATGTTTTTTCGTTCAGTTGTATGTTTGTGCTCGGGTCTTTAGTGATTGATTTTGGCAAGACATTAAGGACATAAGAAAAATTCAATTTATTTCACGACAGAGGATGAGTTCGGAGTCCTAAAACCAAAGGATTATCCTAATAGTATCTTAAGCTAGGTAAGAACACCTATGTTCTAGCTACGTCTACTTATTGCATTTCATTCTAATCTAAGCCTCTTATTCTATTTTGTTGGATTGGCATCCTAACATAAGCATTGTGCTAAATGAATAAGGGAGGGATTACTAAAGTAATGCTAGGCTATTTTTAACTTATACCTAATATGAAATGGTCATGCATTGAATCTAACCTAAGGTGGGAATTACTATTGGAAATGTTTTAAGACCTAAGGTGGTTATTGCTAGACTAGCCTAAGTTTTATGGGATCCATCCTAAACTATTAAAAGGGAACCTAAGGGTCACATGTCTCTAACACGACGGTTCCAATGGCATTTAAGTGAGTTGATAGGGTTTAATGGATGGTGGTACTGCCAGTTTTGGTAGGGGCTAGTTAACTTTAGTGGAAGCATACATGGAAGCTCCACTAAAGATAGAATTACATGTTTGGATGGAATCGGCATTTGCTAGTTTTAGGAGGCAGTGGCTAGGAAAGATAAGTGGGAAATTTGGAATTAATGGCATTGATGGGCCTTAGTTTTTGTGTGCAAACCATCTTGGAAACTTAGAAGGCAGATTTGTAGGAGGTTATTTGGTTTTGCATGCATTGTGGATTTTTCTCTACATGGAGCTATCTGGTTCTTCGAACCAGTAGTTCAACCTTCACTTCAAAGCTATTTTTGGTTTCTATGGTCTATTTTTGATCAAAGGAAAGTATATGAGGCATAGGAATAAAATATGTTTGATTTTTTATCTTTCGTGGAGGATAAAAAGAGTTGGAAGCTCGGTTGGAAGTCTCCTTCGATTTGGCAGAAGCACTATCAGGCATGATAGGCTCTAACCATTAAGATTATTTTCTTTCTTCTAAATGATTCATTAAAATAACAATGCTCTCAAAAGATTCATGTTTTCATGTTTGTTTGATTATTTTCTTGCTCGGTTTTATGAATCTCTGTGATGTTTGGATATGAATCCATGGCAAAAATAATGTTGTTTTGGAAACTTTCTCTCTCTGTAAGTTCAATGATAGCATGCATGTGAAGCTTGTATGTGAAACTTGTTTCTATATCTCTGTTTTTCATTTTAGAAATTATATTTAAGGTTGTTGTATTTTGAACAGGCCTTCATTGCATTATTGGGTTCTGAACTTTATCGGAACCTTGAGTTATATTTGATCTTTTTTTTGGGCTTCATGTTTTTTGGAACCAGTGTTTGGAAGCTTATGCAGTGCTGACCTATTGCTTGAAGTTTTTATTTGGCACTGTACTTATATTTTATTACTTATGAAGTTCTAAAATTTTGTGTGAAGCTCGTGTTCGACACTGTACTCTTATTTGACACTTGAGTGTTATGAACTTTTATTTGGATAGATGTATTCGATTTTGTTCTGGTATTTTTGTGTTGGGTTATTCTTGTATTTAAAGTTTAAAACTTATAATTCTTTTATTGAGCAACTTACCAGAAAACTAGGTGATAGCTTGACTGAGTCGTTTCGTAATCTCTTCGAGATATGGAGTTGGAAACATCTTGTTTAAAATAATGTGGTACTTTTGTTTTTACGATGGTATCATCTTCTCTGAGATGGTAATAGCATGATATTTATGGGGGGTGCTCTTTCCCCTCTGTGTTGAGGAAACTTCTGTTCTGGGTTGACTATTTTGTTTGAAACTAAGTCTCCTCTATCATAATTTTGTGGTTGTGAAAGTCTTGTTTTGGATTTTTGTTTCAGTTACATTGGAGATAGAATGGGACATCTTCTGACTTAAACATTTTTGGGTTTCTTTCTCTCTCTTCAGATCCTTTAAAATTAGTTTGGGTCTCATTGGAAGGTTGAGTTATTACCCTTATACACTAAATTTTTAAGGGAAGGATTACTTTCTTCATTCAATTGTTTTGTGTTTAGTTCTTTTTGAATCATGAACTACTTACTCTTCGTTTTAAGTTGTGAAGCATTTGTGAGTCTTCAGTCTTGAGTTCGTGGTTAATTCTAAACTTGTTAGCTTACTGCTTCAGGATTCTATTCTTGTTGGATACAGTGAATGAGTCCTTGGTTTTCTTTTAAAGAGAGAAAATATATATTCTCTTGGGATTAGTATGTTGTTTTTGGGATTGTAATATGTTTTTCATTCTGATTTGAATTGGAATAGAAAATTCATTTATTCAATATAATGAAATGATTGTTTATTTGGACCTTTCCTAATAGAGATTCCTTTTCTCTGTCTTTTAGATAAGTTCATTGACTGAACTCCTCAGTACTCAATTCTCTTAAGAGATGGTTATTTCCTTATGGTATGTTGGTCTACCTTATTCGAATAATTAGTTGTAATGATGTAGAAAGATAATAGCTAAGTTAGTTCTGTTAATAAGTGATTGCATACTTGTTGGATCAATTGTTGTTGACTAAGCCTTGCTTTATTTAGAGGGATAGGAGTAGGTTTTGTCTCTTGTACTCTATCTTTTTGGGTGAACTCGAATAGAGATTAACTCATGTATGGGACTACTTTGATTTATGAACGTTGGTTTCAGATCTTTGATTTATAACTTCTAACATAAAAAAGTAGAATTAGAATTGTATTTAGACTGTATTGATTTTCTATACCTTTTTGGATTGTTATGAATTTATGTTTAGAGGTATATCTTAAATGTTGAATTTATAAGATTGCTATCCTAGAAAGGAAACAGATAATTCATGTTATGAACCTGATCTATTTTTCAGATGTTATAAGTTTGGGTATGGTATGTAATGGTTCTTCTTATTCTTTGCTTAAAATTTAAATGAATCATCCTAGAATGAACCATGTTGTAAACACTTCTTTTGTCTTATAGAAAAGATAAATGTTGTATTCTATTAGGACAAAACTATGAAATAATAAGATGGAAAGATCTATTATTTGTTTAAAAGTTATTGATATGATCAATTAAACTTTAAGTTTTTAGGTAGATGTTGTGGATTGTATTCTTCTCTTCTCTTAAAAGTGGATCTAGATTTATTATTGTACTTCTTTACTAATTGGTATCACTTGTGCTTATTGTATGATATATTAAATATCTCATTAAATAAGTGTTGCTTTAATGAAACAATTAGTGGAATGTACTTCTTTTTAATGCTTAGTGCTTATCATGCTCAATTCATTAAAATGACCCATGCTAGCAATTTTTGTAGATGGACATCGTAAGTGATAAAAGAAGGTAAAAACTTATACGATGCATTGGCTGATATAAGTCTGATTCTTTGTAAAGAATTCTGATTCATTCTTTAGTTGTATTGAAATATAAAAGTTGTATACTTTTTAGAATGAAGGTTGTTGTTATGCAGTACACCTAAAGTGCATAGTCTTGTAAATTTATAAGTGTATAATGATGAATTGTGATTTGTCATTTATTTGCATTGGTTTTGTAAATTATCTCGTACTTTTATAAAGGAGATGAAAGTTCTATCTTGTTGATATTCTTCGTATTATATTATGCTTATCTTATTATCCTTTGATAAGATGGATAAAGGGAATTAGTTCAATTTCCCTTATAATTATGCAGCTTGTTAAGTTGCATAAGATAATGTGTATTATCTAAAAAAATTAACATAGTAATGTGATGTGTAATAAACATGCAGTAAGAACTATGGATATTGTGAATGATAAACCCTAACACTTAATCATGTAGAGGAAGAGTCTTCCTCTCTTAAATGAATGTAAACCAAAAGGATTGGAGATATGATTATTAATCATTATACTTCATTATGTATGAAGTCTACTTTAGTTGGACCTATGTGGTTGCTAAACCTTCCTGAATGATAAAGTACATTTTATTGAAAACTTAATGATATTGTTGTCCCATTTTGGTTAACTGCTTGTTAAACTAAGTAAATGAACATTAAAAGAAATCATAAGTTAAGGAAGTTCTTCAATGACTAAATGAATCAAATTTAGAAAATAACTTATGGAGCGTTGGATTAGGGTTTAGAAGGGTTGTTGTAATCAAGTTATAATCCAAATTAACAATGTATTAATAACATCCTAGGGGTATGCACATCTTGATGAGGAATTTTTTGTAAGATGTTGGCACATGCCAACTATAGGATTGTACCTTTGAGAAGACAAGGGTTTTCTTGAGGATACAACATTGCAGTTGACATGTGGCAACACCCTTCTACATTGATCATCTAGATCTACACACAATAAGGAATTAAACTTAGTTTCTCTCTAGGTCAAGTTAGTGGCATGTTTAGGATAGGTAGTATCTTTCAATGGCTCAGGGTACCTTGGCACACCCAATTGACTTAGGTCAACTGAGTATGCCCATATACCCTAAGTCATTATGAGCGTCTTCCTATAATAATATATGTTTCTAACCAGAGCTAGGGTTAAACCTTGGGCAAGTGGACTGACAGTAGTCAGTAAAGACCATTCTTGATAATAGAGGAGTAAGGTAAAGGACGTATTCCAAAATGACGAGTATGTCATCTAGGAATAGTGACATACATAGTATGTTGATAATCTTTGGCCAAAGTATTGCAGGCTTCTGGTTGCATTGTCCTATGTCACCAAGTTTAAAGCAATGTGATTTCAGATGAATATTTGTAACAAATATTCAGATGTGTTTTTTAAACAAATCACTTAGTACTCGGTTTAGGGTAAGAAAACAAAGAATATGAAGTATATGATAAGTATTCAATCATTTAAGATAACATAAATAGATCGGTGGATCACCGAGTTATGAAATGAATAGATAGGTGGATCACCGAGTTATGAAATGAATAGATCGGTGGATCACCGAGTCATGAAATAAATAGATCAGTAAATCACCAAGTTATGAAATAAAAAGATTAGCAGATCACCGAGTTATGAAATGAATAGATTGGTGGATCACCGAGTCATTTACAGTTGTATATGGTTATCTGTTTGAGATTGATTGGCATCGAATGTGTGTTCTAAATAATGATTTATTTAGAACATAAAACATTATGTAAAAAAAATCCCTTGTTTCTAAATTCTTAAAATGGGAATGTTACAAATTAGGTCCTCTTAATATTGAGGCAGTGATTAATTTTTCTTTAATCATTTCAAAACCATGTTGACATTTTCCATCCCAATGAAATTTGCAATCCTTGGTAAGAAAACCAAACATGGGGGCAAAAATTTTACTAAAATCTTTGATAAAACATCTATAGTACCCAGCATTTCCTAAGAATGACTTGATATTTGTGGGGTTTTGAGGAACATGTAAGTCTGAAATAGTCCTAATTTTGTCTTGGTCAACTTGAATTCCTCTTTTGAAATGTGGTGTCCAAGTAAAATTCATTCATCAAAAATTTCTCATGACTAAAAGACAAATGGTGCTGCTCACATCTTATTAATATTTTGTCCAAATTTTTCAATGCATCATCAAATGTTTCTCCATGCACAGTAAAATCATACATGTATACCTCCACACAATCACTAGTTAGATCTACAAAAATTGCTAGTACAACCCTTTGGAAGGTTACAGGAGCATTACATAGTCCAAATGGAAATACCCTATAAGAAAAGGTACCTCATGGACAAGTAAAGGTAGTTTTCTTATTATCCTCAGTAGCCACCCTAATTTGATTATATCCACTAAAGCCATCCAGGAAGGAAAAGTATTGTTTACCTAAAAGGTTGTCTACAACTTGATCTATGAATGCTAAGGGAAAATAATCTCTAAGTGTAGCTTTGTTCAATTCCCTATACTAAACACAAATTATCCATTTTCCATTCTTTTTAGTCACAATCACAAGAGGAGACACCCACTGACTATCTAAGATGGGGTAGATAAAGCCTAATGTAATAGTTTTTCAATTTCCTCCTTGACTATGTCCCTCAACATTGGGTTGATCCTTTTCTAAGGTTGCCAAATTGGTTTAACATTTTCAGTATAAATGTGATGGGTGCAGATACTTTGATGGATTCCTTTCATGTCTTTATATTCCCAAGAAAAATATCTAGTATGACCTTTTAAGACATCAAACAATTTAGCTTCTTGATCATTTTCTAACCATCTATTAATGTTCAAAATTTTACTTGGTTCAATATTAATTTGTTTGGTTTCAGTGTGTGATGAACTAATTTGTTGAAAAGGTTCCATAAGGGTGTTTAGTGGACATGAATGTGGGAACAACATATGATATGCAATAATGTCTCTAAAGTTACCTTAAGAAAGAATACTGGGTAAAGGACAATAGGCAGAGTTATGATACTTATCTTGTCATTGGTCAAATTCCTCATCACTATTGTTTTCCAAACATTCCTTACTATTCCCTGATATCTTTGAGACTAAAGCTATTGATTCCATAGCAATTTTTTCCCCTCCTAAAGAGAAATCACATTCCTCTAGAGTGAAATTATTTACACTTGTATGGAATTGTTGTGGTTCTAGAGATAAGTATGAATGTTCCAGAACTAAGCCTGAAGGTTCTGAAACTAAGTCTGAAGGTTCCAGATATAAGTCTGAAGGTTCTGGATCTAAGTCTGAAGGTTCCAGAACTATTCCCGATTGTTCTAAAGATAATTGGTGATCATTCAATGGATTATTAATCATATGCTCTACCTCACATACATGATCTTGCAATGTTATCATAGCCAAAGAATACAAATTTTGTTTATTAGTATCAGAATCGTCAAACCATAATTGTTCTTGATTATTAATAAAAGCTCATGCAGAAGGATATAGGAAATTTTTCTTATAATTCTTACCATTTGAGATAGTTATATCACATGATCTGCAATCAATTAAGGAAATAACTATAGCTAACCATGGTATACCCAAAATAATGAGATAAAAAAGTATTTTACCTTTTGGATGTAATATAAGGAAGTCCACTAGATACTCCCTTGACTCCACCATAACTGCCACATCTTCAATGATACCTTCTGGTTTCACTACCAACTGATCTGCCATCTACAATATGGTGCTAGTAGGTTGTATATCTATCAATGGAAATGTTTTCAAAGTGTCTATTGTCATCACATTTATATTTTCTCCCAAATCAACCAAAAAAATTATGTATCTATTGATTTCCTATAGAGATAGAAATAACAAGGCTTCCAGGATCCCCATATTTGGGAGGTAAGATTTTTCCTGCCAATAAATTAACAAGTTTCTCATCTACCTTAATAGTCCTAGGGTACTGCTTCTTCCTTTAAGGTCTTCTCAAGCTTAAAATTTTGATTAATTTGTTTAATTCAAGAATGTCCTTGATTGCTTGCAACAATGGTATTTCAATATTTAATTTCCTTGATTCCTACACCAGTTCAAATTCCTTGGTCTCAATAACTTCCTTAAGTCTTTCTGGAAATGGAGTTTCTATAGAGTTGCTATCGGGTTGCTTCTCTTTTTATTTTTCATCCTCCTTAGGAATAACTAAACTAGGGGTTTCAGTTTCTTCTGTCATCTCGGTAATTATAACAGGTGGACTATTAATTATTTTTCCATATCTAGTTTTAATATCCTTACAATCCATGACATTAAGATCAATTGGTTTTTCTTTCTTTGTTCTATAGATAGGGGTTGTTTGTTTGTTTTCAAGATTAACTAAGAGGTGTGTTGGTATTTTTATTTGAACTACATTTTCATTTTTTGAAGCTTTTTTTGGAGAACCCTTTATGTCCCGTTGATGATGGTTGGGATATGTTTTCCCTTTAACGTAGTTATTAGGGTTCCACCTAGGTTATTACCAAGAATAAGGGTTACCTTGACCAAACCATGGTTGTTGGTGTCCTTGAGCATACCAAGCTTGTCCTAGCCAATCTTGGGGATTCCATCTTGGTTGAGGGGCCCAAGGTGGTTATCCCCACTTTTTTGGTATTGTCTGAGCCTCTCATGCCATCATCTAGGGATTAGGAACAGATCTTTGTTGGACCATGATTTCTGTTAAACCAAAACCCATAGGTGTTTGTACTACCCACTTCCTTTTACACTTTTAGATACTAATCTTAATACTGTTGATCTTATTATGGACACTATTATGTTTTGTTTTAGTATGATGGATAGAGGTTAGATCATGGATTATTGTTGATCTGGATTCAGTTATTATGCATGATGATTATTAGATATATTTCTATATGTGAATGATGATATACTATTTGG
This sequence comes from Taxus chinensis, assembly GCA_019776745.2. Classification (NCBI taxonomy): domain Eukaryota; kingdom Viridiplantae; phylum Streptophyta; class Pinopsida; order Cupressales; family Taxaceae; genus Taxus; species Taxus chinensis. The sequence continues at coordinate 36,396,090 of CM034148.1, read as the reverse complement.
CATGGATATGTGATAGATGTTATTCATCCATATGATTTTGAATATTACCTAGAAAATGAATATTTTATGATACTGATATAATTGATTAATTTAAACTGAAAATGATAATGTTGATTTCTTGATGTTGTTGCGATTCACATGTTTAGATGATTTTGAAATATTGTTTATATCATTTTGGATGTTCTGATATGGCCAAGAGGCCGAAGGAGGTATTTGTGTTTTATAGGTCAAAATATCACAAAAATGTCACGGGACTGGAGACTAACCATATTGAAATTATGGGTGAATTCAACAAGGTCACCATGGCAATTGTTTTGTGTGTGTGTGTTGCTTTATGTTAGGGATTCCCATGGGGAGGAATCACCTTTGAATGTGACCATGAGTTTGTGTAATTATTATGTGGTTTCTTTATGTTGCATGTATTTATTTTGTGATGTGTCACCCCTTTCATTAATTATTTTTATGTTGTGTTTATGTTGTAAATAATCATGTGTTAAAATAAATAAATCAATATGTCATAAAAATGTAATTAATGAAGTTGTTGATCTTAAATGTAATATTGTAAGAGTGTGTAAGAAATGTGTAAGAAGGTGTATGAAATATGTAAGAGAATGCAAGAGAGATTTTTGGAGTGTGAAACACATCATCCTTTTAGAAAAATTGAATTTGTCCTTGGAGGCTCTAATTGGAGGCTTGTGGGATAAGTTAAACTTGTCCCACACATCTTAAAATTATTCACCAACCATACCTATGGTTTGGAGGTTAAATTAAGGCCTTTTTAATGCATTTTGAAATGACTATTTATAAGTTTTAATTGCACATCTCTTACATGTTTTAAATTCACGCCTTTTGGGGTATGGGTTATTTTAGAGTGTGTAAGTTAATTTATCATTTTTATTTATTATGTTTAGGTGAGTGATGTTGACTTTGGTCTTGGGGTTGAGGAAGAATGATGTGGCATCCCACATGGATCCACATCATCCTCTTCTCTTCCCTCTCCTTTAAAAATTAAAATTTCTTGCTTGTTTGGGGTTGTTAAAACTTGGCATACCTTCCTTGGGGACGAATTTCTTGCTGATTTTTGGAGTTTGCTGGTGAAAGAAGATTGGAGACCATTGTATGTTGCGTGTTGCTAATTTTGGACTGCATTTTGGAATTTGGAAAGCTTGTTGATCTTGGAACAAACTCCATTATGGAGAGGTAGGAACTTGAGCCTTCTTTAAAATGCTTCTTTCTCTTGCATGCTTGAAAGGAAATGGTGAATATTGTTATGTGTGTGTTGGCTAGTTAGGTAGACTGATTAGGATATGGTGTAGGAGAAGGCTATGGGGATTTCATATGGGGGGTATAAGGGAATGCCAATGGCATCAATTTTATTATGGAGGGATTTTAGGATTGGGATCCACCTTGGAAAATAAATAGCTTGCATTTCTTACTCTTGGGGGGGGGGGGCATAAGGAGGGGTTGGGATGTATAAGGTTTATGGGATATGATATTGATATTGGTGGTATGATTATTGGTGGATGACCGATTCCCAATAGGGAGGCATAAGTATTTTTCCCCATAGATCCTTGCTCTTGTTGGATTCCTTGGAAGAAGCCTCATTTTTGTTTGCATGTATTTAATGTAGTGGTGAACTACATTCTTCATGGACTGTGTTGTTTAAATGTGTAAATGTTGTTTGTATGTTTTGTGGAAGAATTTTTTCCATGAGTTGATTCTCATCTTCTGTTTCAATATGGTTCGGGCTTAGGATCCAATGAGGAAGTATGGATTCTCCCTTCTCATTGGATGTCTTGGTTGGGTGGAGAGAGTTGCCTTTCCCCCTTCCTTGTTGTGATCGAGATTAAAAGAAAAAGGAATGGAGCATGTTATTTTTAAGTCAAGAAATGTGTAGTTTGAAATTCCCTTCTTGTGAGCAAGTTCATTGTAATCCTTCCCACTTTGGAGTGGATGAATTGTTTAGCAAATTTTTAATGTGAAAATAATTGTATTGAAAATGGAAGGAGAAATTGTAATTGTGAAATGTAAGGGAGTTATATGTTACTCTCTGTTTTTTGAAAAAGAATGTTGCATATTTTGTAAGTTGCATTTTGTATTTAGAAATCAAATGGAAAAGAGAAAATTGTAAAGTTGTATTGGAAATGAATAAAGGATTGCATTAGTTCTCAAAATTGTATTGTGTATTGGATTTGATTTGATGTTAAAGAATGACATTGTTGTTTGTAAAGAAGGAATGCGTGTGAAGAAAAGACAATGTTATATTCCTTTTAAAATGTATATTAGAATTGAAATCAGAACTACAATTTAACTTGGAATTGAATGGTTGATTTAAACAAGAAAATGTGTTAGACCAACTTAGAAACTATATACACATTTAAATGATAAAATTGATATACAGATTTAGAATAAATAGATCTATGCTATAAATGTTATACTGGTAATTAGTTTTTAATAAAAAAGTACAATTCAGACCTAAACTTAATAATCAACTTTAAAAAGTTATGGATTAGCATGCTAAGACACTAAGGAATTCATTTTGACAATAACACTTAAGAAAGATCCTTGAGAACTTTGTAAAATTAAATTGAACTTGCACAGTCAATCTACTGCCCAATGTTATAAAAAAATCAAAATTAAATTTCATTGCAACTCCCCCAGACAAATTGGATCTTAAAACTTCTCCTAATTTATCTAAAAATGAGCCTCTATGTCTGGTTGACATGTTGAGCAAGTAGGATATTGAATTTGAATAAAAATTTATAAGTGAACTTCTCCCAATTTTGTTTTACAAAAGCCTGCAGATTGTTTTCATTAAATTTACCACTTAAACTTCATCAAATTCCAAAATTGATGACTCCTATGTAAAGAGAGCATCAAGATATTTCTGAAAAGTCCTTGTTTTCCCAAATCTGAGCTTCTTATCAAAAGTTATGGCCATTTGAAGTTTTACTTCAATTTGGCATTCAAAACAAAAAAAATTAAATTAAATCCAACCATTATAAATTTAAATTTTTTTACTCTGGAAAAATTTCCACAAAAATTCTATGGCCCTGCCATACCTCAAACAATTAGTATCTGCCATGTGGCACCTCGGAGGGGCAGACCAAAGTTTTAAACTTGTCTCTTTTGAAAATTTTACCTTGGGAAAATTATTCCATTTTTTTTTGCATCCCCGTCAAGCTGCAACCAATCACATGCTGACACATGGCATGGTGGAGGGGAAAAACCTTTTTTAACTTAAAATATTTGATATTTTCAACCTCGGAAAAATTTCCAATTTTTCCCCGCATCTCTGCTAACACGCGCCCAATAGGGTTGCAACTCATGGTACCCTTTCTCCCTTCGGTGGATGCGTGCGTGAAATTTCTCCTTTGAGCTTTTAACCCCAAAATCCCAAATCTTCTGCCACTCCCACCCATTCATTTTCCCCATGCCAATCCTAGAGAAACATGTGTCTCCCTCACTAGGCTCACGGGCACATGAATGCATTTCCCACCTTTGCACCTAAAGGGGAAAATGCGCCAAGTTCCTCCCACTGCTCCGCCCTTCCCTTCCCCTCTCCCACTTTGAACCAGGCTTCACCACGTGTCCACCGGGGAACCATGGAGGCACAAAAGTAAATGAGGAATTGCAATGCATGGGGAGAAAATTTCCTAGAGCCACCCCATGACCCACTAATCTGCCAAGGGGACTTCACCCCTGTATGACATGTGTCCCCCTAAGGGAAAATTTGACCCCAAAACTCTGCTTGGCCATATCTTGAGAAATATAAGGAGTTAGGAGGATTTCTTTATATCACCGGAAAGGTGAGAAAATTTTCTATCTAATGGATATAGTTTAGGGAAATTTTGGAAGTGTTGAGTATGAGAAAAATCTTTTTGAAACATCAGAGATTGTTATAGAGTGGATATGGGGTTAAATTACTCCCTGAACCTTACTAAAACACCTAACCCAAAAAAAATTTGAACCTCGTGAACTTGATATTAGTTAATGAAGGAAAAATATGTCCTAGTAAAATTAGTCTTGTTCTGGAACCTGTTAGTGAAAAAATTGATGTCTTGTAGCCTGGTTGTAGACACTTCAAACAAAAAAAACTATCCCATAATGTTTCTAGCTAACCCTAGGTTATTTCTTAGGTCTCAAGTGGTTGTTTAAACGGGCATTACAGTTTGGTATTAGAGTAGTGGTTCTAAAGATTTGACCATTGGGCACACTAGAAAACTTGAGACATGAAAACTCAAACCTAGTACACTTTAAATCTAGAAAACAACTTAGCAAGAATTTGTACATTTTTTAGTAAACATGGAAGTTGTATAAACTTAGAAAATGAACTAACTCTCACCTTGGTCTGTGCAGGAGGCTCAGATAGAGTGAGAGGAATCTTTACAAAGACTTAGACTCACCACCACTGGATCAGGGTGTGGTAGCTAATTTACCTTAGATTCTACAGACCCTTCAGGATGTTAATGTCACTTTACACGGAGGCTTAGGAGGAGGACATGTAGCTAGTCATGATAGAGCCCCTTCTATTGAGGGTCAGGTATCTCCTCGAATCAGCGAGGAGCATTGAGGATAGAACTCCCATGCGGAGTCAGTCAAAGAAGAGTCACCACCTAGGAGACAGGGTGACAAAGTTCCAAAGCATAGAAAGAGGTCTCGGAGCCCTAGACTTAGGGATGAGCGTGCTGAGAGGCCTAGAGGCCAACAAACCATAGCACTGGATCACATCAAGGAAATCTTGAAGCTTCAGCCCTCCCATTACTCAGGTGATATAGGTGGATTCCAGGCAAAGGCCTGGCTAGTGATCTTGAGTAGTTGCTTCAAGCTTTTTCCTTGTTCTAGTAACATAAAAGATCATGTTGTGATCCATCTACTAAGGGATGGAGCAGGAGTGTGGTGGAGGACAGAGGAGCAGAAGCTCCATGTAGATTGAGATACAGTGACTTGGGAGCTATTTGAGGAGAGATTCATGATTAGGTATTTATCATGGAGGTTCATCCAACATAGGATTGACGAGTTCCATGACCTTCGACAGGCTTCTCTTCCAATAGCAGAGTATGAGAAGAGATTTCTAGATCTACTCCAGTATGCAGAGTATATGTAGGATGAGCAGGTGCAAATTCATAGATTCATCTGAGGCCTGAATTTGGATATCAAAGGTGCAGTGCAGATCCACTACCTGCAGACATTAGCAGAGGCTGTCGAGAAGGCCTATATTGCAGAGGAGACTCGAGGTAAGACCCAGCAGGCTAGAGACCAAGTCCAGACCGCATTCAGTAGATACAGGTTGGTAGATTGAGGGGGTCAGTACCCCTTCCTCATGGTAGCTAGGGTACAACACAATCATCCTTTAGGCCACAACATTAGTAATAGTCCCACCCACCCCATAGACCTCCACAAAGAGTTGATGCATAAAGAGGTTGGAGTATGGGGCCTCCTCCTAGGGGTCCCATCAGGACACAGGGTGGACCTAGAGCTTAGTCAGTGGGAGCTCACCAGTAGAGGCCGTAGTAGACCATGGTGGGATCATTAGGATCCATGCCATAGACTTCCAAGGAACCTACTAGAGGTGTTACTCCTTAGAGAGGATCAGGTGGTTTCTTTGGATGTGGAGTGGCAGGAAATTTTTGGAGATATTTCCCTCAGAACCCTAACAAGGGTAAGGCACATATTTCAAAGCCAACTGTTGGCGACATGGGATGTAGCCACATGATTTATGTAGTGGTTGAGAACTGCTAAGTAGAGCACTAGAGCACAGTCATTGAGACCATAGGTAGCATTGGTGGTATTCCTACCTTTGTAATGTTTGATTCTGGTTCTTCTGATTCTTTCATTGCACCATCTTTAGTATAGCGATGCAGGTTGGTGGTAGTTAGGAAAGGTATTAGTTGGGATGTTGAGATGTTTTCTAGATCATGAGCTTAATTATCTGACTCATGATCTTGAGCTTATGGTAGTCATACATGTTTTGGTTAGATGGAGACATTTTCTTCTTGGATGGAGATTCACACTCAGGACATATCATTTTATTCTTCGCCACCTCTTCACGTAGCCCAATCTCAATGCTCGTTAGCAGTGTTGGATGGAGTTTCCTTTTGAGTATGACATGGAGATAGAGAATGTGAAGGGGAAGGAGAATTTGGTAGCAGATGCTCTCATCAAGTGGAGACATGTGGTTATGGCCACCTCAGTGAGAACAAATTTATGGAGTAGGATTCTTCAGCAACTTCATCTTGAAAGCTTCTACATTGCAGTTTGAGAAAAGTTCGAGTCATAGAGACCCCTTGCAGGGAAGTGTGATGGTTTCACCTTAGAGGCCGATGGTCTTCTCAGACACAGAGGATGGAGGCTTGAGGCAAGACATCTTGGTAGAGGCTCATCGTGCACCTTATTCAGCTCATCCCATGGTGAAGAAGATGCATGCCACTTTGCGATAGTTGTATCATTGGAGAGGACTTAATCAATACGTGGCTTAGTTTATGTCATGGTGTTTGGAGTGCCAGAGGGTTAAGGATGAGCATCAGCATCCAGCAAGCCTTCTTTATCCTCATGCCATACCAAAATGGAAGTGGGACACCATTTCCATGGATTTCATTGTTGGGCTACCGATGTCAAGATATTACCATGACACCATTATGATCACGGTTGATAAATTGACAAAAGTGGCTCACTTTTCTCTGGTAAAGACCACGTATACAGCTAGAGAAGTGGCATAAGTATATTTGGATGAGATTGTCAGGTTACATGGAATTCCATGGAAGATCATTTGTGACCATGATCCTTTGTACACTTCACATTTCTAGACTACCATAAATTATGTCCTCGAGATGAGGATTAACTTCATCACAGCATATCACCATGAGACAAATGGACAGACTGAGCGAGTGAATCAAATTTTAGAGGATATGCTTAGGATGTATGTGATGGATCAACAGTATAAGTGGGAGGAGTACCTATACTTAGTGGATTTTGCCTACAATAACAGTTTTTAGAGTTCCAAAGGCATTGCTCCTTTTCAGGATCTGTATGGTAGAGAGTGTAGGACACCTCTTAGCTGGGACATGTTAGAGGATTGAGTATCTCTTGGACCAGCTCTTTTACAGGACATGGAGCAGTAGGTAATTTTGATCAAACAAAGATTGCAAGAGGCAGAGGATAGGTAGAAGAAGTATGTGGATCAGCATAGGATTGACCATAGTTTTGATGTGGGCATGAAGGTGTTCCTTTGTGTCAGGCCACACAAGAGCCCTATCCATTATGGAAAAGGTTCTAAGTTAGCTTCTATATTCATTGGTCCTTTTGACATCTTAGAGCGTATTGCCCCTTTGGCCTCTCATCTATCATTTCCACCCAACTTGTCTCACGTACATGATGTGTTTCATGTTTTGGTTCTTAGGAGATATATTGCAGATCCATCTCATGTATTGGATTAGACATCATTGCAGGTGCAAGATCAAGGGAAGGTGATGGTGGAGCCCATCCGTATCATAGATCGTAGGACCCTAGGCCTTCGAGGTAGAGATATTGACAAGGTATGGGTGTAGTGGGATAGATACAATGAGATTGCAGCCACTTGGGAGGATGCCACAGTATTACGAGTGTAGTTTCCACATTTTCTCCTGTGACTTCCAGGAGGAAGTCGAGTCTAAGGGGAGGGGGATGTAGTGCCCACTTCCTTTGACACTTTAAGATACTAATCTTGATATTGTTGATCTTATTATGGACACTATTATGTTTTGTTTTAGTATGATGGATAGAGGTTAGATCATGGATTATTGTTTATCTGGATTCAATTATTATGCATGATGATTATTAGATACATTTCTATATGTGGATGATGATATATTGTTTGGCATGGATATGTGATGGATGTTATTTGGCCATATGATTTTGAATATTACCTAGAAAATGAATATTTAATGATACTGATATAGTTGATTAATTTAAACTAAAAATGATAATGTTGATTTCTTGATGTTGTTGTGATTCACATGTTTAGATGATTTTGAAATATTTTTTATATCGTTTTGGATGTTCTGATATGGCCATGAGGCTGAAGAATATATTTGTATTTTGTAGGTCAAGATATCAAAACAATTTCGGGGGACTGGAGACTAACCATATTGAAATTCTGGGTGAATTCAATAATCACCATGGCAACTATTTTGTGTGTGTGTGTTTATTTATGTTATGGATTCCCATTGGGGGAATCACCTTTGAATGTGACCATGGGTTTGTGTAGTTATTATGCGGTTTCATTATTTTTCATGTATAATTTTGTGATGTGTAACCCCTTTCCTTAATTATTTTTATGTTGTGTTTAAGTTGTAAATAATCATGTGTTAAAATAAATAAATCAATATGTCATAAAAATGCAATTAATGAAGTTGTTGATCTTAAATGTAATATTGTAAGAGTGTGTAAGAAATGTGTAAGGTGTAAGAAATATGTAAGAGAATGCAAGATAGATTTTTGGAGTGTGAAACACTTCATCCTTTTGGGAAATTCGAATTTGTCCTTGGAGGCTCTAATTGGAGGCTTGTGGGACAAGTTAAACTTCTCCCACACCTCTTAAAATTATTCACCAACCATACCTATGGTTTGGAGGTTAAATTAAGGCCTTTTTAATGGATTTTGAAATGACTATTTGTAAGTTTTAATTGCACTTCTCTTACATGTTTTAAATTCAGTCATTTTGGGGTATGGGTTATTGTAGAGTGTGTAAGTTAATTTGTCATTTTTTATTTATTATGTTTAGATGAGTGATGTTGACCTTGGTCTTGGGGTTGAGGAAGAATGATGTGGCATCCCACATGGATCAACATCATCCTCTTCTTTTCCCTCTCCTTTAAAAATTCAAATTTCTTGTTTGTTGGAGGTTCTTGAAACCTTGCATACCTTCCTTGGGGGAAAATTTCTTGCTGATTTTTGAGTTTGCTGGTGAAAGAAGATTGGAGACCATTGTATGTGGCATCCCACATGGATCAACATGATCCTCTTCTGGAGTTTGCCTCTCCTTTAAAGATTCAGATTGGATTTCCATTGCTATGTTTGCGTGTTGCTTATTTTGGACTGCAGAATTTTGGCATACCTTCCTTGGAAAAATTGAATTTATCTTGCTGAACAAACTCCATTATGGAGTTTGCTGGTGAAAGAAGATTGGAGACCTTCTTGTAAAATTTGCGTGTTGCTTATTTTGGACTGAATTTTGGCATTTGGAAAACTTGTTTATCTTGGAACAAACTCCATTATGGAGAGGTAGGAACTTGAGCCTTCTTTAAAATGCTTCTTTCTCTTGCATGCTTGAATGGAAATGGTGAATTTGGTTATGTGTGTGTTGGCTGGTTGGGTAGAATGCTTAGGATATGGTGTAGGAGAATGCTATGTGGATTTCATATGGGAGGCATAAGGGAATGCCAATGGCATAATTTTTCGTTTTGAGGGAGTTTGGGATTGTGATCCACCTTGGAAAGAAATAGCTTGCATTTATTACTCTCGAGGGGCATAAGGGAGAAAATTTGGGGGGCATAAGGAGGGGTTGGGAGGCATAAGGTTCATGGGATATGATATTGATATTGGTGGTATGATTATTGGTGGATGCCCAATTCCCAATTGGGAGGCATAAGTAGTTTTCCTCATAGATCCTTGCTCTTGTTGGCTTCCTTGGAAGAAGCCTTAGTTTTTTTACATGTATTTAATGTAGTGGTGAACTACATTCTTCTTGAACTATGTTGTTTAAATGTGTAAATGTTGCTTGTATGTTTTGTGGAAGCATTGTTTCCATAAGTTGATTCTCATCTTCTATTTCAATATGGTTGGGGCTCGGGGGCCAATGAGGAAGGATGGCTTCTCCCTTCTCATTGGATGTCTTGGTTGGGTGGAGAGCGTTTCCTTCCCCCTACCTTGTTGTGATCGAGATGAAAAGATGAAGGAATGGAGCATGTTGCTATTTTGAAGTCAAGAAAAGTGAAGTTTGATAGTCCCTTCTTGTGAGAAAGTTCATTGTAATCCTTCCCACTTTGGAGTGGATGAATTGTTTAGAAAATTTGTAATGTGAAAATAATTGTATTGACAATGGAAGGAGAAATTGGAATTGTGAAATATAAGGGAGTTATATGCTACTCTCTGTTTTTTGAAAAAGAATGTTGTATATTTTGTAAGTTGCATTTTTTATTTACAAATTAAATGGAAAAGAGAAAATTGTAAAGTTGTGTTGGAAATGAATAAAGGATTGCATTAGTTCTCAAAATTGTATTGTGTATTGGATTCGATTTGCCGTTAAAGAATGAGATTGTTGTTTGTAGAGGAATAATGTGTGTGAAGAAAAGACAATGTTATATTCCTTTTAAAATGTATATTAGAATTGAAATCAGAACTGCAATTTAACTTGGAATTGAATGGTTGATTTAAACAAGAAAAATGTGTTAGACCAACTTAGAAACTATATACACATTTAAATGATAAAATTGATATACAGATTTAGAATAAATAGATCTATGCTATAAATGTTATATTGGCAATTAGTTTTAATAAAAATGTACAATTCAGACCTAAAATTAATAATCAACTTTAAAAAGTTATGGATTAGCATGCTAAGACACTAAGGAATTCATTTTGAAAATAACACTTAAGAAATATCCTTGAGAACTTTGTAAAATTAAATTGAACTTGCACAGTCAATTTATTGCCCAATGTTATAAAAAAATCAAACTTAAATTTCATTGCAACTCCCCCTAACAAATTGGATCTTGAAAATTCTCCTAATTTCATATAAAAATGAGCCTCTATGTCTGGTTGACATGTTGAGCAAGTAGGAGATCGAATTTGAATAAAAAATTATATGTGAACTTCTCCCAATTTTGTTTTACAAAATCCTATAGATTTTTTTCATTAAATTGACCACTTAAACTTCATAAAATTCCAAAATTGATAACTCTTGTGTAAAGAGGGTATTGAGAGCTTTTTGAAAATTCCTTGTTTTCCCAAATCTGAGCTTCCTATCAAAAGTTATGGCCATTTGAAGTTTTACTTCAATTTGGCATTCAAAACAAATAAATCTAACTGTTATAAATTTAAATTTTTTTACTTTGGAAAAATTTCCACAAAAATTTCATGGCCCCGTCATCCCTCAACCAATCAAAATCTTCCACGTGGCACCTTGGAGGGGTGGACCAAAGTTTTAGACTTGTATTTTTTGAAAATTTTACCTTGGGAATATTGTTCCATTTTTTTTTGCATCCCCACCGGGCCGCAGCCAATCACATGTTGACATGTGGCACAGTGGAGGGGCAGATCCTTTTTGAACTTAAAATTTTTGAGATTTCGAACCTCAAAAATATTTCCAATTTTTCCCCACATCTCCTCTTACCCGCGCCTAAAAGGGTTGCGACACGTGGCACCCTTTCTACCTTCAGTGGAGGCGCACGTGAAATTTATCCTTTGAGCTTCTAACCCGAAAATCCCAAATCTTCCTCCATTCCTGCCCATTCATTTTCCCACACCAATCCTAGAGTGACACGTGTCTCCCTCACTGGGCTCGTGGGTGTGCAAATGCATTTCGCGCCTTTTTGCCCAAGGGGGAAAAAGCATCAAGTTCCTCCTGCCACTCCGCCCTTCCCTTCCCTTCTCCCTCTTTGAACTAGGTCTCGCCATGTGTCCACTGGGGACCCGTGGAGGCATGGAAATAAATGAGGAATTACACCACATGGGGAGAAAAATTTTCACAGCCACCCCGCAACCTGCCAACCCGCCAAGGGGACTTCACCCTTGCATGACACGTGTCCCCCCAACGGAAAGTTTGACCCCAAAGCTCCTCCTGGCCATATCTTGAGAAATATAAGGAGTTAGGAGGACTTCTTTATATCACCGGAAAGGTGAGAAATTTCCTATCTAATGGGTATGGTTTAGGGAAATTTTGGAAGCATTGAGTATGAGAAAAATCTTGTTGAAACATGAGAGACTGTTATAGAGTGGATATGGGGTTAAATTACTCCCTGAACCTTACTAAAACACCTAACCCAAAAAAAATTTGAACCTCATGAACTTGATATTAGTTAATGAAAGAAAAATATGTCCTAGTAAAATTGGTCTTCTTCTGGAACCTGTTAGTGAAAAAACTAATGTCTTGCAACCTGGTTGTAGACACTTCAAACAAAAAAAAATTATCTCATAATTTTTCTAGCTAACCCTACTTTGTTTCTTGGGTCTCAATTGGTTGTTTAAATAGGAATTATAGTGTTAGTATTTGATACAATAATTAGAGTTAGGATCTATGAGAGGCAGTTAGTCCATGTCACGAAATTCACGAGGATTAGTGGACACAATTGTCAACAATCTCCCCCTCAGCATTATCCAAGTGAGTTTCAAACTTGAGACATCTCACTCTGATACCATTTGTTGGACCACAATTTCCATTACAAAAAAACCCATAGGTGTTAGTCTTCGATACAATCATTAGAGTTAGGATCTATGAGAGGCGGTTAGTCTATGTCATGAAATTCATGGGGAGCGCTGGACACACTTGCCAACAATCTTGGTATGAACAACCCCTAGCTAGATTGTCTCAGGACAGAGTTTACTTCTTCTGTAGTAGATGATGTGCTGAAGTGTTGGTTTTTTAAAGCTTTTTTTTTTATAAATGGGAGAAGAGAACAAGCATTAATTTCATGTTCCCTAGATTCACAAATAAGACATATTTATATTTTATCTAGAGGATAATCTCTTATTGCATGTTTCTTTCTGCATATAGGACATAGCTAATGGTTAAATATTAGCATTTTCTTTGGCTTGCAATCCATCCATGGTGGAATTTAATTGAACTATGATATCTATTTTAAATTTTTCTAGTTCATCCATAAAGTTTTTCATGTCTGGGTTTGCACCTTTCATAGTTTTCCCTTTCCTAGCTCCACCCCTTGTTCTTGAATAACTTCTACAAAGGTCTTTAATATCATTCATTCTCAATTGATTGATGTTTCCACCACCCATTAAATTAAGGTATTCCCGAGATTCATCATCTAAACCTTTAAGAAAAATTGGTTTTCTTAGCTCTTCTTGAAGTAAAAATCCACACCTTTTACTTACAAAGAGGAATCTATCTAAATAATCTTCCATATTTTCATCCTCTTCCTGTTTGATCCTAAAAAATTATTTCTTCTTGTTTCTACCTCTACATTAGTCTTGATATTTGTTTAGAAAGGTAGTTTCCATTTTCCCCCAAGTGGTAATGGAATTGGATGTTAATCCCATAAACCACCTCATTGCTGCATCTTCCAGAGTGGATGGGAACAACTTGAGTTTTTGATTTTCTATTTTGTAGTCATAGTTTTGACAAAATACTTTAAATTCAAATCAAAATTGGTCATGGTCCTTAGATGACATCCCTCTAAATGTGGGCAAGTGTGTAGGTGAAATGTTTGTCATAGGTGTATCATCATCCTCCAACTGAATTGGATAAGTAAAGGTCCTATCAAGTTCTCTTTCAAATTCTCATGCCATATCTACAGTATCTTCTATATATTTTTCCCAATCAATGTTGTAGGTGATCCACTTTAGAGAAGGTGAGAAGTCAGGAGTAGGAGGTTGAATAATCAATTGAGAATCAAGAATTTATTTAAGAGGGTCTTGGGATATAATCCTTCTCCTAAAAGTTCCACTTCCTTCTAGTGATTGATCCAAAAATTCCAAAGGCAGAAGTTCTGCTTCTTATCTAACATGGGATAGTGGTGCCTTTAATTCCTACTCAACTTCCTTATTAGAACTAGAGGATGCTGATAATTCTTGTTGAGATATTTTTGGGAGAAATATACCCTTTGATTCTCTTGGTCTACTCATAAATTTATGGTAACGTAGGGAAGATTTTTCAATTACTAGATGTATGATTGTTTTTCCTTGTTGACACCTAATTAGACAATTCTAACTAGTGGGTCCCTGGAAATGACACCAAAAATGATGGGTGTCGTTATTCCCTTCATTTAATCAACTCATGGTTGATGTCATATTCAAACTAGGGGTGTGTCTGAAGTTATATGAAACAAAAAGAATCATAGTGAACTAGTAATTGATTGTAGATATTAATTATTTTTATTTTCTGGGGGGTTTTAGAGTTTCTTTAAGATTTCTTGGCCAAATCATTATTAAAGCTAAAATATAATAAACTTTCTGAAATAAACACTCATTTCTGAAATAAATAAATCCTTGAAAAATTGAGCACACTGCTGGAAATAAATTTACGTTACAGAATTAATCACACTGCTTGGAAATAAACACACGTTGCCGAATTTAATAAATTGTTGGAAATAAGTATGCTTTATAGAATAAAACATGTTGCTAGAAATAAAAACACTTCAGAAAGATTTCTTGAAATTATTTTGAAGAAATAGAAATGTACATTAAAACACCTGCAGGAACAATAAATAACTTATATAACAGATTTTAATTTAAGAATCAAAAGTTTTTACAGAACTACTAATTAACATATTTTTACAAATTGCTTGAAGACATAAATACCAATAAAATAAAGGATCATGTTTATTGGAGGAGTGGGCCCTTTCTCCACCTTGAATTTGTAGTTGAAAAAGTATGATACTCTTAAAATGAAATGGCTATCTTATTATTGAATTGTTTTGTCTAGCAAAACTTAACTGTATATATGTTTGTATATCTCTATCATCCTTTTTTATCTATCTTCAGGTCTTTATATAGATTTCATCATCTGAATATTCATTTAAAATCATGAGTTTTAAATATATTTATATCCACCTTTAGGTTCTAGTGAAACAAAATAGTGCTCAAAGTAGATATGAAATCTAGAAACCTAGTTGGACATACAACTATTGGTCTTACATAAGTATTTCTAGAGTGTGAAGAATTAGAAATTCATTGATCTGTTCCTGATTGGAGGGCCCATTAATTTCTCTATCACTAGCTTTTGAAAAAATAAAAATATTCTCATTGATTCCGGAACTTTGGAGAAGTTCCGAAACTAATGGGAAACATTTTGGAGCTAAGTGTTGGAGTTCCAGAACTAAGTCTAAAGGTTGCATAGCTGAGTGACGGAGTTTAGGAGCTAATTGTTGGAGTTCCAGAACTAAGCCACATTCTAGCTCATTTCCTCAAAAAGATTTTGGTTTCTTCACACTTTGCTTATCTAACCAGATATGACGTGTTTAATTCCAAAAACTAAATTTCCACACACTTTGTTAGGAATTATGGAGTTTTTAGATGTTAGAACTAAATCAAAAAAAAGATGGAAAATTACATCCTAACTTATACTAGATCAAACAAAAGTTATAAAATGAAATCAAACTTCATTAAAAGGAGAGTAAAATGAGATCATTCATTGCACATTAATGAGGCATATTTTGGCCTTATCACTTCTACTACACTCTTCATAGACATTAGGTACACATCTCTATCTACTTTACGTTAGAGAGATTTCCACTCACCAAAATAAAGTGGGGGAAAATTTTAGTCACAAAATCATGCACTTTAGACATTTATTTATCTTGGTATCATACTACTATTTAGAAGGTTCTTGCGTAAAGAAATTACTAATTAACCCCCATCCCTTTCGCCATTTTATTTATTTTATTTCATAATTTTTTGACCTATTTCACTTACATGCCCATCCATTTTCACACATCCCCCATAATTTTAACCATAACTAGGGCACCCAAACTTAGTTCTAGGGCACCCATAGGCACCCCAGGCCCACCTGGGGGCGCCCCGATCCTTCTAGTAGTTTCCTGCAATTTTTTGGGCCTCTTCTAGCTATTTTTCATGTTTATCTTTTCTTTGGTAACTTTTCAAGGTTAATTATGAAATTAGAGCAATAGAACCCTATAAATATAAAGTTATGATACCATAATGAGGGACCTAACATCATATATTACTATTACTCCATCTAGAGTTGCATCCATCTATTGCATTGGCATCCACTTATCTCCATCATCAAGGGAAAAGCTAGTAGATTTGCATCACACTTTAAAGGGGGAGGGATTCTATTCTATTCCATGGACACATACTATTACATTTTCTACATCTAGCTATTGCTCAAAATTTTACAAAGTGCAACTGGTACAAGAGCACATAGGGCACGACATGACACACACACCATAACTACATCCAAGTTTGAAATGTAGTGTAGCTCTCAATTTAGTAAGCCCACTATTGTGGCAGCTGAGGTCAATTTGAACCATTCATTTACATCTTTCATTTTTTAGGGATTTGATACTTCTTTTGTCTTTTATAGGTCTTCAACATCATATTGCTTCATTTGGTACATTCAACGTAGTTCAGCGAATCTAGTGCAACAAAAAATGAAGGTTACATGTCATCTTTAGACCCTGAAAAGACCAACTACATAGGTTTTTTAGAGACCATAGCACCTATTTCTGTAGACCAGGGCACCCCGAGGTGCTGCAGTACCTTCTTGGAAAATCCAATCTATTCATATCTTCCCATTCCATTCTTTTTGGGACCTTTGTGCAGTCTTTCCTGCTTCTGGAATTTCCTATCATACCCACGACACTCTGCAATAGTAATTTACATTCAAGTGAGTTCCTTCCGCACTTTACTATTACACATTAGGGTTTCATTTCTATTAGTTTAATTATTTAACCAATTTATATTAATTTAGTGATGCGCCAAAATTACCAGGAACTTGACAAGGTCATAACTTGAGCTTTGGGTGTCTTTTTAAAAGTCCATTTTTTTTAAACCACATGTTTCAATGAGACAAACACACCGAAAACCTGCCCTTCCGATTGGAGAAAGTTTCAGCACATTTTCGGGCCCTAAATCTGCCATCTTGAGGCCAAAAATTAGGATTTAAGTTGTAGTTCATTTTTTTCCTATTTTTGGGCATTAGTTAATTTTATATTATTAGTTGCATTATGAGTTTGAAAGTTGTCAATTCCTCTAATTTAGGAATGTAGAAGATGCATGGCAATTTCTGTGCCCGTACGAATAATCATGCGAACTTACTAAGAATAGTAGGTTCTAGTAAACTGCTAAAAATAGTAATTTCTGCCACCTAGAGTAGATTTAGTCAAAGTTAGTTAGAGTTTATTTGGCAACTCAAGTTGGGAATTGTTTTCCTATTTCGGAAACAATGTAATTCATTATTCAATAACGAAGAAGGAGATCTATTTTCTTTTGGAGTTCATATTATTTGCAGTATATCAAGTTTGTTTAGAATTTGGCTACATTATTTAGGGTGTTTATTTTACAACATTTATTTTCCTCCTATATTAGATTAACTAGTTCTTGGCTAACCTAGAATTAGTAAATTTCAGTTAATCACTATGAAATGAGTATACAAAATGAGATTCTTAAAAAATAGAATAACAATGTTTTACCTCTTTTAATTTTTTGTAACTCTATTCTTCCTCCATTTTTATATGTTTTCCCTGTTTTGGTGTTGTTGTCTTTGAAATGAGCATATGGTTTTCCCTTTTATTGCATTAAAATAAAGACATCAACAGAGCTTGCGTGGATTAAGATTTTATATTATACAACTTAACATTAAATACAGTTAGAGAAAATAAAAAAATACTTTCAAGTGGTGTATTTTACATCATTCGGTTTAATGGCCAATTAATGTTGAAGGAACCGTGATATTGATCAGGTAGCATTTGACCTTATAGAAATGTGTAATTGTTATTATAAAGACTTAACGTAAGATTTTTATTATATGAAAACTAAATTTCGACATTGTTTGCAACTTAAAATTGATATACATAAATTAAATTGAAATTAAGTCTTTAATATTAGCAATTATTAATAACAAACTACGTATTATGGGATACTTCTACTCAATATTATAGACAATTATTAATAATAAATTGATATTGTTAAAATATTATGTAATATATAAAAACCTAAGAAACAATTAATACATATAATTAAATCAAATTATATAACACCACCGTTAATCGAATAAAGGCTAAACTTGAACTCTATATCATGAAATAAACATATATATATATATATATATATATATATATAACATCTTTCTAGAGAATAAAATACAGTAACAAATTTATTTTGAATCAATTTCAATATTAATGGCCCTAAATATATACTAAACTTAAATCGGAAGACATTGAACTATTCCTTAGTGCCAGTAATAATTTTATAAATACTTTTCTTCAATATTATCATGTGTACAATAAAAATTTAATTCCAAGAGGCTGCTATGCTAGAAAAACATTGACTAGAATGGCAGCTACAAATGTTATTGATGGCCCTTCGATATACGAGTGATCGTTATTCCAAGTGTGAATGTTCACAATTCATTGTGCGAGGGATCACACTTCGTCATGTGATGGATCACTTAGATATACACGAGTCCTCGACTCACTCGCACTAGGATGAGTAATCACTCACACATCTAAATATGAGATTTCACACTTAGAATTATGCTCGTTTATATATTAAAGTGTGATCACTAACATTTGACCTATCATTATAATCGATATTTGAATTTTTGCATTTAAGATAAAAATTTAAGTCCCAATGGCTGCTACGCTATACAAATTTTGAAATCCATACGCTATGTGTTTTATGCATAAAAATATACACACAGTAGTGGGATCTAAGAGTCTAATACAATGTGTTATATGGTCAAATAGGAGCCAAATTATCCATATGTTAAAATATGTGGATTAGATGAGGTTTCAAAAATGTTCATATAAGATGTATATTTTGATTTTTTTGTTTTGATTTCAACTATCCATACTAAGATTAAAGATTTAAGTGTCCTTGGTACTAATTTTCTCTTTTTATTCGTGGATACAGTTGAAAATGAACTCTATTTTTGAAGATGGAGCACATGTGGATTTACTATCTAAAGGTGTGAAAGTTACGAAGGGACTAGTTTATCCATCCAAAGTTACACTCCATTGTAGAGACATGGGGTCTAGCTTATTTGTTGTCACAATAAGTATTGTATTCAATGGTAGGGTGAGAACTCCATACATAATTGATGATTTTGAAACCCTAGGAAAGATTGAAAACAAAGGATATTTTATCCCATGGGAAAGGAAGAAAATTATTAAGCATCTGATTTCAAAA
This sequence comes from Taxus chinensis, assembly GCA_019776745.2. Taxonomy (NCBI): domain Eukaryota; kingdom Viridiplantae; phylum Streptophyta; class Pinopsida; order Cupressales; family Taxaceae; genus Taxus; species Taxus chinensis. The sequence continues at coordinate 36,377,010 of CM034148.1, read as the reverse complement.
GTTTCACATGTGGGGGTGATGACATTCAAAACATCATGAGAAGTGACTCAAAGGATACATTTGATGAGGATGAGGGTTTAAATCAGGGATAATTTTAGTGGTGAATATTCGTAATATGGTGAATATTCCATTTTTAAAAAATTTGAAAAGGTGAATTTTCTGAGCGCAGGTCATTAACCTGTTCACCCTAAAAAATACAGTTTAATTTTTTTTAGGGTTTGGCTTATAGATCACCTACCCTTGAAACTATCCCCTATATAATCCTATATTATTCACCAGGTAGAACACTTCTAGCTCACTCATACGACCTAGGGGCATGTATATCATCAAGTATAGTAAACACGCGACAGGAGGGCGGAGGCTACATACACGTGATAGGAGGGTGGAGGCTACAGACATGTGACATAGAGTTTGTTGACATGTGACAAGGAGATTTTGTTGATGCGCAGCAAGGAGAGTTTGTTGACGCGTGACAGGAGTGTGGAGGAAGTAGGCACATGATAGAGAGTTTGTTAACACGCGACACATATTTTTTTTATCGCATGACCAGAGGGTGAAGTCTGCATACGCATGACAACAAATCTCATGTCACACGTCTATAGCCTCCTATCACATCACTTAAAAATCAAGTGAAAATTTTGTTATTTGACCCCCAAAAAATTCACCTTCCTACAAAACTAGTTTCGAGGATATTCGCTAGGTATTTTCCACCTCTGATTTACAAGAGGTTCCATTAAAATGAACCCTAGTTTGAATTCTAACAGTGATATCCTTTGTTTCACAACTCCTAAAGATGGCGATGAATTTTCTACAACCTACGTGGTTCTAAAACATAAGTGTGCTCGGAAAAGGTGACATAGCTGAAGGGTTTATATCCCTAGTACAAGAACAACATATGATTTTGGGATTAGTGTTGGGATCCACACAGTTTGGTGTTTTTGTGAAGAATATTATAGCTACATGTAATGATTATTATCCAATTCTACAATGTAATAGTGAATTTTCTTGGCCAATCAAAAAGCTATTTTATCTAGAAAGCAAGAACTACACTTCATGTGATTGGAAATTCTGAACTCTAAACACTAAATTCAATTCAAAGTTCAGGGGGGTTTCTACAAAGTTGATATTGTTCAAAAGAACAAAAAAAAATTGTAGAAGCAAAAAATACAAATGTCTATGAAGAAGACATGGTACACTTTAAAAATATTGGATGAAAATACATTTAGGGTACATATTGATAAATTAATCAAGCCTTTTTGTAAGGGTCACTCCACATCAAAAGGATCTCTCATCCAATGGTTTTCCAGCCAGTTGGCCCATCCAGATGGCTCCGTTATGGATGTAAGGCTAAAAATAAATTCTATAAGAGTTTTCGGTAAAAATGTGCAGTCCATTTGAAGATCCATTTGTTCACTTTGTATACGCAAATTCATATTAATCCTCCATATGTAGTAGTAATAAAAACTTGATAAAAATACTTTACAACTCCTAAACATTTCAAATGGTAAATACTACTCCATATATTACACCAAAGGCATGGGAAAGTGATGAAAAAATAATAGAATAATTTATGTCTGAAGTAGAGAAAAAACCTTGTTGCAAGGAAGAATGTTTCTCTTATCTATCTCTCAACGCTTTCAATCACAGTGGGAATTTAACTCTAGGGATGAATGAACCTGCCATCAAAAACTTTGTACTTACTACATTCACTGAAAATTTTAGAAGTTCTGATGAAGGTCAAACTTTTAAGCATACTATAGATAAATTGAAGTTATATGAAATGGATGTATGTAAAAATGCATGGTACAGATGTCATGGATTCCTGAAAATAACCTATTACAGATATAGAAAATCTTGGATTAATGGAGAGATGAGGGCAATAGATGAAAATATAGGAAAATAAAAACAAATTCCAAACAATGTCCCAACTATTGCATGATATCCAAAATGGTGGAGAAAAATTCTGATATATTACCACACATGTCTCTTTTAGTGGGACAAGATGGTACTAAAGTAACAATGAGACTCTTTCCTGCATGTTATAGTTTTACTTACACCGTCTAATAGTGTAATGATGGCCTTTCACCATTGAACCTTTCTCCAACATCACATTCAAATCTTAGCAAAATATGGAAAGGATATTTTTCCCATGTTTCAATCACTAAGAACAACTTCTTCGCCAAATGTGATGAGTGCACATAGCTTAAGAACAAACGTGCAACTGCCTCATGTCCAGACAAACTTGAAAAAATAGATCAATGCTAGAAATGGGGCAATGATTACATTAAAATTACTATACACATAGAGCGCAATCAAAACAACATCCTAATAGCTATTTGAGAATTGTGCATGAAAAAATGGACAAGATGAAAAATGACATACTAAGGATGGGAATAAAAGAAAAATCAATAAGAAATTTTATTAATCTCCTCGTCACCTTGATTGGTATGCTGACACATGGGCACAAAATAGGGGTTTCGGGTACTATGGTCTCCCTTTTGTTGAGTAAGGTGAAAACTTCACAATAACATCACTGGCATTGTGTATTTGGAAGCTAGAAGAACCACTTATAAATTACTATGGCTATTTTTTATATAGTAGTGGGACGTCAAAACACCCTTTACATGATGCAATGTTGCAAAATGATGTGTATGACAAGTGCAAGGAATACAAGCATAAAAATTTGCATGCTCATACAACTAATAATGTAAGCATATGTTCATGTTCATTTATAAAACAACCACCAATTATATAATTGCAACTAGATAATGTTACAAGTGACAACGAAAATCGCACATTGTTTGCATTTTTATCAATGTTGATAACTAGAATGGTTTTCAACATAGTGGTCATGATTTTCCTTCTATTGGGTCACACACATGAAGACAAAGATGGGACATTCATTCGATTACCAGCAGCCTTGTGTAAATTGGAAACATTATCTTTGCCACAAATAATGGACACTTATAGGACATGTCAAGAGGAGTCTAGCACATTCACTCTGTACCTTATTGAGGAAGTCTATGACTTTAAGGCCTTTATGGAACCACACCTACTAGATGGAAAAAACAAGATCAAAGCTATCAACAAACCAAATATGTTTAAATTCTATGTCATCAACAACATTCCTATCATGCAGTACAAAACATCAATCATGGATGCCTTATGGTCGCACCCAATTGAGATATGGAAAATAGTGGATTGGAAACCTTTATTTTCTAAAGGGGGTCCTCCATTGGCACCCTTCAAAGAACTAAAAGAGATGGAAGACCTGTAGAGATGCATCCAAACATACATCACACAATGGGAAAAGAGTTCAACATATAGTGGAGAATCATACTCGCTTCCAAAGATTGCACATTGGAACAATGTTTTGCATGCCCTAGAGAATCCCTTTGTCAATTGTAGCATAACGAGGAGAGATTTTTTGGCCAAAAATAATTAAGGATAGTGTAATGTATGATTAGATAGTGGTTACACCATGTGTTGACATGGATAACTACTATAGCCAAAATTTCCTTTCAAATAGGCATCTATATGTTATTCCTATTTTTGATAGACCTTGAGAGGAATTCAACCCGGTAGTGGATGTGAATATTAAGCAGATGATACTAGTAAGACCATCTAATGATAATGTACCTATATGGATGGGAAATGAATAAAAAATTATAATACAATATGTTCACACAAAGGCTCAAAAGATAAGGGTATGCTAGTTGGAACCCACAGGAAAATAAAATATAGAAAAAGAAAAGTATCAGAAGTTCTTAAAGAAAAATCAACGGTGGCAAAAATCAAGGGACACATTAGATATTTATATAGACAACGTCATTGGGGCATGGAGTCCAAGAAAAATATGGAAAGGAGATCAGATTAAAATACCGAATCAGGGACACAAAGCTATCCAAGCATACCTTACACAAATTCAAGAACAATAATTAATACCCTTGTGGGGGATCAATGCTTATGTAATTTTTGATATAATTTTCCCAAAGGAATTTATTTCCTATGGAAATACATTTTCAAATCCATTTCTTCAAAACAACTTGTTTGACGTAATTCTTAACTTTATGTTTTTTTTTATGATTTACATAATGGAAAAGTATAAAAGTAGTTGACTTTATCACATGTTACTTGCATATTTACAATATCACCATTAAACTATAATTCTTGGTTAAACTATAGTTGGTTCTCTTGTTCTTCATGGATTCTGATCCATTTTTGTTATTTTTACTGTTGTATCAAGCTTTTGAGCCACCTTCTAAAGGGATTTAGTCACTTTTAACTTTGGACTATTGTTACTGTTATCTCTGGATTTTGAGCCTTTTTTGTAAATAGGGTATCGTCCCTTTAAAACTATTTATCCTTAATAAAAAAATATCACCATCATTTTTTATATAGATATTATATCAATATATAATATACATAAAATATTAAAAATATATAAATTCAAATTATTTCAATAATTATTATTTTGTATTTTTTAAAGGGCAATATTGTAAAATTACCGTAATATAAAAATTATTTGATAGGCATAGTTGGTCATCAAATTTAACCCCTCGACTGATGTAACTTTGTGGTGGCTAGGCTTATGTAAGTTAGCGGCCACTAGGCTTATGTAGCTTAGTGGTGGGTAGGCTTATGTACCCTGTTACTAGTAGGTCGGTGTAACTTTGCAGCCACTAGGATTATTTCACCTAGAGGAATATATTCTTTTGTAAGTTAGTGGCTGTTATGCTTATGTAATTTAACAACCTATACATGTATGTAAGATACTTGTCGCTAGGATTATGTGGGGAAATAAAAAAATAACAAAATAATAATCCTAAAATAGCAAAATTGAAATCCAAAAATTGGAATTTAGAAATTAGATTCCAATAGTGGTGAAATTGGAATCCAATAATAGTGATATTAGAATCCAATATTAGTGAAATTGGAAACCAATAATAGTGATATTAGAATCCAATAATAGTGAAATTGGAATCCAATAATAGTGAAATTAGAAATAGAATAAGTCTAATAATGACAATACTGGAAACCAATATTGCTACTAATGGAATCCGATAATAGTAATAATGGAATACAGTATAGAAAAAACTGGAAGCTAATATACGTAAAAAAAATGAAGATGGATTTCTTCCAATACTTGTGATACTGGAGTCCAGATTTAATGGAATATGTCCAGATTTAGTGAAACAAGTTTCTAGGTATTTTAGGAAAATTTCTAGAATTTAAGATTGAGTAGATAAAATATTTTGTAATTTGAACCATATGATCTTGGCATGCAAATTAATATTTTTTAGTGTGTTAGGGTTATTTGACATCATGTACGGACCACTATTTTTCTAACAGTCTTAAACTGTGTATTAGAATATGAAGAAACTAATTTTAATTCTGAGAAAAATATCTCAAGAAGGGGTATGTTAAATTTATGAGACAAGGTTAAAGGATTAGTGGGTCCCTAAATATGTCCTTGGGTTTCTCTAATATTGAGAAATGAAAATTTTTTCACTAAAATACTAGTGTTACAAGCTACTAATTGGGTATGTGTTATCCAATTTCGCACCCCTTCCAAATTTTCCAAATTGACAAATATGGACTAGAAAATGGTAAAAAATAGGAAAATTTCATGATTTGGGGCAAGTGCAATAATTAAGGTCATTTCCTCTTCTCCTTGAAAACCTTTTCATGCCCATACTTAGAAAAAAAAAACAAAGAAAATTTGGTCTTTTGAGTGTTTTGCAGAAAAAACAGTCTTGGGAGGAACATGGGGAAATAGTTCCCATGTTCCTTGTCTTCCCCACATTATCAATCTAGCCACAAGGAAGAGTTTAGGGACTGGAGGTGCAGTCTTGTAGAATTTTCAGGAACAGGAGGAATGTTCCATGAGGTATATATTTCTCTGCATAAGTATTTTTACTGCATAGGACAGAGGCGATAATGTATTGTGAGTGAGTCAGGTGTTTTGAGAACAAGTGGAATAGTTCCACAGTTCCACAAGTTCATCGATTGACCAATGAAAGAAAGGAGTATTGAGGAGTTTTTATTTTGGGTGTTCTGGGAATTTCAGGAACTAATGGAAAATTTCTTGTGTTCCATTAGTTCTCCACATCACCAATCAGACTGACAATGGAGAAATAGAGGGGTGAGGGATGGATGATGTGGGGGAAGAACTTTGAGTGGGCACCATGAGAACATCAAAGAAGATTTCCTTCAGGACACAAGTTATTCTATAGGTCAAACTAGCCACATAAGAAACAAATAATTAAATGTGGACTATAACATTGCGTTGGAAACCCATTCTTGTTCCTCTCAAGCTCTAGAAATCCACAGGTCCATAAATTTCACCTATTAGCTCCAAATTTATCAATATTGGTACCATTGGAAAATACTCGTCATCCTCTATACCATAGAAACTAGATTTATTAATTTTAGTAACATTACGTAGGTGAAAAGGGAGAACTACATTCCAACATTGAAAGGAACAGTTCCAGGTAGTTCAACTACCACATTTGATGCAGTATGGTGCCCATTCTTTCTCTTACAAGTAAAGTACCACAGTAAAATGGCCTTAGATGGTTTCCCATACCTATTTTCATTCATTCAATACATGTTGTTGGTGGTTAAATGTGGAAATACTAGTTTCCTCTCTTTTCCCTCCTCTCTCTTTCATATCTTCTATAAATTGTAAAATTATGCTCTTTTGTAATGTTGGATACTCTTAGAATGCAAGGGCATCATTTCAAATTTTTTCATAAGTGTTCTTGAGTTGCAAGCCTCAGATTTGGACTTTGCAATGTGTTTATGCCTTCTTCCTCTATTGTAATGATATGTGCATCTTCTTAAGGAAATAAAATACCTTTTTGTGGCTATTATTCTACTCTAACTAGTATTTTATTGCATTTATTTACCTCTTCATATGCTTGCATGTATGTTGTGTGTGTGTTTTCTCACTTTGTATGGTTTTTTATTTTGTGCATTGAGTAAAAATGGAAGTTTGAATGTTGATTTGTACTGCTGATCTCAAATCTTCCCTCTCCTCCTTCATTTTATTCCATTTTTCCTCATTTGAGAGTTTCTTTTCCCTTGTTCTTGGTGTTATCACCTCTCCTTATTTTAGGATTTCCTTTTTATGCATTTCCCTCTCTCCCTAATCCCTTGGTTTCATATAGTAGAATTAGATAGTTGCATTTCCCTTCTTAGTATTATTTTTAGCAGTATGAATAAGTAGAGGAATTTTACCTTCTTTGGAGGTTTGTCTCAGTGAAATTACCATAGCTTGGATATAGTCCCATGTTTCTTCAAAGCCCTTTATTTTTCTGATTCGAGACATCTGCAATTTTGAGCTCCAATAGTATGCTAATATTGAAGGGTGAAAAACTTCTAGAGGAGATAGATTTTGTTCTTGAGCATTAAGAGATGTATGTTTTATTGAAATATACTTTTTAAAACCTAATACAACCTTGTAATGGTATTTTTAAGGAGGATTAGTTGATAAGTTTTTTGATAGTTCTTGAGAACCAATTTTGTAAGGGTTGTGATGGTTTAGGATTTCTTAGTAATCCTAATAATAATAATAAATCATCCTCCTCCTTGGGTAAGAGTGGACCCTTGATCTTCCCTCATATTTCCTCATGGTAAAAGGTTTAGAACCTTGATATTAACTTGTGGGAACCAAGAATAAATACATTTAAGTCTTTAATATATATTTTGCAAGAGTTATAACATTAGAGTCTTCTTAGGCATGATTCTGGAAAAGTTGAAGTGTGTTAGTCAGGGTTTTCATAGGATTTTGTTCTGTAAGGAAGTTTAAGACCATTTAAAAGCCTTGGTAAAGTAAGATCAAAATAAGGTGATCAATCCATGTTTGAATATGAGGCCTAATGAAACAATTATGACAATATCATATATGAACAAATATCTTGTAAGTTTTGGATGAGGAACAACAAGGTAAGGGAAAAAGGTGAGGGTATGCATGGGGAATGTCTTAATCATAACTTGATGAAGATTAGTCAAATTCTTAGAGGAAAAAATTCAGAGTTCAAAAACGAGTAACACAGTATAGATGGAAGTTTTAGGGTAGAGATAAAAAGAAAATACAGTGAGAACTAGGATATTTGAGAAAGAGAAGACCTTAGACCTCAGAGAAAATAGAAAAATAACGTAGTATTTTTGATACTTTCTTAAGTTAGCCAATGAATGAATTCCTTATGATTGAAAATAATATCCTTAAAGGAATATGAGGGTATAAGTCATGAGCATGGTTATAAACCATTAAAACTGAGTCTAGCAAATATTCTAAGGAGCAAGAAGGAAATGGCATAAAAAAACTTAATGAAAAGATTTCTTGGTTATGTATTGAATAAAGGTTTTTAAGCTTTACTTGAGTTTTTGTTGAGGGGGTTTTGACAGGTTTCCTAATTGGAAAAAGGGAAAAGACTTAATTGAATGTGAATATTCATTGTTTGAGTAAAATCCTAGTTTAAAAGAATTTGAGATAGGTCACAAAGTAATTTATTTGTTTCAAAGGCTAGTGTTGGTCAAGAAGAATGAAATTATCATGAGCTCTACATCATGTGGTATGAGAGAAGACCTTTAATGAATTTTAAACAATGTTTGTTTCTAAAAATGATTGTGTGAACATGTTAATCAAGTGTGACACACTGTAAGTGAAGAATTAAAGAGAGAGAGAGAGAGAGAGAAGTGACTGAGAAAAGAGGAAACAAAAGAGAAATGGAAAAGGAAGAGTTTATGATGTTGATAAGCCAAAAGAAGAGGCAAGATGAGAGAGATAGGAAGAAAAGAGAGGAAAATAGGAAAGAAGAAGATAGAAGACAAGAAGAAAAGTGGATGGAACAAGAGTTGAAAGAGATGAGAAAGGATGTGGAGAAGCTAGAATATTTTTTTAGATTTGAGAGCATGATGGAAGAGTAAAATTAAGTGGTATTTTTTATTAAAATAAAAATAAAGTGGCCTATAGAGCTACTTGTGAAGAGAAATCAGAAATTTGAGCTAAAAGAGAAGATTAGGATAGAGGAAAATAAGTTGAGACAAGTGAAGAAGAATTCAAGGAAGGAAGATAAAGAGGTCATCAAAGGGGTGATCTACGAAGAAAATTGGAAAATAAATGAAGAGGAAGTGATAACAACCATGTTATTTTTCCTAAAATAAGATGAAGATGAAGTTTTTTGCAAAAATGAAGAAGAGGATGAAGATGAAGCTTTTTGCAAAAAATGAAGAAGAGGATGAATATGAAGAAGAATATTTTGATTCTTGTATAGATTTTTGGAATGAGGATCAATTTTTTGAAGATAAAAATGAGGATAAAAGTGAAGAAAAAATAGAGTTTGAGGTTGATTTCAAGAAGGGTCCGCTAGAGAATGGAAAAAAGGAAGAGGAGGAGACTCAAAAGTCTTTGAATCTAATATATAATGTTTGGTTTGACTTTCTATGTGTAGGTATACTTTATGAAGAAATAAAATCAATTGAAAGAGAAGCTCTTAATAGAGCTCAAATGATGAAGATAGAAAAGACTAGAAAAAATTTAGAGAGTAAAAGCAATAAGAAGAAGACTAAAAAGAGAGATAAAGAGAATTAATAAGAATTAGTGAAGAAATAATAAATCAAGAAGAAACTATAATTGGAAGAAAAAAAGGAATAAGAATCTTTAGATAGAGACTCAATTTCCTCCACCTTGGAAGTATGATGCAGGAGCATCAATTGTAAAAAATAATTAAGCATTTTTTGGGTTAATATAGGTGTTAGAGAGTTAGTTAGGTCCTTTTAGTGAGTTTGATTCCATGAAGACCTCCTTTGTAATGCAATTGTGAATTTACAAATTTCCCTCCAAAGGATGTATTTGAAATTTGAATTTTCAAAGTTGAAATAAAAGATCAAATGTGAAGTGAAAGGGACATAATGTTTGTAATAGATAATTTAAGACCTCATAAAGGTGATAGAAGTGTCTTAACCTTAGGTCTTAGGTTGATATATTGTGGTCATTAAATGAACCCTAGTTGGGTGGTTTAGAAACTAACTCTTTTATGGTTTAAGGAGGATAAATCGAATTGAGAAGGATGGATTGAGGATGTACGAAGTGGAGAGAAGGATGAATACTATAAATCATGAATTTTAGGCTCAAGAAGACTTATATTTCATGATGTAGCCTAGAATTACCAGATAACACCTTAGTTGCCTTGGCACATCACTCAGCCTAGATTGAGTGCTCACCCAAAGCACGCAAATGTACCAGGTCCCTCTTTAGGGTTGTTGTTATAGGATTTTAGCATGAAGACAAAATAAACATATAGATCCATAACTAATCCATCATTATATAATGCATACCATATTCAAATTTATGAAAGAACAAGTTTAAACAATAATCATGATTGAATCAAGAACATGCACTACTTGATTTCACATAGGAATAACACTTAGATTCAGCCCATAACTTCCATCTATTAATAAACACAGAAGCTCTTTACAATAATGGCATCCTATATCAATGTGCGTATGGATCTGATATAGTAATCCCGTCATATGCCTCTCTATACATATATATCTCTCTAAGTGTGTATGTTCTACTATGTACTTCACATCATATATATAGGGTGGGGACTTTCCCTTCACCGCTTCTCTATTCCAAAAATAGGCCGCATGCTATTAATAGCCTCGTTCCATTTACAGGCATAGCCAAACATGCAAGTGTGTTAGCTATAGAATGATTATAGTTAACTGAAGTGACAATCCTATTCTTAGCTCGCCTCCATAAAAAACAAGCTTTGATCTGATCCTCTAAAGATAAACAATGTGTAGCGTGCATTTCCCTACATTATTGGTGTTTTCTGCACACCATCTTCTAAAAATAGGTATTCATGCTTCTTGTTCTGAGTTCCTTGGCGCGGTCACGCAAAGAGGTTCATCTTTAAGTACCAAGTCCACCAAATTTCCTACATAATGTGTCATTGAAAGAAATGTCTGTGGTACCTTGGCCTCCAAGTTTGGCCTGGCTCTTATGACATTTTCCCCAATCTCCTCTACGATGCTGATAAATACTTCATTCTTCTTCCATGCTAAGTCCCTCTCTTGATTTTATTGCGTCTCTAAGAAATTTCTTTTTGGAGCCATTTCTTCTTCCTCATGACCACCTTCTTCTTTCCTTTTACTCCTGCTATAACTGCCTTCTTCGGTGCCATTTTTACCTTAAAATCTTATTTAGATCATTTCCATTCTATTTTTGAAATGTGTGAAGCAAACCCTAGTTTGATTCAGCATGCCCTAGGTGGAATTACATGCCTCTAACTCATCTTCGTCACCTAACTTCACTCAAACCCTTCACCACCGGGGACACAAGCTTCTTTTGCACATAGATCTCTTCGTCACGACTGGTTGCACACCTCTCACACCTTAAAAAAATCACTCGGCTCTTCCCACTTAGCTTCTTTCAAATACTCTTAATCACAATGGTAAAAATGAATTTGCATCCCATATATAGATTTTTCAAATTATGATGCATTTATTACTCCTTCACCTACCAAATATCCCCTCATTCATTGACCAAATTCATTCATTCCACATGGTATATCTTTGTGCCCCAGCTATAACCTTGTAATGTGCCTCCCTATCCTCTGGTCACATAATTCTCTTCAGTTCCCACCCTTGTGCCTGAGTACCTCATCACTATACCTTCTCCTGGTAGTTATCATGGTGTCTTCTTACCTCACATTATATTGTTCCTTCTTTCATCTCCATCCTTGGTCACTTGTGAGAAGTAATATTTCTTTGACTTAAAAGCACACCCATAACAGCTTATTCCTTTATCCTTTCAATTCCCACTATCTTGTACCTAGATATAAATAACCACCCCACACTAAAAGTATGTGCAGTCATCTACACATAAACATTCTTCACATAGTAAGTAGCTTCATGCACGCAAGAGTACTTATTACACAAGAACAACAACTAAATTGACAAATCATAACGACAATGAAGGAAATATATTAAGGAAAGATAGAATTGAAAACCTAATCTAAATGGAAATATTTCCTTATTACAAACACCAAGAAGACTTATTTATAGTATCACTTCAGCCTACTCTCGTTGAAGTAATTGGGTATCCATGTTCCTTTAAGTTCTTCTAACTGGAAAGCACCTATTTCAAGTATGTGAGTGATGACATACGGCCCCAACCAATGTACTTTAATCTTTTCGGGATGGCATAAGAACTTAGAGTCATAAAGTAGTACCATTTTTCCAATCTCAATCTTCTTATCCCTTATGTTTATTTCATGCCATGCTTTCTGCCTGGCCTTTTCCTGCTTCTAAATCCATTTTTCTATGGCTCATCTCTCATCCATTTGAATCACCTTCTCAATATGCTCTTCTAAATCCTACTCATCAACTAGACCTCCAGCACACACAATGCACAAAGAAGGTAGCATAAACTCTATAGGGAGAATGGTTTATGTGCCAAACACCAACTAAAATGGTGTGGCTTTGTTCAATCTCTTATAAGTTGTTCTATATGCCCAAAGAAAAATTTACACTTTATCATCCTAATCCTTTCTCCCAACATCACAATTTATCGTCAAATTTTGGCTCAAAATCTTGGTGAAGGCCTCAGTAGTTCCATTTTCCTGAGGATGATAGGGTGTAGTTTTATGGTGTGCAACCATAAAATCATCTAATATAATCCTGATTGTCTCATTCAAAAAGTGTGTACCCCTATCACTTGTCAAGCTTAAAGGACATCCATATATTGTAAGAACATTCTCCCATATAAACCTAACAATTGTAGCCATTGTATAGTCCTTCGTAGGTGCTACTTCTACCCACCATGTGAGATAATCTATGCAAGTAATGATATAGCGCAATCCAGTCCTGCGCACGGCTGGTGAAATAGGTCCTACAAAATCAATGGCCCATTTCTCAAACGGTTCAGCACTAGTAATTGGTCTCAAAGGCATCTCATTTCTCTACCCTAGTTTTCCTAGGTGCTAATAATGGTCACACACCTTATAATACACCTTACAATCTTTATACAGTGTCTCCCACCATAATCCAGCGAGTAGGATCTTCTGAATAGTCACATCACCTGCATAGTGACCACCTGCAATACAACCATGGGATTCTTCCAGAATATCCTTGTGCTCATGTTCTAATACAAAGTGGCATAATACTTCATCTCTACCTAACTTGTAAAGGTAACCACTAATTAACATAAACAGTGCCGCATGTATAGCAAGATGTTTATTTTCTAATGCCTTCATTCCTTTCGCTGCCATACTAGTTCGTAGAAAGATAACAATGTCTTCTAATTTCGTGGGCACGCATTGTATCCTATATAACTGTTCATTTGGCATGGTTTCTTCAATTTTTTGTGCTTCTTCTCCTGAGTGAATTCTAGACAAGTGATCTGGTCCAAAATTCCTTTTTCCTGGCTTCACCACAACTATGAAGTCAAACTCTTGAAATAGGAGTACCCATCTGCATATGCGCCCTTGCAAGAGCTATTTGTTCACCAAATTCTTCAAAGCCATGTGATCTGTATAAAAAAAAATTGGTGTTGCTAACAAATACTATCAAAACTTGTGCAATGCATAGATCATTGACAAAGCTTCACACTCTGTAGTTGTATAATTCCTTTCAATAGGAGTCATCTTCCTACGAGTAAAAAAATTGGATGATCTATAATACATTCTCTAGGTTGAGGTAACACGGCCCCAATGGCCATGCAAGAAGCATCCACATGCACATGAAATGGTTTATCCCATGAGGGAAAACACATAATGGGTGCGGTAGTAAGTTTCTATTTTAATATCTCAAATGTGTGTTGTTACGGTTCTTCCCAATAAAATGTACCATTCCCTTTTAGAAATTCTTCCAAGGGTGCAACAATTTTGGCATACCATTTGATGAACTTTCGATAATAACCTATATGACCCAAAAATCTGTTGACCTGACTTTGACTGGTAGGCACTTCCAGGCCTAGAATGACTGCAACCTTAGCAAGATCAACCAGCAACCCTTCTAGGCATATTATATGCCCTAACAATATTCCAAATGGTGTATCAAATATGCACTTCTTGATGTTTAAAGAAATACTCAATTTTCTACATCATTCAAACATTAAGCATATAATGTCATAATGATCTTTCATAAGCCCATATACTATACAATCATCTAGATAAACCTACAAAAAGTTGTGAATAAAATATTTGAATGCCTGAACAACTATACATGAGAATACAACAGGCACATTTTTCAATCTGAAAAGCATCACAGTATAGGAAAATCTGCCCCATTCAGTAGTAAATGTATTCTTTTCCTGATCCTCCTAAGCAATCCTAACCTGATGATACCCAAAAAACCCATCTATGAAGGAATATATTTCGCACCATGCAACTCCCTCCAAGATTTCCTCCATAAATGGCGTAGGGAATGGGTCTGTTACACAAGAATAATTTATCTCCCTGTAGTCCACACATATTCTAATCCGTCCATCCTTCTTGATACTGATCACCATCGAACTAACCCATTCTGACTCATCAAGGGGCTTGATAATTCCATATTTCAACATTTTATCAATTTCTTCTTTTACCTTTTCACGCAAATTAGGATTCATTCTGTAAGGTCTCTTTCTCATGAGGTGTGCACCTTCCTTAAGCTTTATCTTCATTTCCCCAAGTGATTCATGCACACCTTTAAGTTCATGATACCCTCGACGGAATAATTCCTAATAATCCCTGAGTAACTCAATGATCTTTGCCACCTCCGAGTTTGACCAGTAGTCTCCAATTATGACCTCCTTAGTCTTAGCCTCTGATCCTTTATTGACCTTTTTAGTCTTCATTAGTTCATGGTATGCACGTGTATCCTTATCTACACTATCCAAGACCTTACGTGCCCCCTGTGAATGGTCAATATCCAAATTTTTAACTTCCTCATCATCCACAATATACACCATCTTACCCTTTTCTTTCTTATGACAAGCACGATCAAGCAATATGGGATCTTCTCCTTGTTCTTCAAAATGTGTGCCTGATTTTGTTTCTCCCATTAATTCTTGTATGAGTTCCTCATCCTTTGCACTATCCCCCATGGTTAACCTCTTGAAAAATCTCAATGCCTCTTTTATGGATCATTCCTACAGTCAAAAATTTCTAATTCCCAGTCTCTCTATGTAGTTCTGCATATACATACTAGGCATATGCACATCCTTGGAGAGTAGAATACAGTCTATGTACCCAGAGTGAAGGTGGTAATGCTTCCTGTCCCATTGTCCAGAGTCTCTCACACTGCTGAATGTGATGTTGAGCAGGCTGATAACCATTATAAGTGTAGATTTGTGTAGGTGCATTACTTCTTGCAAAACTAGTAGATAGGGCAATTCTGATCTCCTTCCACTCTGTAAGATTGTCTCTCTGAACTACCTACTAGCACGTTGCTGTCTCGTGTAAGACATATGCTAACATGTCTCTTCTCCTTACCTAGTCTATGCAATGTGCCTTCGTGGTTTCCAAAAATATAGGAAGATCTTCTACTCCTGTATACCAGGGTACTGCACAACCTATCCATCGAATAGAACGAAGTCCCTTCTTGTGTGTAACCACATTTTTCACCTCATTTCCTACTAGTTCATATGTATCATGAGCCCAATTGTCACAAGAAATACTCATAGTATCATTGATAGAATGAGAATCCTCCCAATGTAGAATCCAATCCTTTGATGGCTCATTGACCTCTCAATCCTGAAAAGTGTGGAGATAGATACTATTTATGTCCTTTTCACTTAGAGGCTCAACATATGGTGTAGACTTCCCATCTGTAAAAGGTATCACAACCCTTTCCTCCTTGTTCTCAAAGCTGATATACCCCTTATTCAATCTTAAGCTAACGTTATTTGCATAACACCAAGGGCGTCCAAGCAAGGCTGGAAAACTATCTACTTCTGCAAGTACTAATACCACAAAAACCCCAGTGAACTTGGCCCCTTGTATGGTTATAGATGCATCCTTCAAAACTCCTATAGGAGTGGCCTTAGTCCTATTTTCCATAAACAACACATTAGATGATGGCTACAATGGAAGCCTCCCCATTTTTACCCATGCATCTAATGTAAGCACATTTACTTCCACACTTGTATCAATAAAAATATTGCTCAACAGCTATCTGTCTACAACAACATTAAGAGTAATTTCTTTGTTATATTCAATGCTATTAGGGGGAATATTTACATGCAAGATTTTTCATCCTATCTCAATACTTACACGGGGAGTGTTCCCTTTTAACCAACTTCCTAATAGTGGGATGATGTTCTCCTTGCACAAAATTTTACATACTTCTCTCAAATCATCGATATCAGTTAGGAATGTCTTTGATGCTTTCTTATGCTCCTTTAAGTATTGTATTTCACCCTAAATATTCCTTAACACTTCCATGGTATCCTGATAAACCTCCTTCTGATGAGCTGGATCTGGGTACCTTACATGAAAAACCTCCTCCTTGGTGATCGTAGGCTTCTGTTATGATGCCTCTCTTGTGCATGCCTCTTCAGCGTGTGTGGTATTCTTGACAGTTAAGGCCTCAGGTTCTGGTGCTATCTTGGACATCCACTAATTTTACTCCACACACTGGATCCTAACCTTCCCTATGCATGTGTTCTCCTGCTTATGTTGTTTACTGAGATGTTAATATAAGTCCGTGCACTCCTCATAGTTATGATTCTTTCCACAAAAGTAACATGTAACATTTTGGGGACATTCTCACCTATAATGATCAGGGGATCCACATGTATAGCACATTCCTCGAGGAAATTCACTTCTTCCTCCACTGCGGCCTCTTCCTCCATATCCACATCGATATCCATTTCCTCTTCCACAACCTCCTTCAAAATGGCCCTCATTCCTGTGATAGTGTGTTTGATTATGATCCCAATCCTCGTGCTCATTCTTACCCTTAGAATTATCTATTACACTTATCTATCATACCCCAATGTCTATAGCATCCTGGATCTGACCAATCAATCGACAATCCTCAGTATCATGGGTCGTGGACCTATAAATTTTGTGAAAGATGGATACATTCTTTCTTATCATATGTTGTAACAAAGGAAAGTGACTATCATCATGATTCAAATGACAGATCTCACATTCCAACAGTAATGAGTGTACTTTTCTGTGAGGACAACTATCCTTGGTGTGACCTTCTAATTCATAATTTGTACACCAAATTCTTGAGCGTGTTTCATGGGATGAGTTTGCTAATAGCTTCTCTAACTGTTTAGCAATAGTTTCAATATGTGCCTCTAATAAAGGACTAATGTCAATGTCAATACTCCCATATACCTCAGCATGCAAAGCTGCTTCCAGTGCTTCACATGGATCAGTGTATGTCTTATGTGACAATGTTGTTCTGAATGGTGTAATCAATCCCCGAACAAACCATTCTGCATGCTGGATGGTGTGAATATCATAAGAAAGCTTAGATAAAAGTGTCTTAAAGTGGGCATCATACTCACTTACACTCTCAGTGGTGGCCTACTTGATATCTTTGAGTGCACTTATACTTTTCTGCTCAAATTCTGGGATATAGAACTCTTTTAAGAAAGCATCCTCTAACACTACATAATCCACGCAAGTTTGATCAGGGAAAAAATTCATATACTATTTGTGTGCTCATCCATGCAAGGTACTAGTGAATTGACTTTCCTTGTGCTCAGCAATCGTGATCCCTTTCACGTTCCATAATATTTCACACATGTGCACATGTGCTCAGCAACATCCTCTATGCCTCTATACTCCAAAAGATGAAGAGACATCTCCTTATAAATGTTTTGTGGTTTCTACGGACCTTGAACACCTGATCTAGAACCTCCTGTGTTTCCTCTACCACTAGATCCACCAGAACTAGAACCACCTATACCTCCTGACCGTCTACTAGTAGTTAGAATAGGACCTGTAGATGTAATCCCCTATTCTATAATAGTAGTAATACACTGAACCCCTATAGTATGTGAGGTAGTTCCACTTCCATATGTGAACCCAACATTTGGCACGCTTACATTCTGTGTAGATGATGCACCTGAAAACACACCTCTGAATAACATTGAATCCATTTGTCCTACCATTGATGTACTTACTCTCTTACTTCCCAAACTTACTTGTTGATTACTGTTCTCACTAGATACTAAAAAACCAAGCGTAAGGGCTAGGTCACTAGGTGGATTAAGATGTGTTCCTGAGGCCCAAGTAGTCTATGTTGGCATACTTCCACGTGAGGCCAAGGGGGGATCTCTATCATGCTATCTAAGATGGGGGAGTTCCTCATGCTCTAGCTCCATGTATTCTATGTGAGCTTTAAATCCTTCATGAGTCATCTCTCTCTTCAATGCCATACTTTCTGCAATGGTACGTTACTTCTTTATCTTCCTCTCACATGCCTCATTACACTTAAGCCACCATTCCTCTCTCTACCTTTCTGTCGTTAGGTATACCATCCTTCACCAAACCTGTTCCTACCCTCACATGTGGTGAGATTTAGTTAGTCATCAGCTTACTCTCCAGGTTCAAAGTTACCATCAAGATCTTAATCGCCAGTGGAATGCCTTGCTGATATGTTCCTTTAGGATACCGCATAAATTGGAATTCAACTACCTCCAGGTAAATATACGTTGAGATTGAATATTCTAGAATATTACTATTTAGAACAACATGAAACCATGTATCCATAGTGTGAGTCTAGATCAGGTCAACATCATAAAGGACCTAAAATTATTCTCATTTTGAGATGAGTTCGCGATACCTCTAATTCGTCTTAGATGCATACACAATCATCCAATCATATAATTCTACTGGAAAGATGGTGAAAAATCTCTCATATAAGTTGTCATACATATTCTATTCTACCCAAGTGCATGTGTTAAACTCAAATCCACTACTAAAATTTCATGCATATTCTTCCTCCAGATCGTGTATCCACTCCTCAATACTTGCTAGAGTTAACCAGTATGTCTTCATCGCGAACCATCCTAAAAGTAACTGGAAAAGAGGTCCCAAAAATGGAACCAATGATGCAGGATAGAATTACTAGATAACACCCTAGTCACACTGGCACATCACTCATCCTAGACTGAGCGCTCACCCGAAGCACACAAAGGTACCAGGTCCCTCTTTAGGGTTGTTGTTATAGGATGTTAGCGTGAAGACAAAATAAACATATAGATCCATAACTAATCCATCATTCTATAATGCATGCCATATTCAAATTTATGAAAGAACAAGTTTAAACAATAATAATGATTGAATCAAGAACATGCACTACTTGATTTCCCATAGGAATAACACTCAAATTCAACAAATAACTTCCATCTATTAATAAACATAGAAGATCCTTACAATAATGGCATCCTGTATCAATACGCATATGGATCTGATACAATAATCTTGTCGTATACCTCTCTATACATATATCTCTCTCTAAGTATGTGTGTTCTACTATGTGCTTCACATCTTATATATAGGGTGGGGAATTTCCCTTCACTACTTCTCTATTCCAAAAATAGGACGCATGCTATTAATAGCCATGCACCATTTACAGGAATAGCCACACATGTAAGTGTGCTATCTATAGACCTCTTGTAGTTGACAAAATTGAAAATCCTATTCTTAGCTCACCTCCATGCAAAAAATTTTTCAATCTAATCCTCTAAAGATAGACAATGCGTGGTGTGCACGTCCCTGCATCGTTGGTGTGTTCCGCACGTCATCTTCTAAAAATAGGTCTTCATACTCAAAATAGGATAAGTCTTAAATGCTGAAATTTCCCTCCACATGTGTGTTCTTCCTGTCCATTCGTGCCCTTAAACCTAGCCTACTTTCCCACGCAGACTTCTTGTGTGAGTTCTGTCAAGTGTTCTCTTATCAGCATTTCATGAGTTTGATTAAATAAAGGACTTGTCTTAAGCATTTTTTTGTTATTTCAATGAGTGTATGTGATTTTTTAGTTTACGATTTCCCTTTCATAAATTTATGTAGATGTTTATGTAAGGTTGATTCTCTATGCAAGATTAATATAGGGGAAATAAGAGGCTTAAAGGATACAAAATGACAATGGAAACCCTTTAGGATAAGGACACGAGATTGAACATACAAGGTAAGTTAAATATGATATTTGAATGAATGATGCCAAGTTTAAAACATATATAAAAAGGATTTCATGATGAATGAATAAGCTTACTAGATTTTATAATGGTAGAAAAATTACAAACTACTATGTTTTGTGTCAACAAATAAGTTCATTACATTGTTTATCAGTAATTTTTTAGTAGTTACTTGAGAAAATTTGAAACATGGAATGTAAAACTAGATACAAGACATAAGATCATGTATGCAGGTGATGAGATTCTTTTATAAGGTTTGAGAAAGCCATAATAGTTAGTTTGAGTGATCCCTAACATGTTACATGTGAAGAAACATGGTATTCAAGTAAGAAAAGTATGTAAACCATGTGGGTGAGAACAATACACAAAGATTCAAGGGTAGGTGCATAAAGAAGAAAGTTGGGGATAGTATTATAGAGCTTTTAAACTAGGTTAGAAGTTTTGAAACTCAAAATGAAGCAATATATGGACAAAAGAGCCTTCTCAGGCTCTATGAAAAACCTAACCTAGGGTATTTAGTAAAATTGATACAATTTAAGATTGAGGAGATGAACTCTTTTGTAATTTGAACCATATGATCTTGGCATGTAGAGTAAGTAGATTTTAAATTATAACGGTTGTTTGACACTATACAGACCACTATTTTTCTAACAATCTTAATTTTTTTATTAGAAGACCTAATTGGAAGCAACTAATTTGAATTCTGAGAAAAATATCTCAAGAAGGGGTATGTGAAATTGATGAGACAAGGATAAAGGCTTAATGGGTCCCTAAATATGTCCTTGGGTTGCTCTAATATTGAGAAATGAAAATTTTTTCACTAAAATTCTAGTGTTGTAGGCTGTTAGCTGGGTATGCTTATATTGAAGGTGAAAAAAGGTTATAGGATATAAATTCCCTTCTTGAGCATCAAGAGAGGTATTTTATGTTAAAATAAAAAAAAAATTAAACCTAATATAACCCTTGAATGGTATTTTGATGGAGGGTTAGTTATCAGGGAGTTTAATAGGTCTTGAGAACCTAGTTCAGAAGGGTTGTGATAGTTTGGGATTTCTTAGTAGTCCTTGGTGATTTCCTCATCATAGAAGGTCTGAAATCTTGATATAAACTTAAAATAACAAAGAATAAACATTTATAAGTCTTGAATAGGTTTTGAGAAGGAGCTACAAATTTAGAGTCTTCTTAGGCATGGCTATGGTAGAGTTGAAGTGTCTTAGTCATGGTTTTCTTAGAAATTTTTTCTGTAAGGAAGTTTAAGACCATTTAGATGCCTTTTTAAGGGAACATAAAATGGTTTTGGGAATCCATAAGGGAAAAATGAAGTAGGTTATCAATCCATGTTTGAATATCATGACTAATGCTAAAATTATGATAGTTTCAGGTATGAATAGAGATCTTGTAATTTTTGGATGATGAATTACAAGGTAAGGGCACAAAGTGAGGGTATGCATGGGGAATGTCTTAATCATAGTGATGAAGATTAGTCAAATTATTAAAGGATAAACTTCAGATTTCAAGAAAGAGTAACACATTAGAGAGTGAATTTGTAGGGTAGAGATAAGAAGAAATTACAGTGAGACGAGACCTTAGAACTCAAAGAAAAAAATAAAATAGTCTTTTGGATACTTTTTTAATTTAACCAATGAATAAATTCCTTACGATTGAAAAGAAGAGGCTTAAATTAATTTTAGCTTATAAGTTGTGAGCACGGTTACAAATCATTAAAACTGAGTCTAGTGAATAGTCTAAAGAGCAAGAAGGAAATGGTATAACAAAACCTAATGAAAAGAGTTCTTATTTATACATTGAATAAAGGTTTCTAACCTTAACTTAAGTTTGTGTTGAGGAGTTTTTGACAGGTTACCTAATTGGAGAAATGACAAAGACTTAATTGAAGGTGCAGATTCTTTGTTTGAGTAAGATCCCAATTTAAAAGAATTTGAGAGAGGTCACAAAGTAATTTATTGTTTCTAAGGCTAGTGTTGGTCAAGAAGAATCAAATTTTCATGAGATTTGCATCAATATGGGGCTTGATGAGCATCTAAGATAATGAAATGGAAAATATTTGTTGCCTTATCCACGTAGATGCACATCTAAAAACATAGAATTCCATTTTCCTTTGATATGCATCCTACATATCTACTCTTTAAAGAACATTGAGACTCAAATATCTACTTTACACCCTCATTAAATATGTCCCCTTGAAGGTGTTGAAGTATACTACCCCGAATATTTGATTGTAGAGTCTTAGTGGAAACTATATATTTACATCAACTTAATTCATTGATGACATTATCCTTTCCCTTAATATATTAAATCTCCATATCATACTAACATAAGAAATCCATTCAATTCCATTTATGAGAGTTGATTTTTGGTTGCATGAAAATGTGTTATAAGCTTTGATGATCCAACCTCAAGACGAATGTCCTAGTAGGAAGAAAGTGCCTCCAACAAGCTAGGGTATCAACCACTTCCGTAAGCTATAGGTCATGGGTAGGTTGGTTAAGCTCATAATATTTGACCTTATGTGACTCAAATATAATGAAATGCCACTCCTACATGAGTACCACTCCAAGTCCCTCTAAGGAAGCATAAATACAAACTACAAATGAGTCTCCAGTAGGATCAAGAGCTGCTAAAATAGTTTTCATCGTCAATTGCTCCTTGAGCAACTGAAAAACCTACTCACATTTTTTTGACCACACAAATTTCTTCCCTTTCTATTGAAGAGAAGTGATATGATGACAAATCTTAGAAAATTCCTTTATGAATCTATGGTAATAGCCTATTAATACTATAAAACTACTCACATTTTTCACTAAATTAGGTGTTATCCGATTGAGAATGGCATGAATCTTTTAGGGATCTACCAATATACCCTCACCAGAAATGATGTGTCACAAGTACTAAATCTCAGATTGAAATAAATTACACTTGTCTAGGTTCCCTAAAAGTCTTTGATCTCTCAAAACCTGAAGCACTTGTCTGACGTGTTAATCATGTTCCTTCTTAGAATGAGATTAAATCAATATGCCATCAAGAAACACTAAGACACAACAGACCAAGAAATTCCTAAAAATGCCATTCATGGGGCTCATGAAAACTGTTGGAACATTGGTTAAACCAAAAGTTACTATGGTGAACTCTTAGTGCCCATACCAAGTGTGAAAGTTTGTTTTGTGAATTTTTACATTAGCAATGCACAACTGGTAATATCCTGATTTGAGATCAATCTTGGAAAACACTATGACACCCCTCATCTAATCAAACAATTCATCAATCCTTGAAAGTGGGTAATGGTTCTTCATCGTTACCTTATTAAGCTTCCTTAAATCAACACAAATTCAAAGGGATCCATCCTTCTTCCTCAAAAAAATCACTAGTGCCCCCCCAAGGAGACACACTAGCGTGGAAAAGGCCCTTCTCCAAAAAATCTTAGAACTAAATCTTGAGTTCGTGGAGCTCTAGATTCATCATCCGATAAGATTCCTGAGAAATTGGTGTTATCCCTAGTATAAAATGTATAGTGTAATCCACCTCTGTATGTGGTGGTAATCTAGGAAAGTTGCTTAGAAACACATATGAAAACTCCCTCAACACAAAATGCTCATCTAGTGGTGAATGATCTGGAGTACTCTCTAACCAATCACTAATCATGATCGTAAACATATAAAAACCATTGTGCATGCTTCACTTGCATTTCTTAGTGTTATCCTGCAAAATTGACAAGGGCAATTTGTAGGTAACCATACAAAAAAATCTATTTTCGCCTCCAAGGAAGTTTGACAATGTTCGAAGTAGCCCAAAACTCCCTTTCAGAAAATCAGGTTGTTTTAAGGCTTAGTTGTTTTGAGCTAATCCTTTGGCACAAAATTTTGGACATCAACACGCCTAAAATTGTGCCCTTTTACTCTGGGTGCATTTTTACTCATGTCAACATCAAGTAATGAGCACCCCTTGAAAAACCTTTAGCACCGAAATTGTTATGTCAACATCATGAAACTTGTGCCATGCATTTTCCTTGGCATGACTTTGCCTGTGTCAACATCCAAAACATTCCGCCCCTTTAAACACCCTTTAGAACTAAAAATCTTGTGTCAACGCCCAGAAATGTGCACTAAGCATTTTTCTAAGCACCGAAAATGTTAAGTTAATGTCAATAAAATTGCACTAAGGTGCATTTTTCCTCATGTCGACGCTCTGAAAATCATGCCAAAGAGGTTGGTGAGGTAATAAATGCAAAATTTTTCTATAAATATGAACCCGCCACATGTCATTTGCATAAATTCAAAATTGTGAAAGGTATTTTCTCTGTGCGTGTCAGCCATCCTTGTTAGCCCTCGCGTGTCATTTTTGAGCTTGTGGACCCCTCAACTTTCATTGTCTTTTATAAATCTAGGTGAGTGGCTCCTCTCCCATTTTTGGTTTTCATGTTGTTGTGTTGAATGTTAGGGCTCATATTAAATAAATGAAATTTAAAGAACATATTCAAAGTCCACAACTTCCCAGATGAAGCCCTCTTTTCCTCCCCCCACTTTTCAGATCAGTAAATCTGGAAGGGCTCTGCCACTGAAGTAAACCAAAAAAGCCATTTGTTTTTTATTTCTACCTTGCCAATGAACATCTCTTTCTTGCCATCAAATCCAAATCCAAATAAAGAAAATGATAAAAAGAAATTTACAGCAAACTATTAACTGCTATCCTTTGGCACAATTTCCAAAGATGTTACACACTCTAAAAAGTGTGAAAAACAAATAAGGCACATTATTTTTCCTTGTAACCTCTTCCAGGGTTGCGCCTTGGCACACTTTACCATCTTGCAACATAACATTTTTACGTGCCTAGCCAAAAGAACACTTACCAAATTTTTGTGAGGCACAGGTGCAACTTCCACAACATCAACATGACATGTTGTCTGCTGCAAACCCGCACCATGTGCTTTATCCTTTGGTGCCAAAATTTCCATGTTGACATCCAGAAAATTGTGCCCTTTCTAACTTGGTGTAACTTTTCTCATATCAACACTGGGCGCAGCTTTTCTCATGTCAACACCTTCCCAAGTGTTCCTAGCAATAAAAAGCCCCTGCATCCTGCTATAAGCTTGTGCCTTGGGCCCTGAGGCTTAAAATTGCTCATTTTTCCTTCTGCAAGATAAACCTAATTATGGATAACATGACAGTTAACATGGCTCTTCTGTGTTGGAACTTCTTGATTATTCTTGTAGAACAACAACATTCGTCCTCAAGCTCACATATGTCTTCATCAAGCAAGAAACTAGCTAAAGCTAAAGCTAAGCAATCAGAGCAAGAAATGAAGTACAAGTACCAGAGAGTTAGAATGCTTGACTCATATGTAGAGAGTGACCTTGACATCAGAGACTCTGAGCTAGGTCATATTGACATGGATGACTTATGGGTAAGGACCACCCAGGTAAGCAGTGGCCCATGGATGAATAAACTAGTAGGCAGTAGATTGCATTTTGCAATTGGGCTTCCAGTAAATGCTGTAAATAATGAGTTTATCATGTTGGTTTCATGATGCTATAACAAAGACACTAGATGTGTCAAAAATAAATAACAATAGACCATCATAAACCTCATAGCTCGTCAGTTTGAGATGATCTTGGGCATTCCTCATCATAGGCAATATGTGGAAATAAGTATTGAAGACTGCAGAAACTCATGGGATGATAATGAAGATCAATGCATGCAGATGATGAATGAAATCTATCTAAAGAACAAGAATTCGGTGTCTAGATGGCCACAAACCATCCACCGAAGTGATTTTAATGAAGAATTGAGTGATACAATCACATTCTTGAGTAGAGTATTCGGACTCCTTGATGCCCATCATTTCCACAAATGGATGTTGAGATACCTGGAGAACATGAGAAATAATGCACCTGATCAATGCTTCGGCTAGGATGAAATCATTAGTGACACCATCTCCCAGTAGATTCAACAAGTTCTAACAACTGGGAAGTTCTACATGAATTCCTAAGTTGTATACATTGCTACGTCAGAAAGGGATTTTACAGGGTTAGCTCGAAATGGGGTATGGCCCCAAGTCAAGATATACAAGTTCTACCAAGAGCTAAGGCTCAAGGCCAGCATATCCCAATTCTCCAAAATAAATGATGCCTTCTTCTACGAGGTATTTTGTCTGTTAAGACCAAACATGAGACACAGTCGAACAAACCCGAGTGTGATTGTTGCTATGAAGAAATGGGGAGCGTTGTTCACATAATTCCCCACATTCACATATCTCAAAGCTGTGAATTTAGAGGGAGAACCAATGAAGCTACCAAGGTTCGCAGGACCAAATCTAATCCTCCAAGAATTGTCAAGGTAGTTAATCACTTATCATGAAAATTGTATGAAGAGAAAGAAAGGAGGAACTCCATTCCCCCTTACAGTTGGCCAATACACCTGCCCTACACTTATGAAAGCATGGGAGAAGTATGTCGAGCTGGAACTGCTGAATTTAAAGCTCAACTTCCCAGCAAGGCCAACCTTTGACTGTCAGAGTTTCCCCCTGAAGGAAAAAATTGATCCCATCCATGTTCCTAAGATCGAAGACATTTGAATAGACCTAACTCATGAGATAGACATCCGGCAGAAGGATCACTCCTAGATGGCTCTAGAAGAGATCATCCACTATGGCATTTTCATTGTCCCAAAAAAATTCAAAGAGATTGACCAAGAAATTGATCAGGTTTACATTGACACAAATGGGGATAACTAGCCATTTAAAGAGATCGACAGAGATAAAGCACCAAAGACCATTCAAGAAAGGGTTAAATCCACATTGTAGTGCACCAAACATTGGTGCAATCAAAATGGCCTTACATACCTCGGAGTTGACTTCACATCTTCTCCTTTAAGAAGATCACCTCCAAGACTGGCTCATGTGCCGAAAGGAAAAGGAAAGGATAAGGATGGCGAGCCAAGAAAGAGAGAAGAAACTCCTGAAGGCCTTCCTCCTACTTCTGAGAAGCAAGTAGTCAACCTAGTGTCTCAAGGTAAAGAAGAAACAACAGATGTTTCCACGGATACATCCACCCAGGATGTTATCACAACTACAAATACTGAGGTACCCCGTGTCCCTTCTTCCACTCCTCCTTCTACTCCTGTCATTCAACCATCTATCCCTATGGATGTGTCTTCTCCTCTCCCTTCCTCCCTTCCATCTCCCACCTCTTCCATATTCTCATCTCTTACGGATTCTTCACCCAATGTTTCCTCAATCCTAATGACGATCCCTTCCATTTCCAAGTCCTCCTCCCCATTAGTAACTCCAGGCCCCATAAGCAATGGTGCGTTGGACTCCTTGTTAATACAACCACCGAGTGTTTCAACACACTTCTCTGAGGCCTCTGTAGTTGCTCCCCCTCTCACTCCTATTTCTTCTTCTCCCTCCACTCCCACTCCCATAAGTCCTGGTTGGATTTCTAACCATCTGAGTCAGCATAAAAGGAAAGTTCCCATTGTGACCATGGATTTCTCTATTTTTCTGAATAAGGGAACCAAGAAGAAGAAAGTGATAACTCACTTTTCTAAAGTCACTTTGGGGGAGAGAGTCATGGAGATAGCTTACCCGGATCCCACTAAGAGAAAAGAAGATCTGTCTCCCATAGACTTCATGGTGACTCAAGTCACAATGGGGACCTCATCTGAAATCCTGCAAGGGGAAGCCTTGTTTGTTGTGGATGCTCTTTGCAAGAAGTTCCAATAGGAAAAACAGGATAAAAGGATAGTCAAAGAACAAAACAAACATCTCCTACGAGCATTACAGAAAATGGGCAATGCTCCTCCTGTGACTGTTGCCAAACCCATTCAAGTTCTCAGTCAGGAGAAAATAAATGAATATGTTAAGATTGGTGAACAAGGCATAGCAGTATCATCCTAGATAGAGTAGATCCTTAAAAATAGTGAAGAAAAGATTAGAAAATTCACATTGCTCCATCAGGATATAACTCAAGCAAATAAGGAGCTACAAGTAGTAGCAGGTTCCCTCTCTGAAGAGTTGGATAACACCAGGTTGCATCATGAAACATTCTAGGAAATGATTAACTGCTCAGCTGACGACCTATTGAAGGTCACCGTTATCGATCACCCACGTGCACATAATAAATCTCTCATTGCATTAGATTACAAGGTTGACCAGATGGAATATATCCTGGAGAGAATTGATAAAATCAAAGATGAAGCCCTGGACGCACGATACAACATGGAGTAGACAGTTACAAAAATTTCTCTAGGGATGCTCCGTGAATCATATAACTTGAGGGAAGCAGATGATACATTTCAACACTTCAAGGCTATCATCACTCCAGGTTTGGCACCAGAGGTCACTTTCGACCAAGATTTAATCAATAACCTCTTGGCCTGCCACGATTTCATTGGCTTTTTAATCAATGCATGTGAAACTTTCACCACGTTACCTGACAAGCTCAAGAACAAGAAAGAAACTTGTGAAGTCATTCAAAACCATTTTAATGGTCCCAATCATGATCAAATTCAAGAAATGATCAATAAGTTTGTAGAATATTGAGCGCAAATTCACATCGACTCTCCTAATCAAAAGCAAGACACCAAGTTTGAACAGAGGGATGATGAGGAGTAGTTTC
The DNA here is from genome assembly GCA_019776745.2 of Taxus chinensis. Taxonomy (NCBI): domain Eukaryota; kingdom Viridiplantae; phylum Streptophyta; class Pinopsida; order Cupressales; family Taxaceae; genus Taxus; species Taxus chinensis. The sequence goes on along the minus strand of CM034148.1, from coordinate 36,348,220 downwards.
TCCTCTCGTGTATGCATTGATCATTTTTGTAAAATATTTATAAAGCATGTTGGCATATATGATGACATCCATGTTGCACCATGGGATTTTTCCATCTAAAAACTTGCCCAAGTCAACTGTCGACTTTTTAGATATTTTAGACCTTTTGTAAATATCTTGTAAGATATTTTGTAAGTAGTGGGTTATCTTTTGTCTTCTTCCCTCCTCTCCTTCTACAAATACTAGAATACTTGTATTCTAGGTGGACATTTTTTGTATGAAAAGAGAAGTGAGGAGAGAAAGACTTTGTGTTTTCTTATAACAGAAGAAATATTAATACATATGTTCAGACTTTGTGCTTAATGTATGTGTTATTTGCATTAGATATTTCTTAAGTTAGATCTATGTTTTTATTTTGTTGGATTCATTCCTACCATTATCATATGTTCATCAGTATTGCTTTAATTGTTTATGCTAGTAAGTTTGGCTCTGTTTACTACCAGCTCAAAGCATAAACCTTTTGACCTTTCCGTCTTAGAATTCATTTCTTTTCTTCCTTCAAATCGATCCTGCTCCATTCCTTCCCTCCTATTTTTCTATTCATTGTTGGAACTACCTATACTAGGATGAGATCCCAAATGCCCCTAAAGTTAGAATAGTATAGATTTACATAGATTCATGCGTGATAGATTAGCAATAAACCAATTTTTCTTTATTGTCTCAAAGAGGGGCTATGCCCTGCACACTGTTGGCCTATTTCCCCACAACCTGCCTAACCGAAAAATTTTCAGACCAATAGTTTTTGGCGACTCTGTTGGGGATCGAACTAAGGAAATAACTAAAAACAAAACTGTAAAAATCACTACCAGATTGCAGATTTTAACCCTTTGTTAAAAATCAAAATTTTTGCATAAGTGGTCAAAATTGAAAATTTCCTTAGGAAAATCCATAGATCTAGACCTGATAGAAACGTTTAGTTCGCTGATTTTTTACAAAAACTTGTATATTTCAGTAGATCTGAGATTCTGATATTTTATGATATTTTCAAAACCTTGCAAAATTCAGGTCAAAGATCCAAAAATCAGCCTACTAAATTAACCCGACTTTTATTCTTATCAATCTTTGTCAGAAAACCGCAATCGGTTATTATTAAAATAGGGTAAAATTAAATATTGAAAAAAGTACATGCTACTGATTTTTGCCAGAAAAATCATAAAATCAGCAAGTATAAACAAAAAAAATTATTGTAAATCTGCTCCTGATTGTTGAATATCTAAACAGATACGCTGGTGGGTGAACCATTTACTTATAGCAGAAGAGCTCGTGGGGAAGTTGATCCAATTTTTGATCTACTTTGAAGGCACAATTTTAGCATCACTCCAGCATGATTTGCATCACTGAGCTCAATGGATTGATTAGCAAGAAGTGCCTCACCTCCATGAAAGATCCAGATTTCACAGGGTGCCTCAACATCAACTTGCAGTGCTCTTTTGCTAAGTGGAACCACACTCCCTACTCGCATTCTTTTTCCTACTTTTCAAATGGCAACAAATCTACCTATACCCTGGGGAAATTCCATGGGTCCTCTAGCATTGCTACATCTAGTCAACCCCCTCCCTCACAGAAATCACAAAAAAATTCCAAAATTTGATGGGAGTAGAAATAAAAGCACGGACGCGCATATAGCTACGTTTATTATGTCATACAACATTCTGGACGTGACTCATGAGGACGTATCGGTACGTCTCTTTCTGGAGAGCTTGTAAGGTTATGCAACATAATGGTTCCAACACTTACCAGCCGAATCCATCACCTGTTGGGCCACATTGCGGACTGCATTTGAAGATAGATATAAACCTTTAGAAGACGCATTTGCATTATTATCGCAAATCACTAACATGAAGAAGGAGACCAATGAAACCATGCATGATTTTATCACCTAATTTAATTCACTGATCAACCGTGTGCCACTTGCTATGATGCTAACATTACAAAATCAAAAGTGTTTCTTCTTGAATGCCATGAGTTCGAAAGTAAGTTTCTTACTTTTATAGGAACAGATACCCACCTTGGCCCTTGCTCAAGCTATGGCCATTCAGATAGAGGACAACCTTCTTATATCCAATGAGTTAAGACAAGAGCCATCAAAATCAAAGGCTTTAACTTCTTCTCAGGCTGCCTCATCAGATCCAGCATTCGAGAAGATGGCGAACAACTTTCTCTCATTAAAGAAGCAATTTGCTTAAACATCATCTACTACTCCATACTAGGATATCCCACGGAGGAAATTCACTCCCAACAACGCCCCCTAAAGGCCGTGTTTTCTTGATTCTTCTCCAATGTTAGCAACTGAAGCCCCTTCGGTTAATGCTTTGGTTGAAATCAAAGAAGATGATCCAAATTACGAAGAACCTTCGTCGCAAGGTGAAGATGATCAAGATGTCGATGAACCAACTAACGACTCTACTATTGGGTATATGGAATTTGAAGACAAGGAATCTGATGAAGAAGAGGGTACCCAAAGGTATGCAAATAGACAATCATACATGGTTTTCACTCACTCGCAAGGAAAAGAAGCAAAAGTTGCTGCTGAAAAATAAAAGGAAAAAGCCGTGGTAACTCCTCCTCTAACGATCGCTAAAAGAGGTAATCCCCTTTCTACTCAACCTCCGGTTAAACCTTTTGTAAAGAAATCTTTTCCTCTTATTTCTCCTCCAATTCATCCTTCCTCTAGTTCCATAAAGACCAGTAATCCTCCTCCACAAACATGAAATGAAGGACTCATTCCTTTGTTAGCACAACCCTTGGTTGCATTCGATATAATTGATCACACCAAGAAGACCAAGATCCAAATGTCTGAAGTTGAGTACCTTCAGTCCAACCTGGCACAACTTATAAAATTGACTAAGTATATCCAAATCCAAGCTGCCATCCCTCCTCCCATTTCTCCAAAAATAATTCTTCCCACTCCTCGTACATCTCATGTAAATGTTGCCTCGACTTCCACGTCAGGGAAAATTGAACCTTTTTATCTATCTCTCCTGATCAATGGTCATAAACTAAGTAACTATATAATTGATTCTGGAGCTTCTAATAATGTCATTCCAGTAAAGGTCACATGTTCTTTGGGCCTCACACTTACTAAATGTTTTAGTAGATGCTACTCCATGGAAACCAAATAGGTACCATTGATTGGTCAGATCAAGGATGCGCAGTTTGCATTCACGGCATTTCCTAAGAAAAGGGTAAAAATTACTATTCTTGTAGCTGATATTTTAGTAGCATACAGGATATTTCTAGGGAGGAGCTTTTGTAAAGAAGTCGGTGGGGAAATTCATATGGATTGGTCCAAACCCAGGATTCCTATCAAAGGGGTGATGTAGACATTGGAACCAGAATCACAAAAGAAATATTTAGTCACCAAATCTGATGACCGTAAGGCTCAGATTCTTTTCAAATCATCAAGGATGGGGAACTCCTTCCTGTCCACTAACTCAGATAGAATGGACATTCTCGTCCAAAAGGAGGATCTCAACAAAGTATGGCCATTGCATTTTGATGGCAGTTGTGCGACAAGTGGATGTGATGTTGGGGCTATTCTAATATCTCTTGAAGAGGAAAATTTCCATTTTTCTTTCAAATTACAGTTCTTCAATATGAATAATAGTGCCAAGTATGAATCCTTGTTACTTGGCATGCAAGCTGCAAAAGAGAAAGGAATCAAGAATATAAGAGTACAAGGTGATACTGAGCTAATTTTCAATTAGGTAAAGGGGATATACCAAGTAAAGAATGATCCGCTTAGACACTACCACAATGCAGTATGGGATAACATTGAAGAGTTTGATAATTTCTCAATCAAAGCAGTTCTGCAAGCTCAAAATGACATGGTTGATTCGTTAGCCATCTCAGCCTCTCTCATGCTCCCTCACCCAGGGTTAAAATCGATACATATACCATTGAGGTGGTTTTTTTCCCAAGTGTACCAGATAATTCACAGCACTGGCAAGTGTTCAATGATGACAACCAACTTATAACTTTTTTGGAGAAAGCTGACAATCTCAAAAAACTCCATTTTGATGGATCAACTTCTATGTGTTGTGAGCCTCTCACCGGTCAAGCACATGAATCTGAAAAAGATACAGTGATACAACTCAAAGGAAATAAGATGCTGAAAGGTTTGGTTTCCTTAGAACGATTATTTGATAATCATGACCATTTTGTCAAGAAAAAATGATAGGATGATCCTTCCTCTTCTATTGAAACTAAATCCATCAATTTCGGTACTGCAGAACATCCTCGTTCTGTGAATATTGGGAAGTGTTGTATGCCTGAGGAAAAGTGAAAATTTGTTAAGTTGTTAAAAAAGTACATGGATGTGTTAGCATGGTCTTATGCCAATCTAAAGTTGTTCAAGCCAAAGGACATTCAGCACGACATTCCGTTCAAGGACGATGTCAGGCCTTTTTGTCAAAAGCAAAGGCATTACAACCCCAAAATCTCAGGTACCATCCAAGCTAAAATTCAAAAGATGCTAGATGCAAGGATTATTTTTCCAATTCATCATAGTACCTGGGTTGTAAATATTGTTCCTGTGTGAAAGAAGAATGGTGAGATATGCATATGCATGGACTTTCACAACTTGAACCAGTCATCTTTAAAAGATAACTATCCGCTGCCAATAATGGATCAAGTGCTACAGGCAGTAAGCGGTTCAGAAATGCTATCTATGCTTGACAATTTTTTAGGTTACAATCAAATTGAAGTCACGCCTAAAGATTAGTTCAAGACAACATTCACCACTCCTTGGGGTACCTTTTCCTACAAAATAATGCCTTTTAGTTTGATCAAAGCCGGTGCTACCTTCCAACGAGAAATGGAATTTGCATTCAAAGGTATGATGGGAAAAGTCATCGTAGTTCACCTAGATGACCTGACCATGTTCTCCAAGAGAAAAAGTGATCATTACGATCATTTGGAACAAGTCTTGATTAGATGTCGAGAGCACGAGATTTCACTAAATCCCAAGAAGTCAGTTTTTGGGGTCACCGAATGAAATATACTAGGACATGTCATCAGCAGAGAAGGAACTAAGATAGATGTTGAAAGGGTCAAGGCTATTTAGAGCCTTACTTTTCCTATAAGCAAGATTGGTGTTCACTCTTTCTTCGGAAAGGTAAATTTTCTTAGACACTTTGTTCCTAATTTTTCTGAGAAGACTCGTCATATATCTAATATGATGAAAGGGTCCCAAACATTCTGATGGAGTGATAAAGGCAGGACATCATTCAAAGACATAAAAACCTCCATCGCTTACACTCCTGTTCTGGTGTGTCCTGACTTCAGCAAAGACTTCATCATGTACAGTTATGTGTGTGCGCACACTGTATCAGCTATCTTGATGCAAAATAACTCTGAAGATATTAAATCCCCAATTTCTTTCATGAGCTCTCTTCTTAAGCCTCATGAACTAAAGATGTCACAGTTAGAAAAGCATGCATTTTCCATGGTAAAAGCAGTCAAAAATTTCCTCTGCTATATTCTAAATTCTCATACAATAGTGTTGGTTCCTGACACAGTTGTTAAGTCTATCCTGACTCAACAGGAGTTAGGGAGCTTATGAGGGAATTGGATCGCAAAGGTCCAAGAATATGACCTAGACATCAAACTGACCAAGTTGGTAAGAGGTAAAGTCTTTTCTTAGCTAATGGCTGAAAATAAAGACTCAGAGGTACCTGAAGAGAAAGTTGATCACATTAATGGAAAACAAAATGAACTGGAGAAAGAAAATTCTTTGCCCATGGTTCTATTTGTCGCAACCAATGATGAATGGTATTTTGAAATCACATTCTTTCTCACCTATGGCGAGTGCCCAATTCACCTAACCACTAAGGAAAAGTGAACAGTGAAGCTCATAGCCGCAAGATATGTCATATGGGATGATGGATTGTACAAACGTGGAATTGACGGTATTTTTCTAGGATGTATTGATAAGCCGCAGTAGATAAAATTGTTAGAGAGTTTTCACAACTCAACCTGTGGTGGTCACTTCTTCTCATCCATGACAACACATAAAATTATTTGGGCCAGGTACTACTGGCTGATGTTATTTCAAGATACAACCACCTGGGTAGCAAAATGTGAACTTTGCCAATAGTTTGTTGGTAAACCAAATTTGGCTGTGTTTCCTCTCAAGCCCATCATTATTGATGAACCCTTCAGGTAATGGGGAATTGATTTCATTGGAGCACTTAATCCTCAATTGAGTGCTGGACATAGTTATGTCCTAACAGCAACAGATTACTTCATGAAATAGGTGGAGGTCATACCTGTCAAGAATGCCACTTCTGAAGGGAAGTTGTTTGCAACTTCATCAAAGAGAATATTATTGTGAGATTTGGCATTCCACATAAAATCGTTGTTGATAACACTTATAACTTCTCTTCAAGGGAAGTTATTGGTTTTTTTATGGATACAGAATAACCTTGGCTCATGCTTCTGATTATTATCCTCAAGGAAATGGTCAGGAAGAATCTAGCAACAAAAACTTGGTGACTATCATAAAGAAGCTAGTTGATGAAAACTAGTGGTCCTGGCACAAATCATTGTACGATGCTTTGTGGGTAGATTGTATCACTCCAAAGAGGTCTCTTGGCATGTCACCTTTCTAGGTGTTATATGGGATCGATGCTGAAATCTCTATCTCCGCAGAACTTCCCTCTCTACACTTGGCTCGAGCAATTGAAGATGAAACTTTTTAGAATTCTCTTAAAAAAAGGATTATGTACCTAATGGAACTTGAAGAAAAGTGAGTGAAAGTCATCGACAAGATCACTAAACATCAGAATCAAGTTAAAAGGTTATTCGAAAAAAAAGATAAGCAGAGAGATTTCCAAGTGGGAGATCTTGTTCTTTTGTGGAACAAACAAAGAGAACCAAAAGGTATGCATAGGAAGTTTGACTCTCTTTGGAGAGGGCCATATAAAATCAAGCATCTCAATGGAGAGAATAGTTTCTATCTCTCATAGCTGGATGGAACCGAGCTCCCACTTCCCTATAGTGGGCAGCACCTAAAAATCTTCAGGAAGTAGAGCTTGCTCTCTTCTTTGTACATTTTTCTTTCGTTGTATGTTTGCTTTCTGTTGTTTTGTGTTCCCTTTATTTTTCATATTTGTTCACCCTCTGTTCACCCTTTTTTTTTACTCTTTGTAACCCAATGAATAGGCACATGAAAATCTGGGATTATCTACCATTAAGTTTCACTCAAAGATAGTCCCTAGAAAGAGCCAACTGTTATCCTGCAAAATTGACAAGGGAAATTTGCAAATAACCATATCAAAAATTCCATTTTGGCCCCCAAGGAAGTTTGACAATGTTTGAAATAGCCCAAAACTCCCTTTCAGAACATCAGGTTGTTTCAAGGCTTAGCTATTTTGAGCTAATCCTTCGGCACATAATTTTAGACGTCAACACACCTAAAACTGTGCCCTTTTACTCTGGGAACATTTTTACTCATGTCAACATCAAGCAATGAGCACCCCCTTGAAAAACCTTTAGCACCGAAATTTTTATGTCAACATCATGAAACTTGCGCCATGCATTTTCCTCGATGCGACTTTACCCGTGTCAACATCCAAAACATTGTGCCCCTTTAAACACCCTTTGGCATTGAAAATCTTGTGTCGAAACCCAGAAATGTGCACTAAGATTTTTTCTAAGCACCAAAAATGTTGTGTTAACATCAATAAAATTGTGCTAAGGTGCATTTTTTCTTGTGTTAATGCTCTGAAAATTGCGCCAAAGAGGTTGGTGAGGTAATAAATGCCAATTTTTTCTATAAATATGAACTTGCCACATGTCATTTTCATGAATTGAAAATTGCAAAAGGAATTTTCTCTGTGTGTGTCAACCATCCCTGTCAACCGTCACATGTCATTTTCAAGCCTGTGGACCCTACATCTTTCGTCGTCTTTTATAAATCCAGGTGAGTGGCTCCTCTCCCATTTGTGGTTTTCATGTTGTTGTGTTGAATGTTAGGGCTTGTATTAAATAAATAAAATTTAAATAACACATTCAAAGTCCACAACTTTCCAGTTGAAGCCCTCTTTTCCTCCCCCCCTTTTTAGATCTGTAAATCTTGAAGGGCTCTACAGCTGAAGTAAACCAAAGAACCCATTTGTTTTTGCTTGTTATCTTGCCAACGAATGTTTTTTTCTTGCCATCAAATCCAAATCCAAATAAAGAAAGTGATAAAAAGAAATTTGCAGCAAACTATTAACTACTATCCTTTGGCGTAATTTCCAGAGATGTTACGCACTCAGAAAGTGCACCAAACAAATAAGGCGCACTATTTTTTCCTGTAACCTCTTCCAGGGTTGTGCCTAGGTGCACTTTACGCTCTTGTAACATAACCTTTTTGAGCACCTAGCCAGAAGAACACTTACCAAATTTTTTTGAGGCACAGGTGCAACTTCCACAATATCAACATGACATGTTGTCTGTTACAGACCTGCACCATGCGCTTTACCCTTTGGCACCAAAATTTCCATGTTGACATCTAGAAAATTACGCCCTTTCTAACTTGGTGCAACTTTTCTCATATCAACATTGGGCACAGATTTTCTCGTGTCGACACCTTCCCAAGTGTGCCTAGTAATAAAAATCAATTGCATCCTACCGTAATCTTGCGCCTTGCGCCCTGAGGCTTGAAATTGCTCATTCTTCCTTCAGCAAGCTAAACCTAACTATTTTCTCACACATTCTAAAGTGTTTTTGTTATTATTCAAAATCCCATTATGGATAACATGATGGTTGACATGGCTCTTCTGTGTTGGACCTTCTTGATTCTTCTTGCAGAACAACAACATCTGTCCTCAAGCTCACATATGTCTTCATCAAGCAAGAAACTAGCTAAAGCTAAAGCTAAGCAATCAAAGCAAGAAATGAAGTACAAGTACCAGAGATTCAGAATGTCTGACTCATATGCAAAGAGTGACCTTGACATCAGAGAATCTGATTTGGGTCATATTGGCATGGATGACTTCTAGATAAGGACCACCCAGGCAAGCAGTGGCCCATGGATGAACAAACTAGTAGGTAGTGAATTACATTTTACAGTTGGGCTTCCAGTGAATGTCGTAAATAATGATTTTATCATGTTTGTTGCCTAATGCTATAACAAAGACATTAGATGTGTCAAAAATAAAGAACAGACCATCATAAACCTCATATCTTGTCAGTTTGAGATTATCCTGAGCATTCCTCATCACAGGCAATATGTGGAGATAAGTATTAAAGATTGCAGAAAATCATGGGATGATAATGAAGATCAATGCATGCAGATGATGAATGAAATCTATATGAAGAACAAGAATTCGGTGTCCGGATGACCACAAACCTGTAGACACCAAATTCGTGTCTTACGACCTCTTGTGACCCGCATCCCATCAAGCAATCTAACCTCATTACCTAAACCTTACACAATTATTTATTAATTACCTTATAATTGATAAATACACATCACCTTACCCGCCACCTCACTTTGCCACCTCATCATGACCTAGCCCTAACCCTAAACTAACCTAATTAAGACCTGTGACTTGGTCTAGACTCACATCCATAACTAATGCCTCCTTACTCGCACCCAAAGCCGACCTTCTAGCCACTTGACCAAGCCCGCAACTGATCTCTCGGGAGAAAAGCAGGGAAGGCGGGCTATTTTACTAAAAATACCCTACTTTTTCCTTACCGATGCCGGTTCCTACTCGACCGCCGTCGGTTACGTAACCGCCATCGGTTCCCTGTAAATGGGCTCCCCAAACCAAAACAACGGATCAGAATTTCATTTTGGAGATCAGTCAAAGGATTTCTGGATCAACAGAGAGCATTGCGAGCGAGGAACAGAGTCCAGATCTTCACTTGACAGAGCAGAGACGAGTAAAGAAACCAGAAGTGTTTACAACCAAGGAGATCAACTTGCATCTTGGTCAAAACTAGTAAGTCACATCTTGCATGTCCTTTGTTATAACATTGCTTATGCTTCTTGAATCTCAGTCCTCCTAAATCCGTTTCTGAATCCACTACCCAACGTGCCATTGCATCTAACTGTCATTCTTTTGCTTCTAATCATCCCATTTCCTAATACCATCCAAAAACCAGCCATTACAAAGAACCCACCGGTATCGGTTATCAGTAACCGGCATCGGTTCCTCTGATCAAAACCAGAAAACCAGCCTTTCCCCCTACCCAGTTTAACGAAATAATTTAATTGATATTTTGCAGTCTTTTGTGTTAATTCATATTAGCAGGGGAACTGACCACCTTCGAAAGGAAGTTTTATATTTCCTGGGCCCAAGGCAGTTTCCTCATTTATTGTTTAATCAAAATCTTGTGGTCTTGTGTTCTTATTTGCAAGTAGTCCTTCCAAGACAAAAAGGATTTCTCCGCAGTCAGCCTGATCTTTCTCTACGGTACGCGCACACCATCTCGACATTCAGCAGGTATTCCTCCTAACCCTAACCTCATCTGTTTCTAAAAGGAATGAAAGGATAGAAGCAACTCTATTCCCAGAAGCTGAAACATTCCGAGCGAAACATTTTGGCACACCAGGTGGGACCCATTTTGGGTTTCTTTCTCTTGCTTATTTTCATTTTTAGGAAGCATATTTGTTGTTGCTGCTTTTGTTATATATTTCGTAAAGAATTTGTCTTGCTTTCCTAGTTTCGCATTAGTGAAAGTCATCTCTCTTGCTTCATCGAATATAATTTTCGATTTGGGTTTAAAACACGTGCATTGCATTCCTGCTTGTTGTTCTTCAATTCTAGTGAACATAGATTAAGTAACAGGTCGTACACATGGGGGTGATATCCACGGTATTGACAGGAAATTAACCTTAGTTTCACTGCACAACACATACCGAATCACTTCACAATTAACACAACAGCTCAAACATCCCCCCTTTTCCGCGGTATTCCTCCGCCCGATTGAGGTAACCTTATAAGCCAAAACAAACTTGACATTTCCCCTAGGTCTTGTTGTTTAGGATTCTAACATCATCTTATGTCTAAAGGCATAAGCCCACGATAACTAAAATTAACCCTAGGATTAATCTCTAGATTTGCGTGTGCCTCTTGCTTGTTTTCAAATTCTGTTTTCTCTGTCATACTTTGTCTTCTGTGATCAATAAGTTGATTAATATACTCAACATTGCTAAAAATCAAATTAACAGCCTTTTATATCTTCTTATCCTAGACTTTTGACACCGGCATCGGTTAAGGGACCGACGTCGTTTGCTTTGTGACCGACACCGGTTACTAAACCGATATCAGTTACTGTCTTCATCAGCCCCTGACAAACCAGCAACTTGCCAGATTCATCATTCTGAGGTTGTTTTTGTTCTTGATAGATTGAAACTTTCTTGTGTGTTCTTGTCTATGGTTGTCATCACTCGGAAGCAAGCGGCCGCCATGGTTTCACATGCCTGCTCTATGTCTTTGCCTGAATCACCCCCTTCACATTCTATAGGGAACCCTACGGACACCAGTGAGATCCCCCAAATTCCTGTAGGAGACAAGGACTTTGCCAAATTTCTGGATGCTAATCCCAGCGCTGTACAATACTATTTGTCTCATGCCCCCGACCGTACGCCTGATGGTCAGCTCCTTATTGAAATGCCTATTAGTATAGCTGCTCATTTAGCTCCCACTCCTCCTGATAACACTGCCTTACTTCCTACATCTCTAGCCCCGTCTCCCAATCCGACAGCTTCAGAGGTTCCTACAACCCCGATTAGCTTTCCTTTGGTTAACCTTGGACCCCACGTATCGTTACCACCAATTTCCCCTATCTCATCTCTCTTTCAGACCACTCCATTCATGACTTACTCTCTGCCACCTATTCACACGAGCTTTCCTTCTCAAGCTCCGCCTACCTTTTCATTCCCATACACGTATCCAGTAACCTCAACACCTTATATGGGACATCCCTATTCTGTGGCACCATCATCTCATCCAACCACAGATTTCATCAAACAAATGATGGACAAAATGCAAAACCTAGAGGCTTCCGTTTCAGGAATTCGTAGCGCCTTGACATACGAGCAAGTTTGTCGGGAGCCCATTCACCCTTCTGTCCCCCTTCATTCATATCCTCCTCAATGGGAGTTGCCAAATTTTACTCGTTTTAACAGTAAAGAGGATCCTCAACAACACTTGCGATCATTTAGACATGCTTGTTATTTGATTGCCCATGATGATGCCTTGTTACTCCACACCTTTCCCATGTCCTTATCAGGACCTGCCTTGGAGTGGTACAGTGCTTTAACCCAGCACTCAATCTTCTCTTTTAACCAACTAGCCCAATCTTTCTTGGATCATTTCTCCATTAACATTACCAAGAAAGTATCTATCAATGACCTCTATGCCATCCGACAATTTGAAGACGAATCTATCGCAGATTTCGTTGGACGATGGCGGGGCCTTATCAACCAACTTACGTATGCCTTGCCTCAAACCGAACTCATCGAACTATTTACGCGGGCCTACGCTAAGCACATCTCCCCTACCCTCCAAATTCAAACTTTCCGCACATTCGACGAGGCCTTTACCATGGCTCGGAAACTAGAAATTCGAGCCTTAGAAGAAGAGAAATTATGGTTGCGTAACAAAAACCCTAATTTCCGAACTCCTGATTCTACCAACAAGCCAAACACCACCACTTCTCACGCGCCCACTTCTTCTAAATCAAAAGGAGTTGTCCAAGCGGTAATGGTCAAATCTCAAACACCGTCCAATACTCCGCCGAAAACCACTTATAAGTACAAAGCCGAGCCCACCAATTACACTCCCTTGGGAGAAACTTATGGTGTCATCCTGGAGAAATTGCTCAAAGCTGGGGCTATCACCTTGCCCCCTGTTAAACCTCACTCTGGGTTTGAATCCACCCGTGCAATACCTTCCTGGTACAAAGAAAATGACTTTTGTAACTTTCACCGCGTAAAAGGACATAGTCATGAAAACTGCAAGATGTTGAAAAACATAGTGCAGGAAATGGTTGACGTAGGGGATATAACCCTCGATAATCCTAACGCCCCTGCTAACCGAAATCTGAAAATTTTCAACAAGCCATTCCCGAATCACTCGTCCAATAGTAACGTGAACCAAGATATCTTAGCCGAGGAGAGTGTTCATGAGATCCATGCAGTCTTTGATTCTCAGCCAAAAGCCTCTATTGAAAAAATTTTAAATCAAGCCTCTCCACCAACACAGGAGTTTGAACCTCCTTCACCACCATCAAGACAAAGTGAAATCATTCATTTACCCATAGAAGAGTTAACTTCCTGGACTTCTCTTCTCATCGACGAGTCTTCTTACACCACATCCCTACAAGACTGTGAGCGGATGCTATCTAATTTATCTATTTCCCAAACGTCCCCTTCTACAACTCTTGCTACACAAGAGGAAGGCTCGCCACTCCTTTTGACATCCTTAGACGAGAAATCTCTTACACTAACATCATCACATTCTTTAAACGTGACAGATCCCCTCGAACACGCCCTCCTACCTATTAGTCCCTCATCGCCTAAATCTTTTCAACGATCGGTTGACCTCTTAACATCTATTGATACAGTGCCTCATCTGCCTCCTGTGTCACACCCGCAATGGACTGGAATTACAACCCACCTTTCTTCCGTACAAAAATTACAAATCACACCTGGGGACTGTCATTCCACAGAAGATAGACAGGCCCTATGGGAACATTTGAGTACCCATTTTTCTACTCAAATGCAAATGACTGATCCTGATGTCTCCACCATATACCCGAAGTGCTTACGGAAGCTTAAAATGCCCCTGTTCTCACCTTCACCCCCCTCACCTCTACCAAATGCCCCGTCCACTTCTATCAAATTAACCAGATCTTCCCCTACGCTTGGGACCTCACCAATGCCCAGTCTAACGCACCCGCCTAAGCGACTCGATCTATCCAAAAATAAATCCGCTCCACCACCTAGGAGACAAACTCAATCCGTGCCCCTATCACAATCAAAACCATCATCGTCATACCTACCTTCCATATTGGGACCCCATCCCTCTACCTTACATCAATATATCATACCTCCTGCGTTTTCTTCAAAACAACCTACGCCTTCCGCACCTATACAGAAATTCCAGGGTATAGCAACACCGTCACTCCGCGTATCCTGTCCACCTATCAACCCTAAACAAATTCCATCATCAAAAGATTTGTTTTCGGTCACTCCTATTTCCCTGTGGTTGTTTTCTGATACCCCATCATCTGCGGCCTCATCATCCCCCATAGCTTCTGCGCCAAAGAAATCACGTTTAGTAAAAACCATGTATCAACACCCCTCAGCTAAACCACCACCCGTGCGAACCAATCATGCCCAAGCATTACCAAAACCCGCACAACCAATACCCTCATCCTCTTCCGATTTTGACCCACTCAAAGGATCTTACGCCAAAATCCTTGCTATGTTGGTGGAGAATGCGACCATTTCCCTACCTCCACTTAGACCTTATGACCCGTCTAAGCCCCGACCTATGGGTTACGATGAGTCTAAAATCTGCGCTTATCACCGCACACCAGGACATGATGTGGAGGGATGCCAAGCTCTAAAAACCATCCTTCGTCAGTCACCTCTCCCGAATAGAAAGATTAAGAAAGACAACTTACGAAGGGAGAGACCTTTAGCTCTCATTCCCTCTCCTATACCATCTGTCCCCGCCTCACCAAAATCTATCATTATTACAACCCCACCTCTTGAAGACCATGAGTTATCCCCACCATCTTCCTCATCTCAGGTCTACGAGATTAATATGATTAGTGTCACTACTCGAGGGAAGAAAAACAATGGGAAAGCAAAAGAAAACACACCTGCGGCATCTCTTTCTCCGTCAAACATCCCGATTGCACCACCACCTAAAGTGGTCATTCGCGGACCCGCCTATCCCGTCTCTAATGGCCTTGCCCACCGAAATATGATTAAACAGCTTCACCAATCACCCATAAAAATGACACTGTATGATCTCATTCAGACTTTTGAATCTCATCGACAAGCTCTCGTTGAGATCCTTCAAGGGATAGAGGTTTTACCTAATGAAACCCTACCTGTCGCCTCCATTCTAACACCCAATCACGTTGCTTCTCTCACCAAACAACCCACTGCCCCAACCACTTCTGTCTCTGTACAACAAGCTGCTGCAGTCAGTTTCTCTGAAGATGAAATTGTCGACTTTGGTATAGAAGACCCTGACCCTGCCCTTTTCATCTCCGCTTACGTCTGGGACATTCGAGTACATCGGGTTATGATTGACGGGGGCGCTAGCCTAAACATCATCTCTTCAAAATCCTTCCAACAGATGAACATCCCTTCTAGTTGCATGTGTGCCAACCCCATCGTGTTGCGGTCATTCAATGACACTATTACTTCTACCTTAGGCACCGTGATCCTCAACATTCGGGTAGGACCACGTACTTTACCCGAACTCTTCTATGTTCTTGAGGGAGAGTTCCAATATAATATATTGCTGGGTCGTCCTTGGATCCGGGCCATGGGATGCATTCCCTCAACCTTACATAGATGCATAAAATTTGAGTACGAGGGGAAGTCTTACACCGTAAAAGCTGACCCTCCCCCCTTTAAAACCTGCAATATGTTTCGATACCCACCCCGCCCGAACGATGTGCTTATACCAGTCAAGACACCCATACATTCAACCCAACCATCCTCCTCAAATGTACCTCAACCATCCACCTCAACCGCACCTATGCCTTCAATTGATGAAACCACCATCGCAAAAACCACTTCCCTTCCGCAGCTAACATTCCAACCTCCGACCCTTAGTAGATGTTTTTCAGCGCCTTACGCTGGGGGAGTACCGCCTATATAATGTTAGTTCTTTCCCTACCCCGCAGGAGTATGGACAATTACATGCACATCCCACCTACGACCGTCGCGTGGGGGAGATAATCTCTTACAGACCACCCCATTGCCGCACTAACCTAACATATGGGGGTGTTGACGCATCCTCCATTACCCTGAACCTCCTCTTGGTGTGGTTCCTTCCAATCCGATTTTCAATACTTGAAAAATCTTCGTATCGCCCTCCCTTCTTGGACTCGCACCCTTTTATATCTTCTTATCCTAGACTTTTGACACCGGCATCAGTTAAGGGACCGATGTCATTTTCTCTGTGACCGACACTGGTTACTAAACCGATATCGGTTACTGTCTTCATCAGCCCCTGACAAACCAGCAACTTGCCAAATTCATCATTCTGAGGTTGTTTTTGTTCTTGATAGATTAAAAATTTCCTGTGTGTTCTTGTCTATGGTTGTCATCACTCGGAAGCAAGCGGCCGCCATGGTTTCACATGCCTGCTCTGTGTCTTTGCCTGAATCACCCCCTTCACATTCTATAGGGAACCCTACGGACACCAGTGAGATCCCCCAAATTCCTGTAGGAGACAAGGACTTTGCCAAATTTCTGGATGCTAATCCTAGCGCTGTACAATACTATTTGTCTCATGCCCCCGACCGTACGCCTGATGGTCAGCTCCTTATTGGCATGTCTATTAGTATAGCTGCTCATTTAGCTCCCACTCCTCCTGATAACACTGCCTTACTTCCTCCATCTCTAGCCCCGTCTCCCAATCCGACAGCTTCAGAGGTTCGTACGACCCCGATTAGCTTTCCTTTGGTTAACCTTGGACCCCATGTATCGTTACCACCAACTGCCCCTATCTCATCTCTCTTTCAGACCACTCCATTCATGGCTTACTCTCTGCCACCTATTCACACGAGCTTTCCTTCTCAAGCTCCGCCTACCTTTTCATTCCCATACACGTATCCAGTAACCTCAACACCTTATATGGGACATCCATATTCTGTGGCACCATCATCTCATCCAACCACAGATTTCATCAAACAAATGATGGACAAAATGCAAAACCTAGAGGCTTCCGTTTCAGGGAGTCGTAGCACCTTGACATACGAGCAAGTTTGTCGGGAGCCCATTCACCCTTCTGTCCCCCTTCATTCATATCCTCCTCAATGGGAGTTGCCAAAGTTTACTCGTTTTAATAGTAAAGAGGATCCTCAACAACACTTGCGATCATTTAGACATGCTTGTTATTTGATTGCCCATGATGATGCCTTGTTACTCCGCACCTTTCCCATGTCCTTATCAGGACCTGCCTTGGAGTGGTACAGTGCTTTAACCCAGCACTCAATCTTCTCTTTTAACCAACTAGCCCAATCTTTCTTGGATCATTTCTCCATTAACATTGCCAAGAAAGTATCTATCACTAACCTATATGCCATCCGACAATTTGAAGACAAATCTATCGCAGATTTCGTTGGACGATGGCGGGGCCTTATCAACCAACTTACGTATGCCTTGCCTCAAACCGAACTCATCGAACTATTTACGCGGGCCTGCGCTAAGCACATCTCCCCTACCCTCCAAATTCAAACTTTCCGCACATTCGATGAGGCCTTTACCATGGCTCGGAAACTATAAATTCGAGCCTTAGAAGAAGAGAAATTACGGTTGCGTAACAAAAACCCCAATTTCCGAACTCCTGATTCTACCAACAAGCCAAACACCACCACTTCTCACGCGTCCACTTCTTCTAAATCAAAAGGAGCTGTCCACGCGGTAATGGTCAAATCTCAAACACTGTCCAATACTCCACCGAAAACCACTTATAAGTACAAAGCCGAGCCCACCAATTACACTCCCTTGGGAGAAACTTATGGCGTCATCCTGGAGAAATTGCTCAAAGCTGGGGCTATCACCTTGCCCCCTGTTAAACCTCACTCTGGGTTTGACTCCACCCGCGCAATACCTTCCTGGTACAAAGAAAATGACTTTTGTAACTTTCACCGCGTAAAAGGACATAGTCATGAAAACTGCAAGATGTTGAAAAAAACATAGTGCAGGAAATGGTTGACGCAGGGGATATAACCCTCGATAATCCTAACGCCCCTGCTAACCGAAATCTGAAAATTTTCAACAAGCCATTCCCGAATCACTCGTCCAACAGTAACGTGAACCAAGATATCTTAGCTGAGGAGAGTGTTCATGAGATCCATGCAGTCTTCGATTCTCAGCCAAAAGCCTCTATTGAAAAAATTTTAAATCAAGCCTCTCCACCAACACAGGAGTTTGAACCTCCTTCACCACCATTAAGCCAAAGTGAAATCATTCCTTTACCCATAGAAGAGTTAACTGCCCGGACTTCTCTTCTCATCGACGAGTCTTCCTACACCACATCCCTACAAGACTGTGAGCGGATGCTATCTAATTTATCTATTTCCCAAACATCCCCTTCTACCACTCTTGCTACACAAGAGGAAGGCTCGCCACTCCTTTTGACATCCTTAGATGAGAAATCTCTTACACTAACATCACCACATTCTTTAAACGTGACAGATCCCCTCGAACACGCCCTCCTACCTATTAGTCCCTCATCGCCTAAATCTTTTCAACGACCGGTTGACCTCTTAACATCTATTGATACAGTGCCTCATCTACCTCCTGTGTCACACCCGCAGTGGACTGGAATTACAACCCACCTTTCTTTCGTACAAAAATTACAAATCACACCTGGGGACTGTCATTCCACAGAAGATAGACAGGCCCTATGGGAACGTTTGAGTACCCCTTTTTCTACTCAAATACAAATGACTGATCCTGATGTCTCCACCATATACCCGAAGTGCTTACAGAAGCTTAAAATGCCCCTGTTCTCACCTTCACCCCCCTCACCTCTACCAAATGCCCCATCCACTTCTATCAACTTAACCAGATCTTCCCCTATGC
The DNA here is from genome assembly GCA_019776745.2 of Taxus chinensis. Taxonomy (NCBI): domain Eukaryota; kingdom Viridiplantae; phylum Streptophyta; class Pinopsida; order Cupressales; family Taxaceae; genus Taxus; species Taxus chinensis. Next base: position 36,329,397 of record CM034148.1, on the reverse strand, counting down.
TTGGGACCTCACCAATGCCCAGTCTAACGCACCCACCTAAGCGACTCAATCTATCCAAAAATAAATCCGCTCTGCCACCTAGGAGACAAACTCAATCCGTGCCCCTATCACAATCAAAACCATCATCGTCATACCTACCTTCCATATTGGGACCCCATCCCTCTACCTTACATCAATATATCATACCTCCTGCGTTTTCTTCAAAACAACCTACGCCTTCCGCACCTATATAGAAATTCCAGGGTATAGCAACACCGTCACTCCGCGTATCCTGTCCACCTATCAACCCTAAACAAATTCCATCATCAAAAGATTTGTTTTCAGTCACTCCTATTTCCCTGTGGTTGTTTTCTGATACCACATCATCTACGGCCTCGTCATCCAACATAGCTTCTGCGCCAAAGAAATCACGTTTAGTAAAAACCATGTATCAACACCCCTCGGCTAAACCACCACCCGTTCGAACCAATCATGCCCAAGCATTACCAAAACCCGCACAACCAATACCCTCATCCTCTTCCGATTTTGACCCACTCAAAGGATCTTACGCCAAAATCCTTGCTATGTTGGTGGAGAATGCGACCATTTCCCTACCTCCACTTAGACCTTATGACCCGTCTAAGCCCCGACCTATGGGTTACGATGAGTCTAAAATCTGCGCTTATCACCGCACACCAGGACATGATGTGGAGGGATGCAAAGCTCTAAAAACCATCCTTCGCCAGTCACCTCTCCCGGATAGAAAGATTAAGAAAGACAACTTACGAAGGGAGAGACCTTTAGTTTCCATTCCCTCTCCTATACCATCTGTCCCCACCTCACCAAGATCTGTCATTATTACAACCCCACCTCTTGAAGACCATGAGTTATCCCAACCATCTTCCTCATCTCAGGTCTACGAGATTAATATGATTAGTGTCGCTACTCGAGGGCAGAAAAACAATGGGAAAGCAAAAGAAAACACACCTGTGGCATCTCTTTCTCCGTCAAACATCCCAATTACACCACCACCTAAAGTGGTCATTCGCGGACCCGCCTATCCCGTCTCTAATGGCATTGCCCACCGAAATATGATTAAACAGCTTCACCAATCACCCGTAAAAATGACACTATAGGATCTCATCCAGACTTCTGAATCTCATCGACAAGCTCTCGTTGAGATCCTTCAAGGGATAGAGGTTTTACCTAATGAAACCCTACCTGTCGCCTCCATTCTAACACCCAATCACGTTGCTTCTCTCACCAAACAACCCACTGCCCCAACCACTTCTGTCTCTGTACAACAAGCTGCTGTAGTCAGTTTCTCTGAAGATGAAATTGTCGACTTTGGTACAGAAGACCCTGACCCTTCCCTTTTCATCTCCACTTATGTCCGGGATATTCGAGTACGTCAGGTTATGATTGACGGGGGCACTAGCCTAAACATCATCTCTTCAAAATCCTTCCAACAGATGAACATCCCTTCTAGTTGCATGTGTGCCAACCCCATCATGTTGCGGTCATCCAATGACGCTATTACTTCTACCTTAGGCACCGTGATCCTCAACATTCGCGTAGGACCACGTACTTTACCCGAACTCTTCTATGTCCTTGAGGGAGAGTTCCAATATAATATATTGCTGGGTCGTTCTTGGATCCGAGCCATGGGATGCATTCCCTCAACATTACATAGATGCATAAAATTTGAGTACGAGGGGAAGTCTTACACCGTAAAAGCTGACCCTCCCCCCTTTAAAACCTGCAATATGTTATACCGCCCGAACGATGTGCTTATACCAATCAAGACACCCATACATTCAACCCAACCATCCTCCTCAAATGTACCTCAACCATCCACCTCAACCGCGCCTACGCCTTCAATTAATGAAACCACCATCGCAAAAACCACTTCCCTTCCCGCAGCTAACATTCCAACCTCCGACCCCTTAGTAGATGTTTTTCAGCACCTTATGCTGGGGGAGTATCGCCTATATAACATTAGTTCTTTCCCTACCCCGCAGGAGTACGGACAATTACATGCACATCCCACCTATGACCATCGCGTGGGGGAGATAATCTCTTACGGACCACCCCATTGCCGCACTAACCTAACGTATGGGGGTGTTGACGCATCCTCCATTACCCCTGAACCTCCTCTTGGTGTGGTTCCTTTCCAATCCGATTTTCAATACTTGACAAATCGTCGTTTCGCCCTTACCTTCTTGACTCGCTGTGCGTGGAAAGGCTTTGGTTTTGGCCTTTACGAACAAGGCCGACATACACTCATTCCCGTGACTACCCGTAAACATAATGATCGCAGTGGTCTCAGTTTTCCTGAAACACCTACACAGGAGACACCTCCTGTCAGCTGTATCCTGGAAGAAGAAGACGTCGCCCCTACCAAACCATCATCACCCACTTTGCCATCATCACCCGCAGAATCTATAGACCCTGAATCCATCCCTCCTAACTCTTTTTTTTTTCATAAATGCTATCTTCATAGGTCCTCTCACTTATCAACGCGATAATGACGACCCATTTTCTTTGCCCCTTCTTTATCCAGACATGATCGAAGAGGATTCGCCTTTGATTAATGTTGTTGAATGCCAGGATGATTCTTATATTCAACGAGCCTTACCATCTAAAACCCAAACTATGCTGAACGAATCTACCATAGAAATCAACATCCACACGGAGAAGGATCCTCACATTGTGAAGATTGGATAATCCCTTAACACATCAGAACAAGCCGCCTTTACTACCTTTCTCCGTGCTCGCAACCAAGCTTTCGCATGGTCTTACGCTGACATGCCAGGAATTGATCCTACCATCGCCGTCCATAACATCACCCTAAACCCCGATTCCAAACCAGTCAAACAAAAATTGAGAAAAATGCATCCACGCATTGCTCTCTTGGTCAAAGAGGAGCTCCAACGACTCCTTTCTGTTTTCTTCATCTTGCCTATTGACTATCCTCAATGGATTTCTAACATCGTACATTTCACTAAAGCGACAGGGGGACTTCGGATATGCACAGATTTCCGGGATCTTAACCTCGCTTGCCCTAAGGATGACTTCCCCTTACCTAGCATTGACCAACTTGTTGATCTAACTACAGGTCATGAGATGCTCTCTCTCATGGATGGCTTTTCAGGATACAACCAAATTTTGGTTGCCCCTGCCGATCAACACAAAACTACCTTCATAACTCCTTGGGGAACCTTCTGTTATCGTGTCATGCCATTTGGCCTTAAGAATGCTGGTGCTACCTATCAGCGGGCTATGACCTACATTTTTCATGACATTATGCACACTATCCTTGAAGACTATGTCGACGATCTTCTCGGCAAGTCTAAACATCGTAGTGAACATCTTGATGTTTTAAACCATTATTTTTGATCGCCTGTTACAATATTCTGTCCGCCTTCAACCAAAGAAATGTGTCTTTGGTGTTCTTTCGGGAAAACTTCTTGGCTTTATCGTCTCTTTGCTTGGCATTGAGGTCGATCCATCTAAAGTCAAAGCTATCCTAGAAATGCCCCCACCCAAAAATCTCAAACAATTGCGTAGTTTACAAGGTAAGCTCCAATCTATCTGACGTTTCATCTCCCAACTTTCAGATCGATGTCAACCTTTCCATCACCTCCTTAAAAAGGACATTGCATTCCAATGGAGCGAAGAATGTCACCAAGCCTTCGAAGCTCTCAAATCCTATCTCTTGCAGCCACCCGTGCTTATCCCACCCCAAGACGACCGCCCTTTCTACCTTTACCTTTCTGCCACCGACCACGCTGTAGGAGCCGTGCTTGCACATTGTGACTCTGAGAATCACAAACAAGCCGTTTATTATATAAGTCGTACTTTGGTGGACTATGAGACTAGGTACACACATGTAGAAAAATTGTGCCTTGCCCTATCATTCATGGCCACCAAACTCCGACACTACCTTCTAAATCACAAGACTTTCATCATCACCAATACAGACCCCATCCATTACATGTATGCCAAACCTCATCTGAACCAACGCATTGCTAGATGGCTCATGCTTCTCGCCGACCTTGACCTTGAGTTTGTCCACCAGAAATCAATCAAAGGACAAACCATCGCAGACCAACTTGCGGAAGCTCCTTTACCTGGGGAACAATTTACCAATTTCACATTCCCGACGAACTCATCGCTACTCTTTCCCTCACGGAGGAGTCGTACCCAATGACCCTCTTCTTCGATGGATCTAAATGCCAGCACAGTGGAGGAGCCGGCATTGTTCTCATTCCTCTCAACACTGAACCTATGCCTCTTTCATTCCGACTTGATTTCCCTTGCACTAATAATACAGCGGAATACGAGGCCCTTGTTCTGGGTCTCCAAGTTGCGTTACACTTAGGTATCAAATCTATCAACATTTTTGGCGACTCTCAATTGGTAGTCAATCAAGTTATGGGCATCTACCAATGTAAAAATGAGGAACTTCAAAAATACAAACACTACGTGGATTCACTTCTAGCCTTATTTACCCACTATTCTATACAAACCATTCCCCGCTCCACTAACAAATTTGCGGATACTATGGCTTGCTTAGCCTCGCAAATTCCCGCCGCGCCAACTGACTCTGAATTATTCATCGTGGGTCCAACAACTTTTTGCCCCATCCTATTCAACCCCGGTAGTTTGTATGATAAATACTGTGTCTACTAATTCACAGGATACCTGGTACCACCAATTTCACGACTACCTTACAATCTCTGTCCTCCCACCTGACCTTACTAGTAACGGCAAACGTGATTTTCTTAAAAGTGTTTCACGTTATGTTGTCATGGGGGGACTCCTCTATAAACGTGGCTTTGATGGCATCCTCCTTCACTGTCTAACTGGCGTGGAGGCCACTCATACCATCCAACAGGTCCATGACGGTATTTGTGGTGGACATTTTAGCGGCCTTGCCGTGGCCAAACGAATCCTTCACCTTGGTTATTATTGGCCTACTCTCAATAACGACTGCTACGAATATGTTAAGCGTTGTGTTATGTGTCAGCAACATGCCAACCTTCAACATACTCCTAGCCACCCGCTCCAGATCACTCGAGATCTTTGGCCCTTCTCACAATGGGGTTTAGACCTTATTGGTGAGATTCACCCAACCTCTTCACAACGTCACCGTTGGATAATCACAGCGACCAAATATTACACAAAATGGGTGGAGGCTATTCCACTCATTTCAATCAAAAAAGAAAAAATTGTCGAGTTCATTAACCACCACATTATCTGTCGTTTTGGTGTTCCTCATCGCCTGATAACAGATAATGAAAAATCTTTCAAAAACAAGTTGTTGCAAGACCTGTGTGACAACTTTGGTATCAAACTTAGTTTCTCATCACCTTACTATCCACAAGCCAATGGGCAAGCCGAGTCCTCTAATAAAACACTAACCAAAATCCTCATGAAAGTTGTCAATGAATCCGGAAGAAATTGGCACGATCACATTCCCTTTGCCCTTTGGGCTTATCGTACTAGCATTCGTACCTCTACTAATGCCACACCTTTTTCTTTGGTATATGGTACCGAGGCTGTTTTGCCTCTCGAAATACAAATACCCTCCCTTAGAATATCTCTTCAGGATATTCTCACCAACGATGATTTCCGCCAAGAGCGGTTAGCCCAATTGGAGCTTCTTGACGAACGCCATCTTACAGCTCTTGATCACCTTCAAATCTATCAAAAACGCATTAAACGTGCTTATGATAAGCGACTTCATGAGCGTACCTTTAAGGTTGGTGATCTTGTTCTCAAAGAGAATCAACATGTAACCAAACTAGAGAATAGCAAACGTGGAAAATTTTCTCCCAATTGGATTGGGCCTTATATAATCACTCATACCTATGGATCTGGTACTTATCGTTTAGCTTCGCTTAATGGTAAACCTGAGCCTGAACCCCTTAATGCCTTGCATCTTCGACCATTCTACTGTTGAAATTAGTGTTATATCACTTCTTATCTACCTGCTGCTCGTCCCTTCAGCTCACTTACCACTACATACACTCTATTTCCTACACTTCATAATAACAATCAAGCTCACATAGTTTGATCCTCACCTCCCCTTGATGATGCCTTCCCCTTTTTTAGTCTAGTCCATGACTTCAAAATATTAAAATAAGTCGTATTCTTATGGGATTTTCTTGAGTCAAACTTCCTACTAAACTAGATGCTTCACGTCAAATGAACATCTAGTCATCTAAATTAAATATAGACTGCTCCCTCGAAGGACAGCTATATGCCGAACTATTGCTGCTATTATATATAGACTGCTCCCCCGAAGGACACCTATGCATTACAATCATATCTGCTACTATAAATAGACTGCTCCCTCGAAGGACAGCTATACATAGTCAGCCTTTATCAGAAGCTTCTCGCATTGATCAGCTTCGTGAAGACCTCAAGAATAATACAATCAATATCCCTTGTAGACTTCCCGCATCGATCAGTCTACATTCAGCAAAAAAGAAGCTGCATTCAAAAGCACTTTTGAGTCATGGACTTATCTATTTAGGGTAGGTTCTCTTTCGTTAGAATAATCACCTTATAACAAGCTCTCAGCACCCCCACCTATATCAACCACCTCACCTCACCATTTGTCAAAGCAACAAAACTCAAGGGACGTGACGTATATCCGATATATTGTGATTATACAACTCTTTTCACCTATCGACTTCTCGCCTATGCAAGGTACCTAGGGATTCAAGCTCATCCTATGTTAATCTGTGGTTTGTTTAGCTCTTCTCAACTACGGGACACTTTTGCCTCTTTTGCTCGACTCTAGGATTGTGTGTTGACCTTAATTAGGATATGGTTCCCTACTATTTGGGTAAGCTAACTTTCGCTTTACCTATACCTACATCAACATCGCCCATACCTTACCAACACCAACAACATTACCCTATCAACATCAAATTCTTATCAACCAACAAATTGCCTAACCATACCCAAATTGCCTGAATTCACCTCTCCCTGGTCCTAAGGGAGAACTACATCGGTCTGAGGCCCCTCCTTGCTTTGTGCAATGGGCTATGTAGGCAGCACTTCGGAGACATGGAGTCTCCCAAGGTTAGCTCGACCATCCCCTACCATAACCTATCCTGTGTGGTGAATATAAATATTTTTGTGTATTTCTATTTAATCACAGTCCTCTTTATCCTTTTTCAAAACACCGAAAATCAAAACACAAACAATCTTATTATTATCGTAACTCAAATCAACATACATATTCAGTTTTATTTAGATGTTAAACAAATACATCTTCTCTATCATCGACACGCAGGTCGGCATCCTTATTTATTCTTATATCTTGCTAACATTTACTCAGACCCTCACGCCTCATCCCGAACTAGGTGATGATCGTGATCGTCGACCCCTCTCACCGGGCCTCTCTGTCCTCAAAGGTACCACAGCTATTGGTACCGCCCACTGATCTGCCAATCTCTCCTGTAACATATGAATATGCCCTCTCGCATGGAGGACTCCAGCCTCTAGTCTCTCCGCCCGTGACTCCGCAACCACTAACAATCCTCTTGTCTCATTCACCTGCGTTTGGAGCTGCTGAACCAAACGCTGCAGACGATCCCTCTCTGCTGTAATCACAGCTATGTCAGGATGCTCACGTACACCTCGCAGTTCTGCTACCCACCATAATCTATAGGCCTCTGTCGTTCCCGCATCCATTACCCTGCGATCGGCTGCTACCTCTTCAGGCCCTTCTGGAGGTGTTGGCCGGGGAGGTGAAAATACTGCCTCGGCGTCGATCCTCATATATGGTCTATAAGCCAGGGGTATATCCTGCACAAATCCAAATTGTCGCCGCACGTGATCTATAGGAATCCTCTCATACTCACCCGGCCTGTGCCCTGCGATCCACCTCAATCGCTCTACACCCCTCAACTCCTCAGCTATGTTCTCTGTTACCATATAGTTTCCGTATGGCCTCCAACAGATATCCGCAACCATCACTCTCTCCCATACCTGCCTGTGATACTCAATATCACCCGTCACGGCCTGGGATCTGGCCTCTTGTTCTGTCTGGACCCATCGTCTGAATCCCAACCTCTGCACTCCGGTTTCTCCCGACTGGATGGGTCGGCCTATTGGTCGCACACAAACAATGTGCTCATAGGCCCAACAGTGTAATAAGTATGAACTATCCAGTTTCGTCCTGTGATTTCACCTACAAGCCCATAAAAACCTGTATAGCTCTGCCAAATATGCAGGTGCCCATGCAAAAGTCACGTTCCTTTCTATCATCTCCCAAATAACACACATCAATGCCTTTGGAAATCTTCCCCCTTCCGCCCTCGGTAACGCATAATACCCTACCGCTATCATTAATATCACTGCTAACCTTGTCTCCTCAGGGTGTGCTGCATACATTACCCCATATGTAAAGGATAAACCTCGCTGTGTCAAATCTCGTGCGTATGGACCAAATACTACTGTTATCGCTCCCCGTGCTGCGCTAGGTAGTGCCTGATATACTGGTTCTCCTATAATAGGGAGTCTCAAAATCCGAAACACATCTTCCAATGTTACTGTCATCTCCCCTGTTGGCAGATAAAAGGTATTTGTCTCGGGATTCCATCTCTCAATCAATGCCTGCAACATAGCATGGTTCCGTGCAATTCGTGAATAATAACGGATTCCACTTAACCCCAAACGATTTATCAATGTCCATTCCGCTAGTTTTACATCCGCTCGGATCCATGACAACAGTGCTGGCACATTATCATTCATCCTCAATCCTGCCTCTGCCTGCATACACCAAAACAACAAACAACCATTCAATCCGTCAAGGTTTTTCAAACATTCTGGAAATTCCTCCAGTAACCGGTATTGGTTATACATAACCGGTATCGGTTCAGTAACCGATACCGGTTACCTCTAACTGCTACCGGTCACTGTCAATTACATACATCTTGCCTAAAACAACCACCTACGACAATAAATTGCTCGTTTATTCCTCTCCGTATACACAGACATACCCGAAACCCTTGATTACCTACCACGTAACACTTACCTCACCTATAACCCTTGCTATCATGTTTTCTTCTTCATATCTACCCACTTAATCTCTTATTCATAACACATGCAAAAATCAAATCACAACCAAAACATTTACCTCTGGGGTTGCAGTAGCTTGCGGTGGCCCTTGTCTTCCCTCTTGTTCCTACCTGCTGGATGTTTCTCCTCGTCCTGCCATTATCACCACTCTTTTCAAATTCGCCTTTCTACTTTCTAAATCTCTGATCGCATTCACCTTCCCAGTCTCTTTTCTTATCAACCCAAATCTCTCATACAAATTCCTGTCTCTCTTCTCCTTCTCACTCAAATCTCTCATGCAAATACCTGTCTCAGTCGTCAAAAAGCGTCGCGTTCGCGTATTTAACCTCTTGCATGGCTCTAAAATTAAAACTTAAGTTTCCACCCTAGCTTTTCTATTTTTAGAAAAGCTCATACCTAAATAACCGGTATCGGTTACTTAACCGATATCGGTCTATTAGCTACCGATATCGGTTACACACCTATCTTTTCTCAACAGTGTTATTTTCTTCATTTCTCACCTAAATTTTTGTCGCGCCCGCCTCTTTTCCTGCATAAACAACACAATTTACCACATTTGTTCATTCACCACACATAGCATTACAATTTCATTATCATCATTTATTTTATACAAATACACAAACCATCAACTACGGATATCAAGAAACTATCAATCTATACATCATTTGGATCCAACTCATCAGTTACATATATCACAATGTCACAAAACCACCAATTCATCACATAACCTGACATTCATATATACGTGCAAAAACAAAAACATCAACATCATCCATCTATCAACATGTCAACTAAAACTTATCATACATTATATATTACCAACCATTAACAAAATATTTAAACACATTTTGAACACTGCACGTGGATCAAAACCATCATCTCTATATATATACAAATTTTCAAAAATACAATGTGCCCTACATCGGGGCCTCTGTGATCTCATAATCCACCAAAGCCGGCACGCAGGCCACAATAACTGTCAAAAAATCTCGACTCGGCTCGCAGGCTGGTCCCTCGTATCAAAAATAGATATATACTCGGCTCGCAGGCCGGTATCCACTATACAACCCCTACTCGGCTCGCAGGCCGGTATACAATAAATGAATAAATGAATACATGAATAATACATAGGCACGTAGGCCTCTATCAATACACCCGGTTCGCAGACCGGTGCCCATCTATCAATACACCATGTCTGGGATCCCTCAGCTCTCCCCACCACCCTCGGCACCTCTCCCCGCTGGTCCCTGTGGTGCCTCTCGCCTCCTGCCTGTGACGGACCCACCAGCTATGGCTGCACCTCCCTGAGACCTCTGGCTCCGAGAGGTCTCTGCTCTATGTGCCGCATAGGGCTGATAATCAGCCCCGGTACCATCAAGAATATCCTGATAGTATCGGGCCTCCGCTCTAGCCTCCATGTAATGCTCTCGAGCCACCGTAGGTACTGGGGCTGGTCCCCTGACACTTACTACCAGTGCCCCCTGTGCCTGTGCTGGTGCCGCTGGTGGTGCCTGTGGCTGTGGTACCTGTACCTGTGCCTGGGGCTATGGCTGTACCGCTGCTGGTGGTGGTGCTGGTACCTGTGTTGCTGCCTATACCTGTACCTGCACCTGTGGCTGTGGTGCTGGTGGTGGTGCTGCCTGTGCCTGTGCCTGAGCCTGGGCTAGCTGCCCCTATAAGACACCTATCTGTGCCTGTGCTGCAGCTAGCTGCCCCTGTAAGAGCTGCACCTGACCCCTGAGCTGATCTCTCTCTCCTATCACTGCAGCCAAGTCTGGCTGTGCAGGCGGTACTATCCTAGCTGCTCTCTGCCCAGCCCACCACACCCTGTATGCTCCCGTGCACCCAGCATCATCTATACCCTCACCTGCTGGCCTCTCTGCTACCCAATCTAGATCCAAAGGCTGTGGTGCAGGCAGTGGGGCCTCTACATCATCTCTCCTATACTGAGGAATGGGAGGTGGCTCGTCCTGTCGCAGCCCCATCTGCCTGCGTACCCTCTCCAGGGGTATCCGCTCGTACTCTCTTGGCCTCCGTCCTGCTATCCAGAATGTGTACTGGCTTAGGCGCAACTGTAAGCGGGCTCCTCTGCCAGGATGGTGACCTCTGTAGGGTCTCCATACAATGTCTACTGCTGTAAGGCCCTCTAGCAGATGTCTATAGTATGCCACATCCCGACCTGCCATAACTGCTCGTGGCTGGCCCACGACCCCCAACCACCTCTGAAAGCCATATCGGTATATGACCTGTGGCCCTGGCTACTGGGGTAACCCTACTAGCCTGATGCATACGATGTGCTCGTATGCCCAACAATGCAACAAAAATGTAGAACAAATACCAAATCGCCTCCTCCGGCGATAGCCCCATAGCTCCCTGTATAATTGCACCAGATATACTAGTGCCCAGGCGTAACAGGTGTGCTCCTCCACCATCTCCAGTAGTACCCCCATCAATGCTCATGGGAAGCGGCCTCCCTCTGAGTCCGGGAGGGCGAAGCAGGTGATCCCAACCATCATCAACATAGCCAGTCGTGTCTCGTGACAATGCGCACGGTACATGTCACCGTACCCGATACTCGCGCTATGGTAGGTCAGTAGCGCAATTACATCCCCAAAAACCTGCAGTATGCTGTCCATCGCAGTCTCTGAATCTACCTGGAAGACTGCCTCTCCCTCGATAGGTAACCGAAGGATGCGATACACATCCTCCAATGTGACGGTCATCTCCCCAGTCGAGAGATGGAACACATTGGTCACCGGATCCCATCTCTCGATGAGGGCGACCATCAAGATGTGATCTCTCTCTATCGCTCTGTACCTCTGGACTCCGCCGAGTCCCACCTCACGCATGATGGCCCAATGAGCCGCAGATACGTGTGGCCTCATCCGCACCAATAGCGGGGGCATCCTATCCCGCATCGTCAACTGCTGACGTGCCTGCAAAACCAACCCACATCCTTAGACCTACTCTTTCTTACAACATCTACTTTGACATCTAAACACCCCTTTTTATCCCCCCGACCATACCCTGACTCTCTACCGCCCCCCTCTAAACAACCTACCACCCCCACACACACCCACACCAAACCCAACCCAACCCAAAAAACCCAAAACCTAACCCCACACCTAACCCTTCTCCACCCCTAACCCAACCCCCACACCGACCCGCAACCCAACCCAAAACAACCAACTCAACCCCACACCGACCCGCAACCCAACCCAAAACAACCAACCCAACCCCACTCCCACTCCCACCCACAACCCAAAACAACCAACCCAACCCCACACCCACCCCCAACCCAACCTAACCCCTACATAAACCCACAACCGACGTCGGCTGATACATGACCGACGCCGGTCACCCACAACCCTCCCTTTCCCTAAAATTGTGCGACTGATGTCGGTCGCTTAGTGACCGACATCGGTCACTGTCCTCTCCCCGAGCCGAACCCCTGCGCGGCCCCCAAAACCCATTTTTTTACCTATTTCTACCCATCTACCCACCCAAAAACCCTAAAAACTTACCCACCTACCCACCTTAGCCTATCTAACCTATCTACCCTCTCCCTTTCTCAAATCATTTCCATTTTCTCATTATTTCCTAAAAAAGGGTTAATTCCTACCCAAACCCCCAATTTAGCATAATACAACCAAATCACCAAATTAAAGAGTTTCGAATCTACCCGAACGACGACACGTCATCGTGGTGGGATGGGTGGTGGCGGTCCAGCCCCTCCAGCTCCTCCTACCTGTGCCATGGCTCCAATCCTGATCTGTTGGGTCCCCGGCCAATCAACTGCTGCCTCCTCCTTAATCGGGCCCACTATCAACTCTCTCCGCCAATACAATAGCTCCACCTCACTCAATCCAGCCTCTAATCCCAAGTCTCTACGTCAGACAAGTCGATTTGGATTGCAAATAACAAAAGTGACAATGACAAGCCGTATTTTTCTTTTTATAGGTTTTTTCGGCTTTCACCGATATCGGTTTCATTTTGCCCTAAGGAACCAGTATCGATCCCTTAACCGATATCGGTCATGCAGAATCGACATCGGTTCGCTACCTAACTTTCACCCCATTCTTTGCCCTTATTTACTCCTTGCCTCTTTTTCACCAATATCACCTCTATCCACCTTTGCTGCACAACATTTGTTCACTTGTCCAGCCTGACCTACGGCCTCAACCTACCATTCGGCCCGACCTAAGGCCTCAACCTACCAATTGGCCCGACCCAAGGCCTCGCCCTACCTATTTGGCCCGACCCAAGGCCTCAACCTACCATTCGGCCCGACCTAAGGCCTCAACCTACCAATTGACCCGACCCAAGGCCTCGCCCTAACCTATTTGGCCCGACCTAAGGCCTCGCCCTAACCTATTTGGCCCGACCCGAGGCCTCGCCCTAACAATTTGGCGCGACCCAAGGCCTCAACCTACCTATTTGGCCCGACCCAAGGCCTCGCCCTACCTATTCGGCCCCAACCCAAGGCCTCGCCCTAACCATTAGGCCCGACCCAAGGCCTCAACCTACCTATCCGGCCCGACCCAAGGCCTCAACCTACCCATCTAACCTGACCCAGGGCCACCGCCCAACCACTTGGCCTGACCCAAGGCCGTATCACTTCAATACCATACCCACAATCAACGTTTTATTTTATCCATCCATCATGTACCTTGTGTTCAATCGAGCTCACCTGTTCGTGTTTTAGCATGATTAGGGTCCTTGACTTGATCTGTCAACCAACTTTGCCTAGACCTAGACCGTGACGTTTATCTCAACCAAACCAACCATTTGGTACTGCCGAACATGCCTAAACGTTCCTGTACCTCACCTGTTACATACCCTCCAGCAGTTCAATCTCAAATGCATGGATAGTAATTTTGAGGGATATGATCATTAATAGATGCCTCTCATGGGTTACATTTGGCTGCATATCACTATTCCTCCTAGGACTGTATGTGTTAAAGTTATGGTCTTTAACTTCCCCATATCTTATAATATCCTCTTAGGTCGGCCTTGCACTGACCGTATGTATGTGGTCACCTCTTTTGTGTATCAATGTGTCAAGTTTACACATAAAGGGGATATCTATAAAATTCAAGGAAATCCTAATCCTTGGAATTATGACACTCTACAACAAAAAGGGACTTAAAATTTCCCAACCCTTCAAGAATTACCTCCTATTCCATTTCATGAATATCAATTCTTTAACTATCATGTCGAGTCTCTTGTGACAATGCAGGTCATCCAGAATCAGTCGAGTGCACACCTCCCAATCTCTTGGATTCTAATAATGAGATCCCGATGAGATTACTATTAGGTACCAGATCTTGTTATATCTCAACTACCTCATAACTTGTGGTCTCATAATAAGGATCCATCTATCCTCATTACCATTTCACATACACTTTAACCTCCACCAGAGCAAAAGATTCAACTTAAAACCACAGTTGACTCTTGTGTGGTAGATACCACTACTAGTGACTAAAATGAAGGTTACGCTTTAGAAAATCCCCACTTGGCTAGTTATGCCAAAATTTGGGATAAATAATTATAGCATTACCAAAGCACCCTCCAAATCACATTTACTTATGACATGAATGTTATTATTTTACAAGAAGACTCTTCATATTCAGTCAAGCCTCTTCCCAGAGAACCAATTCATGAACCTTAGACCTCTCTACCAACCTCACCCTCTCCTCAAAACCTCATTACTGGATCACATGGTATACCTCCTCCTATAGATTAAGGAGAGTGTATACCAAGATTTTGACTATGAAGTTGATGATCTCATGGATGACGAAGTACAAGATCCATTGACATCATTCATGTCAACCCATATCAGTCACTCACATCCTTCCTCACCACTCACGCTAATGGATCCTCAACCTTCTAGGGTAGAGCCATTGTACATGACATGAGGCTCTAAGCCCTACCTATTTGGCTCGACCCAAGGCCTCAACCTACCTATTTGGCCCGACCCAAGGCCTCACCCTACCTATTCGGCCCAACCCAAGGCCTCGCCCTAACCATTAGGCCCGACCCAAGGCCTCAACCTACCTATCCGGCCCGGCCCAAGGCCTCAACCTACCCATCCGGCCCAACCCAAGGCCTCGCCCTAACAATTTGACCTGACCCAAGGCCTCAACCTACCCATCTAACCTGACCCAGGGCCACCGCCCCACCACTTGGCCTGACCCAAGGCCGTATCACTTCAATACCATACCCACAATCAACGTTTTATTTTATCCATCCATCATGTACCTTTTGTTCAATCGAGCTCACCTGTTCGTGTTTTAGCATGATTAGGGTCCTTGACTTGATCTGTCGACCAACTTTGCCTAGACCTAGACCGTGACGTTTATCTCAACCAAACCAACCATTTGGTACTGCCGAACATGCCTAAATGTTCCTGTACCTCACCTATTATATACCCTAGAGCTACTTCCTATGCCTTGGATACCAGGATTATATCACCCTTGTTTGGATAAACTATCAACCTTTGCCTACACATTGCTGGTTTGCTTGTCAAATCGTGTACCCTCGTCGTACTATTACATTTCAACATGCGTCTACTTCCTTGGACCTACCCCACCACCTTACCATCCTCTCTACAACATATAACCTTTATCAACCCTATCCCTGATTTCCCGTTCACTCAATCTGTGATAGATTTGAGGGGGATTACCTATATCCTTAACATGAGAAACCACTTCATATTATTGTCCGCGCAGCTTTACAGAACAAGCTACACGACAATAAGGGGCTAATGTAGACACCAAATTCGTGTCTTACGACCCCTTGTGACCCGCATCCCATCTCGCAATCTAACCTCATTACCTAAACCTTACACAATTATTTATTAATTACCTTATAATTGATAAATCCACATCACCTTACCCGCCACCCTCACTTTGCCACCTCATCATGACCTAGCCCTAACCCTAAACTAACCTAATTAAGACCTGTGACTTGGTCTAGACTCACATCCATAACTAATGCCTCCTTACTCGCACCCAAAGCCGACCTTCTAGCCACTTGACCAAGCCCGCAACTGATCTCTCGGGAGAAAAGCAGGGAAGGCGGGCTATTTTACTAAAAATACCCTACTTTTTCCTTACCGATGTCGGTTCCTACTCGACCGCCGTCGGTTACGTAACCGCCATCGGTTCCCTGTAAATGGGCTCCCCAAACCAAAACAACGGATCGGAATTTCATTTTGGAGATCAGTCAAAGGATTTCTGGATCAACAGAGAGCATTGCGAGCGAGGAACAGAGTCCAGATCTTCACTTGACAGAGCAGAGACGAGTAAAGAAACCAGAAGTGTTTACAACCAAGGAGATCAACTTGCATCTTGGTCAAAACCAGTAAGTCACATCTTGCATGTCCTTTGTTATAACATTGCTTATGCTTCTTGAATCTCAGTCCTCCTAAATCCATTTCTGAATCCACTACCCAACGTGCCATTGCATCTAACTGTCATTCTTTTGCTTCTAATCATCCCATTTCCTAATACCATCCAAAAACCAGCCATTACAAAGAACCCACCGGTATCGGTTATCAGTAACCGGCATTGGTTCCTCTGATCAAAACCAGAAAACCAGCCTTTCCCCCTACCCAGTTTAACGAAATAATTTAATTGATATTTTGCAGTATTTTGTGTTAATTCATATTAGCAGGGGAACTGACCACCTTCGAAAGGAAGTTTTATATTTCCTGGGCCCAAGGCAGTTTCCTCATTTATTGTTTAATCAAAATCTTGTGGTCTTGTGTTCTTATTTGCAGGTAGTCCTTCCAAGACAAAAAGGAGTTCTCCGCAGTCAGCCTGATCTTTCTCTACGGTATGCGCACACCATCTCGACATTCAACAGGTATTCCTCCTAACCCTAACCTCATCTGTTTCTAAAAGGAATGAAAGGATAGAAGCAACTCTATTCCCAAAAGCCAAAACATTCCGAGCGAAACAAAACCATCCACCAAAGTGATTTTAATGAAGAATTGAGTTATACAATCACATTCTTGAGTAGAGTATTCAGACTTCCTGATGCCCATCATTTCCAAAAATGGATGTTGAGATACCTGGAGAACATGAGTAAGAATGCACCTAATCAATGCTTCAACTGGGGTGAAATCATTAGTGACACCATCTCCCAACAGCTTCAACTAGTTCTAACAACTTGCAAGTTCTACATGAATTCCTACGTTGTATATGCTATTGTGTCAGAAAGGGATTTTACAGGGTTAGCTCAAAATGCGGTATGGCCCCAAGTCAAGATATACGAGTTCTACCAAGAGCTAAGGCTCGAGGTCAGCATATCCCAGTTATCCAAAATAAATGATGCCTTCTTCTATGAGGTATTCTTTCTATTGATACCAAACATGAAACACAGTCAAACCATCTCGAGTGTAATTACTGCTACGAAGAAATAGGGAGCATTCTTCACATAATTCCCCACATTCACATACCTCAAAGCTAAACTGATCCTCTTGGAATTGCAAGGAAGCTAATCACTTATCATGAAAATTGCATGAAGAGAAAGAAAGGAGTAACTCCATTCCCACTTACAATTGGTGGATACACCTACCCTACACTTTGCAAAGCACTTGAGATGTATGTCAAGCTGGAACTACTAAATTTATAGCACAACTTCCTAGCAAGTTTGACCTTCAACTATCAGAGTTACCTCCCAAAGACATAAATTGATCCCATCCATGTTCCTGAGATCGAGGAAATTTGGATAGACATAACTCATGAGATAGATATCCGGCGGAAGGATCACTCCCAGTTGGCTCTGGAAGAGATCATCCACTATGGTGTTGCCATTGTCCCAAAGAAATTCAAAGAGACTAACCAATAAATTGATCAGGTTTACATCGACACAGATGGGGATAACTAGCCATTCCCAAATATCGATAGAGCTAAAGTGCCTAAGACCATTCAAGAAAGGGTTAAACCCACATTACAGCGTACCAAACATTGGTGCTATTAGAATGGCCTTACATACCTTAGAGTTGACTTCACATCTTCTCCTTCAAGCAAAGAACCTCCAAGACCGGCTCATGTGCTGAAAGAAAAAGGAAAGGACAAGGATGGCTAGCCAAGTAGGAAATAAGAAACTCTTGAAGGCCTTCCTCCTACTTCTAAGAAGCAAGTAGTCAACTTGGTGTCTCCAGGTAAAGAAGAAACAATAGATGTTTCAATGGATACATCCACCCAGGATGTTATCACAACTACAACTACTGAGGTACCCCGTGTCCCTTCTTCCACTCCTCCTTCTACTCCTGTCATTCAACCATCTATCCCTATGGATGTTTCTTCTCCTCTCCCTTCTTCCCTTCCATCTCTTACGGATTCTTCACCCAATGTTTCCTCAATCCTAATGATGATCCCTTCCATTTCCAAGTCCTTCTCCTCCCCATTAGTAACTCTAGGCCCCGTAAGCAATAGTGTGTTGGACTCCTTGTTAATACCACCACCGAGTGTTTCAACACACTTCCCTGAGGCCTCTATAGTTTCTCCCCCTCTCACTCGTGTTTCTTCTTCTCCCTCCACTCCCACTCCCATAAGTCCTAGTTGGATTTCTGACCATCTGAGTCAGCATAAGAGGAAAGTTCCCATTGTGACCATGGATTTCTCTGTTGTTTTGAAGAAGGGAACCAAGAAGAAGAAAGTGATAACTTGCTTTTTTAAAGTCACTTCGGGGGAGAGAGTCATGGAGATAACTTACCTGGATCCCACTAAGAGAAAAGAAGATATGTCTCCCACAGACTTCACGGTGACTCAAGTCACAATGGGGACCTCATCTGAAAGCCTGCAAGGGGAAGCCTTGTTTGTTGTGGATGCTCTCTGCAAGAAGCTCCAAGAGGTAAAAGAGGAGAAAAGGATAGTCAAACAACAAAACAAACATCTCCTACAAGCATTACAGAAAATGGGCAATGCTCCTCCTGTGACTACTGCCAAATCCATTCAAGGTCTCAGTCAGGAGAAAATAAATGAATATGTTAAGATTGGTGAACAAGGCGCAGCAGTATCATCCTAGATTGAGTAGATCCTTTAAAATAGTGAAGAAAAGATTAGAAAATTCACATTGCTCTATCAGGATATAACTCAAGCAAATAAGGAGCTACAAGCAGTAGCAAGTTCCCTCTCTAAAGAGTTGGATAACGCTAGGTTCTAGCATGAAACGTTCCAGGAAATTATTAACTGCTCAGCTGACGACCTATTGAAGGTCACCGTTATCGATCACCCACGTGCACATAATAAATCTCTCATTGCATTAGATTACAAGGTTGACCAGATGGAATATATCCTAGAGAGAATTGATAAAATCAAAGATGAAGCCCTGGACGCACGATACAACATGGAGCAGATAGTTACAAAAATGTCTCTAGGGATGCTCAGTGAATCGTATAACTTGAGGGAAGCAGATGATACATTTCAACGCTTAAAGGTTATCATCACTCAAGGTTTGGCACCAGAGGTCACTTTCGACCGAGATTTAATCAATAACCTCTTGGCCTGCCATGATTTCATTGGCTTTTTAATCAATGCATGTGAAACTTTCACCACCTTACCTGACAAGCTCAAGAACAAGAAATAAACTCTTGAATTCATTCACAACCATTTTAATGGTCCCAATCATGATCAACTTCAAGCAATGATTAGCAAGTTTGTAGAATATCGAGTGCAGTGTCACATCGACTCTCCTAATCAAAAGCAAGACACCAAGTTTGAATAGAGGGATGATGAGGAGTAGTTTCTCCTCTCGTGTATGCGTTGATCATTTTTGTAAAATATTTTTAAAGCATGTTGGCATATACGATGACCTCATCCATGTTGCACCATGGGATGTTGCCATCCAAAAACTTGCCCAAGTCAACTATTGACTTTTTAGATATTTTAGACCTTTTGTAAATATCTTGTAAGATATTTTGTAAGTAATGGGTTGGCATTTTTCTTCTTCCCTCCTCTCCTTCTATAAATACTAGAATACTTGTTGTATTCTAGGTGGACATTTTTTGTATGAAAAGAGAAGTGAGGAGAGAAAGACTTTGTGTTTTCTAGTAACAGAAGAAATATTAATACATATGTTCAGACTTTGTGCTTAATGTATGTGTTATTTGCATCAGATATTTCTTAAGTCAGATCTATGTTTTTATTTTGTTGGATTCATTCCTACTATTATCATATGTTCATCAGTATTGCTTTAATTGTTTATGCAAGTAAGTTTGGCTCTGTTTACTACCAGCTCAAAGCATAAACCTTTTGACCTTTCCGTCTTGGAATTCTTTTCTTTTCTTCCTTCAGATCTATCCTCCTCCATTCCTTCCCTCCTACTTTTTTCTTTGTTGTTGGAACTACCTCTACTAGGATGAGATCCCAAACCCCCCTAAAGTTAGGATAGTGTATATTTACATAGATTCCTTCTCTATAGATTAGCAATAAACTAGTTTCACTTTGTTGTCTTAAAGAGGGGCTATGCCCTGCACACTGTTGGTCTATTTCCCCACGACTTCCTAACCAATCGATTTTCAGACCAACACTTAGCATAGATCATATGCAATGAGATAAGTCTCTATATTCCATTAATCAAACTGAATTCCCAAGATCATCCTAACACTCAATGATCTTACTTCTACAATCCACTTTGGATCAATGAGATTCAAGCCAATCTGTGCCCAAAATAACCTCATAATATGCTAAAGGTAACACTCAGAGGTCCAAGGTATTGGAAAACACCCCTAAATCAAGAAAACAACTCTCCACGTAAGTGTCCACTAGGAGTTTGGCCCTAGAGGCCAACTCTATGGTTTCCTAGCAACCAATATCCCACACCAATCCATTATAGCTGGTGATATAAAGGAATATGATGGTCATGATTCAAAGAATACTAAGATAGAAATGCCCCTGCTAGTACATGTAGTATTGATAATCATTTTCTAGTTTTTGGTCTAGCATTCATCCAGTACTGTGTATAAATGATGAGTACATCCCACAACTATTATTATCCGCTCTAGAATAGGGGACCTATTCCTATCAGTGATGGTTGGTTTGAGTAGACAAAGACGAGTGTAGTGATCGTGGGCCCCAAAAATATAACACCCTGGTGACTCTTTTTGCATGGAGGTCTCACCTATGCTCTATTGTATTAAACTAGCTAGACTTTTGTATATGGGTTAGATTTACCTGGTGACTTCATTGTTTCATGTCCCTACAAAACCTAAAATATCTTTGGCCTCTACCTCTTTGCATATCCCGTGTGGGTCTAGCCTTCTACTGTTGATGTGTATGGTGTTGTAGATGCTGCTAAGTGTGTGGCAGGGGTCTCAAAGATGATTGTGGAGGTGTAAATCCTCCTCTAGGTGGTAGAGATTTACCTTGTGTCCTTTTCTCCTAGAAATATTATACCAACTCCTATATCTTATTCATCATCCTTTCTCAATAATATTAGGCCTTGTCCCTGTTCTCTTCTGCCAAGTAGACTTTATCCTCCACCTTTTCCAAATTTAGAGGGGATAGCATCTTTACTAAACCATATAGTTCCACATTTAGGCCCATGATGAACCTCTTGACCTGTAGTTTCTCATCCTGAAGGTAGTCAACATACTTTTGAATATCCAAGAAGGGTGAATCATACTATGCCATTGTGCCTAAGCTCTGACAAAGTTTGTGAAAATTTTATATCCTCTTCTTAACAAAGTGTTTATATATGTACCGAGATCTAAAATGATCCTCAAACATCTCCCATGTCACTAAATATTGAGTCAGATGGAGCTCACATTCCTCTTTCCTCTAACATACACATGTTTTGTCACGTAGAAGGTGAATAAACATTCTATCCTTGATGTTTCTTTCATATGGGTGAATTCCAAAGCAACTATCGAGACTTATGAGCCATGATTTGGCCCCAAACCCATCATTAGTCCCTCTATAATTGGTGGCTAAAATTGGAGAATCTCTCTAATAACATTGTTTGTGTCGTGATCATGTCAATGTTTCTCAACCATCTCCCTATATGGTGAACATGTTCATCCTGCCTATGGTGGTCCCTCAATGATATGAGAGTGACTCTGGTGAAGAGAGGACACTCTCTAAAAATGAGTTGACAAAATATGATACCTTTCCCATCTCTACGATTCATTCTGATGATTCACTGAGTGTGCACCCTCGATCGGCGGTGTATCCTCTTCTATATGAGAAACTTACTCTACTTTATCTTACTGTGCAGGAAGACGGTGTTATAAAAATCTCATCATCTGCTGTAATGTATCCAATATATGTGGTCCCAACTTTGCAGTACGTGGCCCTAGTGAATGTGACCTGTGACCCATAGTCTTGATAGATCTACGCCTCATACCATGTCTAGGCATCCTGCAAGAGAAGGAAAAATGGAAGTTTATAATATTTCGTGTGATAGAGAAAAAATTCAAATGGGTTAAGTTTATTAATTTTAACATATTTAAATTTATTTTATGAATCCCTGAAATGTCTGGTGTTGTAAACCTGAGATTTGATACTAACTATAATGCCCCAAATTTTATGCCAAAGAAAACAAAATTAAAACAAGGGAAGGGGAGTCTAAATTTAAGGGAAATGTTTTTTGTTAAATTTAAAATTCAATGTGTCGTAACATTATTTACTTCCTTATTTATTCATCCAAAATGTGTTTACGGTGACAAAGTTCATGAATATTAATAAGTTATAAGAGTGGTCAAAGTTTCTAGGATGACGTGGCCAAAAATTTTGTTGTAGCGACAATAAGATTCTTATTTCACTCATATAAATAGGTTTCTAGAAAAAATGGACCTAGCTCACCGATTCGCAATGGTAAACAACGACAAAAGTGTGGTACACATGCTGAGGTATTTTTAGCTAGCACAACTTAATTTATTATAATTTATTTATTCGGTATATTGACTCCATTGTTTAATTATTTTTTATTATTTAAAAAAATTATAAACATGAAAGCAAAAACAAATGGGTCATGGAATTCCATTTGGCCCAACCAAATGAATCCCATGCCCAACAATTTCCCATCTTTATGAAAAATAACCAAGGCCTTTAATTTTATAAAACATCCCTAAGGTTCCAATTTGAATTAATTTTATGCACTTCCCTTAAATCATTCCCACCAAAATTTGAAGTTAGAGGATGCATTTCAGGGCCTATGATCAAACATATCTCGGCCCTAAGATCTCTAGTGACCTAGAAATGCATTAAATATCATTTTCAAAACTTTTATTTATTCCCAATTTGTTTCCTTTGTCTTCCCCCCTAGGTTATCTTCAATGGGAAGGAAATAAAAAGTTTGTATGGAGGACATGGTTTATGGAATGGAGGTGTGTGATTTCTAATGGAGCAGCCACGGTTGGAAACTTGTTATTTTATATATTATATTTTTTGTGCAGGGTTTCCATTATTCTATGGGAAAAATTTTCCCAAGGGTTTGAGGGCGTCTGGGAGTGGTATTCCCTCTTATGGAAGAGGGAGGTGGCAATGGTGCCCACACATAGTTTTGGCGTTGGTTAAGATTTTTGGGCGAGGGGTGCGCAGTCTGGTCATGGCCCTTCCTCCCACATTTTTGGCTATATAAAAAATCCAAGTGGTGTTCGTAATGGGTTTTTGTTTATTTTTGTTATAAATTGTGTGTGTGTGTGTGTGTGTGTGTGTGTGTGTGTGTGTGTGTGTGTGTGTGTGTGTGTGTGTGTGTGTGTGTGTGTGTGTGTGTGTGTGTGTGTGTGTGTGTGTGTACCTTTAGAGTTGTAAATTTCAAGCTCATTCAGATTTGTGTAGGTTCATATGGGAATTATTAATAATAGTTTTTAAAATATAATATCTAAATGAAGAAGCTCATTGTGGAAGGAATCTAATCCTAGTCACCTAATGATGAATGATGTCGTTGATAGTGGACTTGAATTTGTTTCTTTGAAATCAGTTAAACCTGAAGAGCACATTGAAGTACTGATTCCAATCCAAAATAATGAAAATGTACAACCAAATACGGAAGGGGATTGGAAATTTGTGTGTAAGAGAAAGAAAGGGACTATCCCCCCCTAAAGATGCAACTAAGATCCAAAGGGAATGGGCTAAATAGTTGAGATAGTTGTTGGTTTTACTATTGTTAGTTTGTTGTTGTTGGTTTGATGTTGTTGATTTTTGTTCATTGGTGCCACTGGAAGAGGCTGGTTTGTTTTGTTCCTCATTGTCTTATCTTTTTCTCCATATTTTATATGGGGTAGGGTCCCCTTAACCCTTTTTTACTGCTAATCAAATATTTGCGTGTGTACGTGTGTGTGTGTGTGCGTGTGTGTGTGTGTGTATGTATGTATCTATATGTATGTATATATGTATGTATGTATGTACATACATACATATACATATATACATACATACATACATATACACACATGCATGTATGTATGCATGCATGCATGTATGCATGTGTGTGTGTGTGTGTGTGTGTGTGTGTGTGTGTGTGTGTGTGTGTGTGTGTGTGTGTGTGTCTGTCTGTATTTCTTCTTATGTAATTTCAGGATTAGTTAAACAAATTTTAAGGGAAGTAGCATAATTCCCTTAACAAGGAATATTAGATAAGTTTTAAGATCATTCATATGTTTATCTATAAGCACTATCAAACAACAATTGCACATGATATAGCTTCTTCCCATTTTAATGAAATTTAATCTGATAATTGTGCAACAAGTTTCTAAGATGAAAACTTATAGAAATTTCAAGAGAAGGCTTATCTAAGGTTGTAACGGAGATTTCATTTACAATATTAAGATTTTCGTAGAAAACATAATACAAAGAAAATAAATAAATAATTTCCTTTTACTATTTTACAAATCCCACAATATAAACAACATTATTTGGCCTAAAATAAAGATTATAAATAAGGTTTTTATAATTTATTTTGAATACAAAAATGCTAATTTCATAACTAAGAATGTTGATTTAAATATACTTCAAAATAAGCTTTTCTTTACATTTTCTTCCATAGTTCAAAAAGATGCAACATTCTTAACAAGACTATAAGAAAATGTATGCAAATATCATCAGTTTTTCCATACAATAAACAAGATAAATAAAGCTCCAAAACCACTAGTTTATAAGCTTACAATCTTCCTCTCAAGAAAAACAATAACATAAACAAAATCTGTAATCAATACAAATCAACAATTTAAAATGCAAGTATAAAAGCCTTTGAAATTTTATGCTTTTTATCCATCGCTCCAAAAACGTTTACAAGCATCTCAAAGCTTTTTATCCAACAAACTCCAAGCACCAACAAAACGAAGGCCTGATATGCCTCCCAACCTACATGCATCATCACATTCCTTCTTTCCAAAATAATTACATGCTAGCCTCCCCCAAGCCCATGGGAAAGAGGTGTAGTATGCTACAAAGAATGTCAAGGGATAAAAAAGGTTTTCAAAACAATAAAGCAAGGATAACTAAGAGAACTAAAGACATCTAACCAAAATTTCAACCACCAATACACCAAGGAAAAATGGAAAAGGGGGAGAGGGGAAAGGAATCCATACTTCCAAGACTATATAATAACATTGGTGTCTAAATAACCTCCAAGAGTATCTCCAAAACCATCAACATCTCGCAAAAACCTTATACTTCCTTTGTCTCCTTTATCTCCTCCTTGTCACTATAACAAATTCATGCATTATTTTCTGGGATGGGGGAAGGGTTAGGTTCGGGAGGGTTGGGGAACACAGGGATGGAGTGAGTCAGGGCCAATTCGCATCGGAGACTCAGGAAAGGTGAGTTGGGAAGTTGAATGTAGGGCCAAGTCAAGTGAAACTCAGTAGGGGTGGGTAGGTTACATAGGGATGGAGCAGGTCAAGGCCGAGTCATATGGTTACACGATACATACATACATACATGAATGCATGCATGCATGCATACATACATACATATAGTATGTATGTATGTATGCATGCGTGCATGCATGCATGCATGCATACATACATACATATAGTATATATGTATGTATGCATGCATGCATGCATGTATGTATGTATGTATGTATGTATACACTCAAATATTTGTGTGTATATACATCTATTTAAACTGGATAAACACATACACACTGTGTCTGTGGTGTGTACCCATACCTAAATAGTGTGTGGGTGTGTGTGTGTGTGTGTGTGTGTGTGTGTGTGTGTGTGTGTGTGTGTTGTGTGTGTGTTGTGTGTGTGTGTGTGTGTGTGTGTGTGTGTGTGTGTGTGTGTGTGTGTGTGTGTGTGTGTGTGTGTGTGTGTGTGTTTCTACTTATGAAGAATTAGGCTTAGCTCAACAAATAATAAGGGAAGTAGCATACAAACCCTTAGGAGAGGAATACTAAATGGAATATTAAGAAAAATAATAAGAATGTCTATCCCTCCATGAGCTTGAGCTATCAAACTTTCAATGGCACATCCACTATAGCTTCCTCCTCCAAATTTGTAAAAGGAAAATGAATCCAATAAGTTTTGCAACAAGTTTCTAAGATGAGAAAACTTAGATAAATTTCATAGAGCATGTTTAGGGTCTAAGTTGGATACCTAAACTCAGACGGCATTTACAATATGAACCCATCTAATGGATGATACATCATCCCTAGAAAAAAAAGGTGAATAAGTGGGTTTTACTATTTTACATATCCCACAATATAAATAACATTATTTGGCATAAGAGTAAGAGTCTAAATAAGGTTGCCATCATTTAAGTGGCATAGAGGGGGTGATTTTACTTTTCATAACGCAAATGTTTGATTGGAGCCCTTTACTTCAAAATAAAAGAATTGGTCTTTACATTGTATTCCATGGTGGAATAAATATGCAACTATTCTTATAAATAGACCACCTTAGAAAATGTATGCAATTAATCATGATGGTGTCCATAATCAGGATACAAATGAGAAATTATACTCCAAATTCACTAGGCGAAGGAAGTCTAAGCAATCTTCCTCCCAAGACATACATTAACATACATTAAATGGTATCTGAGTAATCGTTATTAAATTAAATAATTTAGGAAATGTAAGGGGATTGTGCAGCCTACGAAATCTGGAGATTAATAATATTAATCCCTCCAAATGTAAATTAAAAACGATAAGGTGTTGACCAAGGATTTTATCTAACAAACTGCAAGCACGGGTTTTACAAAAATAAAGGCCTATAATGCCTAAAAGCCTAAAAAAACTTATTCACGTGAAATTCTTCTAATATAACATTTGGTTAGTCTTGGGTTTGCCCATGTGAGTAAAGATGTGTGGGCATGCTACATGAAGAATTTCAAGGAATACATTAATGTTTTCATTTTTACTAGGAAAATGATAACTAAGAGAACACAATAAATCAGAAGAGAGAAAATTTAACTACGCAAAACACCAATTTATTTCTAGGTAAATAATGGAATAAGGGGGATTAGGGGACAAGGAATCCACACTGCCATAGAACTATATAATATACATACCAGTCTAAAAAAACATCCAATGTGTGGATTTCCAAATTCATCAGGATATAACAAAATCCTTATACCGTGTTATATGTATCCTTTCAAAATCTGCTAAAAGAGAAATGATAAATAACTTCATGCATTGTTTTACATGGGCCAGGGGAAGGGTTCTATTAAAGAGGATTGGGGAATTACAGGGATTGTTGAATGATCTCTAGGGCTAAATTAACATCGGAGACTCAGGAAAGTTGAACTGTCAAGTATGATATGCGGGACCAAGGTCATTTAGGTAAAATGAAAAAGGGTACATAAATTTCTTCTGGATGAATTTCGGATTTCCAATAGCCGAGTCATAGGGTGAAACTATTCACTTTTCTCTACACACACACACACAATGTGTGTATGTGTATTTATTCTTATGTACTTTCAAGTGTAGTTAAATATTCACATTTTGAATGTGTAATTTTTATTGAATACTTTGGATCAATCTTGAAGATGGGATAAATTTTATAAATCATTCGAAAAGGTACATGCCAAGTGATACACGATCGAAACTAGAGTAGGAGATTTTATAGCTTCATTGCACATTTTAACGAACAAGGAATCCAAGAACTGGTGCAAGTCAAGTTACAACCTCTGATAAAACTTGCATAGACTTAAGATCAAAAAATTGAAAAGAATATCTAAAGAGTTTGTAACGGTTCCATCCTCATTTACAATATGAAGATTTTTGTAGGAAACATAATACATGTAAATGAAGATAAATAATTTCCTTTTACTATTTTGCAAACTTCCATAGAATTGAGATCAAGATTATGTATCCCAAAAGTAATCAGATGCACAAATCAGGTTGTTATCATTTAATATTGAATACATAAATGAGACTTTCATAACTAATAATGTTGATTCAAATATAGTTGATAGCATATATTTACATTTCCTTTCATAGTTCAAAATAAAAATTTAAAACACACAAAACAAGACTATATATATATATATATATGCAACCAATATAATGATTTTTTTTAAGGTTTGCGGGACTTACCACATATCAAACATGTGAAATACAAGGTTTCCAAAGACCAGTTGTTTACAAGCTATATAAGTGCCTTCCATATTTCAATAAATAATTGATAATCCACAAACAACTATATGTATAGTCAATACAAGTCAATAAGACTAGAATAGCAAGTACTATAATCCTTTCGATAAATTTACTTCTTTTTATGCATCTACTCCCATGAACTTTGCAAGCATCTCCATAGCTTTTTGGGTTCTCTTGCGTATTTTGAAGAACCACAGAAATGAAGGCTTATTACGCAAAATAAATTAAACGTATGACATTAATTTATACGTATGCCTTCAAATTCAACAAAAATTATAGGGAAAAAAAAGACTCCCCCAAGTATACACCATAGGAAAGAGGTGTAAAACACAAAAATTAAGTATATGTCATACATGACTCACTAAAAAACTAGTTTCTAGCAATATAGACTTCAGAACTTTCTGGGATATAATGAAGACAACACAAGTGATATGCATTCTAACCAAAATTGTGAAGAGGGAAATGAAAACAACATGAAATGTTTTGGTTTCTTCAAATTCTTGGTTTTTTACATGGGAAAAAAATCCATTGTTATTTCAGAAAGAAATCATATATTTGTTAAACATTGACTGTCCAAATTAACCTGCAAATCAGTGAACTTTAAAATCATTATATAATCGAACAAAAACATTATAAACCTATGTCTCATTTATCTCATCCTTGTCACTATAAGAAATTCGTGCATCATTTTTTGGGCCATGGGAAGGGTTAGGTTCAAGAGGGTTGGGGATTACAGGGATGAAGTAAGTCAGGGGCCGATTTTTTATTGAACAACTCAAGAATAGGTCATTTGAGAAGTGTAAATGTTCTAGCCAATTTCCAGGGAAATCTACAGTAGGGTTAAATAGATTAGAAAGGAATGGAATGAGTGAAGGGCCGAGTTTTGATCTGTGATTGCACATTCGAAACAAGAAATAAAAATGTAAATGCAGTCTGCAACCTCTATCAAACTTTGATGGAATTGAGATCAAGAATGTGCGGAGACTCAATCAAGTCCAGGGGAGTCATTTGTGAGACTTACATGGAACCAAGATAAGTAGCAAGATAAACATTTTCTGAGATAAGTTTTCGGGTCATATATAACACACTCGTTCATATGCAAATCGTAACAATTGAATCAATCCACAAATCATTTGTGAGACTTACACAGAACCAAGACAATAAAATAATGTTTTAAAGGAAGTTGGGATTCATATACAACGCCATTTTATATGCAAAAGTAAAAATGGGTGAAATGGTCATGGGAAACTATGTTAATGTATGTCAACCAGATACAGAGATGTGATAGGGAAAGATCATAGTGGGGAGTCAAACTAGATTGACTTCTTTTTGAAGCATATGATGGAAAATTATTTTGGGGTTAAGATAAAATATACAATGGGTTGGTGGTAAGAACACTATGGACTATTTGGCATATGGATATAGGGTACATACAAAATATTGAGATATCTATATAAAAAATTCAAAGTGGGGGTAGTTTATAAGAAATTGAAAGTATGGGCATATTTAATGGTCAAAGGGGTTTGGGGTAAGAGAACGGACTTGGTTGGGACCAAGTTTGGGGAAAATTTGGTACGTAAGGGGGTCGATTTTTTTTATTACCCCCACTACATGATTTTTTTGGCACGATTTCTTTGGCCCCTTTGTGATTTTTGAGTTGTATAGGGTTAGAATTCCAAGTGATTATTCAATTTGTGGATTTGAGGTGAGTCAGATTTTTTTGCATGGAATTTCATGGAGTCATAAGATTGCAACCAACATCCTCTAGAAGTGTGGGCCAATCCTGTGCAAAACTTTGAAAGGTGAGAATTACACATGATGTATTGGGGGAGACATTCTCAAACTATCAGACATTCCTACAACTGATATCATTTTTGAGGTCTACTAAATTCTTACAGTACAAAACATTAACATCAGAATTCAATCCTTATGAAATTACAATTCTCTTTTAGAAGTGTGGCATTGTAAAAGTTAATGCTAATACGAGGATGCAATCATTACAAATGAGAACGATTATAAGGAACATAAAAAATTCAAACTATAATGAAATAGCATGGGGTCCATTTTAGAAGCCTTTTTTTCTCAAACAAGAGAAGGATGCAAGATGGTTTACAAGGAAGGGGTGAGTTTCTCTCTAGTGAGATTCTCTTAAAAGCTTTGCGAATACATAGTGACATGATCCACCTGGGATACTCGGCATAACAATGTGACCTCATGAAGGATGAAATATACCTCACACAGATGACATGATTTGCCTTGCTGTCTGAGGAAGGAACAAGTTCTTCACATACCTGAGATTATCCCTCACAAATTCACCCTGAAGACCTGTAGGGATAACAGGTGTTGTAAGCTTGTTTTTCCCTCACTTCTGCAGGGTATAATGGAAACACCTTAGGGCTCTGGTGTATCCCTATGTTGAGGCGAGTATCAAGGATTATAAGGCAGGCATTCCTTATTTATGCTATCCTAAAAATGATGTAACTATGGGGTTTAGAGGGTAAAATTGATGGCTATTTACTAGAAATTCTAAATGAGGTGATACACTAAACGTTGATGAGCGCTTTTACTAGAGAAACATTCACAACATACTAGATAACAAAGTGTGAAAAATAATGATCTCAATGGATTTCAGCTTTTGAATCCTAAGGAATTTTTCTTATGACTATTTTTTTTAAATAAATTGACATAGAAATTACAACAGATCGTTATATTTACAAAGACTATGCAGAAACACTAGTGTCTTGCATGCAATGTAATCTTAAGTAATTCATGGAATACAACATTGGACAAGAGTTCAACAAAAAATGCCATATGACACTTCAACTACAAATAATTAAGTGATGGAATAACTAGTTCATGGATCTCTAAGAGGAAAATTCAGCCAATGACTTTATTCTCTCAGTACAAGGAGAGTCCTCATGTCAATCATTTGTCCCGTAGTGACTTTTCCAATGCACACAATAAATTGGCAAAAATATTCACCCAGAACCCACTTAAAAATAGACTGATAATCTAACTCCCACTTGTAGGTGGTAATTTTAGCAAAATTTCAATGAAGTAAATAATAAATAAATGCCTGGGATTGGAACAAATGTATGTTACATGAGGCAATAATAGCCTAATTAATTCCAAAATTAAATTCACACTCAGAAGTGTGGTCGACCCCTCTGATATTCTTGATGCATATAAAGTGATTTTTTGTGAATTTGAAAGATGTGCTAGTTGTGTGGAGCCTTTGCCTGTGATCTGCAAGCCTTGCATCCAAGGATGCATAGTAAAGGTAATATGTAGACTTCATTTGGGCACTTTTTCTTTGAATCCAGCACAAATTAAGAGAAGTGGAATGTAAAGAACACTATTTTGCATTTTGATGTGACAACTTTACATGTGTAAAACTAATATTCTCTTTCCTTTTGCATGTAGTGGACTGAATGTACTAAGGGGCTGTTGAGCACTTTGGTCACAAGGAGTACATGGAATTTTTATAAGTTGTAGAGGTTACGGGCCTTAGCCATTTAATTGGCTCTCCTTGATGATTTAATCAATGATGCTCAAATAGTATCCATAGCTATCTTAGTGTCCTAGACACATCCACTTAGTTTAAAGATCAAGAAAGACCTAATCATTAATCGCACCCATTTTTGGTGATTATGTACATCATCTTTGGACTATGGTGACATGAATCATAAATCAATTGTAGAATGGGAAACTCATATGTCCCCTCCTCCATGTTTCTGATGATCGCCAGGTAGATGAGAAGTGGAGAATATATTGATGTCTGACGTTAGAATCAGTGCTTTAGGGTCTTGGTTCTGTATGAAAAATGGGTTTTATTGCCCACCATTGATAATGGCATGTACTAAGATCTGATATGTGAGAGTGAGATGTCAACTCAATGGGTGAGTTAGGTAATAAAAAGTTCATTGTTGGAGATCATCTAGTCATTTTTCAATGTTGAAAAGCCTTATGCCATAAATGTGTCACTAGCCATCATGTTAGTTTAGATCGTCGAGTTTCGATGCTTTCATTGTACGCATGTATATCTAGTAATAAGAATAGTGCTTCAATACGTGGTAGATGTGTCATCATTGATCCAGAAAGATGGTAAGCAACGACTATGCTCCTCTATTTTTTCCTTTTAATGTTGGTATGTCAGAACATATCACTTCCAAAATAACTTGGAAACCCTTAGATACAAGAGGAGTCTCTGAATGAACACATTATATGGTATATGCACTTTGACACCATTAATGGGAGTTTCAAGTTACTTTATGGAAGTTCCTAATTTAATTTCCTTAATGTAGGATTTCATGATTCTTTTCATGGAAGATGGTAAGTCATCACTCTAAGATTGATGGAGTTCGATGTACTAACATAGAAATTTTATGGGTTTGTGTTTCCTCCATTGTTGGTGTGATTCTTCTGAATTGTAGAAGCCCTAGTTATTTGTTCATCTAATTATGGGCATCAAACCAATTGTTTGAATTAGAGCTCTGTATTTTGTGGGATTGATAGAATCAATTTATGCTCATAGATTATGGAATATCTCGGAGAACTCTATAAATTTCAGGATGATCATTTTGATCTCCCATTGTTGAAGCATCAATGACGATGAGCACTAATGCGGGAGAACAACTTGCATAGAGATCATAAATTTTGATCCAACGGTTGGATCATCTGTAAATTTTACAGGGTGGTACATATTACATTCGCACTATGTTAAATTAAAATTTTCCTTGCAAAGTTGAGGCCATTTCGACACATTTTTTGGCCCGCATTTCTTCATCTAGTGGCCTAAAATTGGCTCTAAACGTTTTTTTCACTTTTGACTAGGTCTTAGAACTTTAATAAAAAAAATTGCTTGTTAGAATAAGTCAAAAATTCATGTGAGACTTAATTTATGAAGGCGTATTTGGCACACAAATTTTGGGTCCCATCCAAGTTGTTTTGCTAGTAGGCAATTTTTGGCATTTTAGGGTTTTTTTTGCGTTTTAGGGTTTTTAGAGTAGACGTGAAATAAAAGGTGGATTGTAATGATGTAAAATATTAGTGTGGATTCCAAAATGAGAAGAAATCTATTTTAAAATTCCTGGTTTTTATTTGCAAAGTTTTTTATGTGTGTTTTGGAGGTATTTCAACCTCTTGCAGCTAGATTCACATCAATTGGTATTAGAGCCAGATATAGATCTTGCAGAAATAGTTAAGGTAACATATTACATTTTTTATGTAATTTTTGCCTATATTTTATATAATCATGGCTAGACACAGAACGAGTGGTTATGACTAGATGAATAGGCATATGCATGAGCTACAGATACAAGTTTTTGAGCTCACAGGAGAAGTTACCCTCCTTAGAAGGAGACATGCGAATGGGGATACAGACCTAGATAGTGACACTAAAGAGGTACCTCCATTAATAAATGAATGAGGAGATGAAGAAGAAAATGAAAGAGATAAAGAAACCATGAATGAGAGACCATTTAAGGAGAGATTGATCTAGGATTTAGAGGGAAAGAATGATGGAATCAAGATTAATGTTCATAATTATGGTGAAGGGTTACGACTAGAGGAGTTGATTGATTGGTTAAATTGCATGAAAAAATTATTGGAGTGGAAAACACTTTCAAAGGAGAATAAGGTAAATTTTACATGCACTAAGTTGGTTAGACATGCATTGATCTGGTGGGATCACCTACAAATGAAAGAAAAAGGAATTCAAAGGGCAAGATCTAAAACTAGAATAAAATGGTAAAGAAGCTGAAAGAAAAGTTTCTTCCTGTAGATTATTCTCAGAAACTCTTTTGAATGTTCTAAAACCTAAGACAAAAGGATCTCATCATTGAGGAGTATTCCAATGAATTTTACAAGTTGTCAATTAGGGTGAAATAGGGAGATACTGAAGAACATAAGGCTACACGGTATATAAATGGGTTGAGTTATAACATACAAGATGAGATGAGTGTGCTTTGGATCCATACCTTGGATGATGCTTATCAAATCACATTAAAGGAAGAAGAAAAGAACAAGAGGAAAAATTTTAGACGAGGTGTGAAGAGAGGGCCATCATCATCTCCAATGAGAGGCAGGGGTAGATTTGAATCTACAAAAGGTGAATCGTCTAATGCAGAAGGGCATGAAGATTTTATTCAAAGCCGTGATAACTGCCAAAGAGGTAGGGGGTTTCAGAGGGGAAGAGGTTATAATGGAGGACGTGGATGGAATAGCCCCCAAAGACAATATGCATGTTACATATGTGGTGAAGAGGGGCACAAAGCTTTTGAGTGTCCATACTATCCTACATGAGATAGATGGAAAGGAGAACAACCATGAGTAAATATGGTTGAAGATAAAGATGAAGAATAAATGGATATTTCTACAAACTTGGGGGAAACCCTCATGATAAGGAGGATGATGGTTGCCCTAAGGAAGAAGAAAGAACAGGATGTTTTTGGTGTTGATTTGTGGTTGCAAACAAATATATTTCGAACAAGATGCACCTCTAGAGGAAAGGTATGTAAAATTATTGTTGATGGTGGTAGTTATGAAAATATGGTTTTAACTATGATGGTTGATAAACTCAATGTGAAATGTGAGAAACACCCGTATCCCTATCGTATATCATGGTTTGAGAAAGGGAATGACGTAACCATAGATAAAAGATGTCTTATAAAGTTTTCGATTGGGAATACCTACAAGGATGAGGTGTGGTGTGATGTCATCCCAATGGATGCATGCCATATATTACTATAGAGGCCTTGGAAATACGATAGAAAGGTTACACATGATGGAGGGAAAAATACATATACATTTTGGAACGATAATGTAAAGGTGGTCTTGTTACCCTTCAAGGAAGAAGAGAACAGTGAGGGCTTATTGGATACAAAATATTTTGTTACAGAAATGGAAGACATTGGATGGTGTTATGCACTAATGTCAAAGAAAGTGGAAATAGAGGATTTTAATATACTAGTTGTTGTGGAAAAGGTACTAGACGAATACAAAAAGGTCATATCAGATGAGCTACCAGATGGGTTAACTCTGAAGTGATATATTCAACACCATATTGATTTGATCCCAGAATCAGGCCTTCCAAATCAGAAAGCCTATCAGATGAGTTCGACATAGAGTGAAGAGTTAAACATACAAGTGATAGATCTAATATAGAAAGGGTTAGTGAGAGAAAATATGAGGACATGTACAACTCCAGCACTATGGAATCCTAAAAAAGATGGAGACTGGAGAATGTGTGTAGAAAGCAGAGCCATAAATAAGACCATAATTAAGTATCGGTTCCCAATTCCAAGATTGGATTATATGATGGATGTGCTAGCGAGAGCCTGATATTTTAGCAAGACTGACCTGCGGAGTGGCTACTACCAAATCTGGATCCATGAAGGGGATGAATGGAAAATCACTTTTAAAAAAAGAAGGATTGTACGAGTGGATGGTGATGCCATTTGGGCTATCTAATGCACCTAGTACATTTATGAGGCTAATGAACAAAGTACTCTGAGAATACAATGGCTAGTTTGTTGTTGTCTATTTTTATGATATTATTATATTCAATAAGGTAATGGACGAACACTTGGTATATGAAATTGGTGTTAGACTTGTTACGTAAAGAGAGTCTATATGCAAACTCAAAGAAGTGTAGATTTCTTCAGAAGAGTCTTATTTTTTGGGGGTTTTCATATCAGAGGATGGAGTGAGGATGGATGAGGAAAAAGTAAAGGGAATTTTGGAATGGCCTATTCCAAAGAATATAACAGAGGTTCATAGTTTTCATGGATTGGAAACTTTTTATAGGAAGTTCATCAGGAATTTAGTAGCATTGTTGCACCCATAACGGAGTATACAAAAGGGAGGGATATTGTAAAAACCAAGGTAGAAATAGATAGTTTTGAATTGTTGAAGAAGAAATTGTCAGAAGCAACTGTTTTGGTATTTCTAGATTTTAGAAAGGTCTTCGAGGTTGACTGTGATGCCTCACATGTCAAGATTGGAGCTTTAGTTAGTAGAGAAGGATGACCTATGGCATTCTTCAGTGAAAATCTAAATAAATTCAGGAGGTAATATTCTACTTATGATGTGGAATTTTATGTTATTATTCAGGAATTAAGGCATCAGAGACATTACTTGGTAGCAAAATAATTTGTACTCTTCACTGATCATGAAACCTTGAGGTATGTAAACACACAGAAGAAACTAAATAGTAGGAATGAAAAAATGGGTTTCATTTTTGTAGGAATATACTTTTGTCTTAAAGCATAAGTCGGGTAAGCAGAATCACGTTGTTGATGCCTTGAGTAGGCATGTAACACTTTTGACAACATTGGAAAATGAAGTATTATGGTTTAAGGCAATTAAGGAATTGTATGAAGGTGGTCCATATTTTGGTGATATCGTGAGACAACTTATAGACCTGCAGTAGGTAGTCGTTCTTATGATTATTTGATGCAAGATGGTTATTTTTTTAGGGGGAAACAATTATGCATTCATGTTGGTTCAATGAGAGAAAATATTATAAGAGAATTGCATTGTGGGGGGTTGGATGGATACTTTGGTATAAGTAAGAAAATTGCTCTTGTTATAGAACAATATTATTGACCAAAGGTAAAGAGTGACATAAGTAGGATTATAGCAAGATGTAGAGTGTGCCAAATGGCTAAGGGCCATGCACAGAATATTGGGTTCTATATACCATTACCTATCCCTACAGGGCCATGGTTTGATTTGAGTATGGATTTTGTGTTAGGAATTACTAACACACAGCGAGGGAATGATTCTATATTTTTTTTGGTTTATTGATTCTTTAAGATGGAACATTTCATTTCTTGTAAAACAACTAATGATGCTTCTAGAGTTGTATATTTCTTTTTTTCAAAAGTGGTTAGATTGCATGGAGTTCCAAGAAGGATCACTTAAGATCAAGACATGAAGTTTTTGAGTCACTTTTGGAAGACTCTGTGAAGGAAACTGGGGACAAAAATACATTTTAGTAGTGCATATCACCTCCAAACTGATGGGTAGACTGAAGTAGTGAACAAAATATTGGGAAATATCCTACGTTGCATAGTTGGAGAAAATCCAAAACAATGGGACTTAGCTTTACCTAAAGATGAGTTTTCCAATAATTGCTCAATAAACAGGTCAATAGAGAGGTCTATTTTCCATATTATATATGGTAGGAATCCCAAGGGGGTCCTAGATTTGATTGTGCTACCCGGTGA
The DNA here is from genome assembly GCA_019776745.2 of Taxus chinensis. Lineage (NCBI taxonomy): Eukaryota > Viridiplantae > Streptophyta > Pinopsida > Cupressales > Taxaceae > Taxus > Taxus chinensis. The sequence goes on along the minus strand of CM034148.1, from coordinate 36,291,529 downwards.
AGATAAAACTAGTGATGATGTAGAAGCATTTGAATAACACATTCTATAGCTACATGATGAAGTGAGGGAAAATATAAAAGTGAGTAATGCACAATGTAAAGCAGATGTAGATGCCAGAAGGAGAGTAAATGTATTTGAAGAAGGATATATGGTGATGGTTCATCTTTGAAAGGAGATGTTTCCAAAAGGGACATATAATAAACTCAAGTATAAGAAGATTGGGTTGTGTAGGATTCTGAAGAAAATGAGTGATAATGCCTACAAGGTGGAGCTACCTGAAAAATTTACTATCTCATTAGTTTTTAATGTTTCTGACTTATTTAAGTTTCTAGGTCATGATGAAAATATTTCATAGGAGGAAGAAATAAACTGGGAGCAGCAAATGCCAAAGAAGAAAAAGAAAAGGGTAATGCATGTCTTGGACCAAAAGACAATCACTACTAGACATGGGAGCTACAACAGCTATTTGGTACAGTGCGAAGGTTTGTAGCAAGAAGAAAATACTTGGATTCCTAAGTGGGATTTGAAGAATATTGACAGTGCAAAATTAGATGAATTCCGTCAACTGAATTCACAGGAGCTGAATTCTTTTCAGCTAGGGGAGATTGATGTGGGAGCATAACTTGTGGAGACCATAACTTTTGATCCAACAGTTGGATCATCTTGAAATTTTACAAGGTGGTAGATATACATTATTAATACATTGGGGTAAACTATGCTTTCAAGGGTGTGGCCATTTTGGCACATTTTCAGGCCCAGATTCCTTTATCTAGTGGCATAAAATTGGCTCTGATTTTTTTTTGCTTTTGACTAGGTCTCAGAACTTTAATAACTTTTGTTGTGCTTGTTAGAATAAGTCAAAAAATTGCGTGAGACTTAATTTATGAAGGAATATTTGGCACAAAAATTTTGGGGCCCATCCAAGTTGTTTTGCTAATAGGTAATTTTTGGCATTTTAGGGTTTTTTGGTAATTTAGGGTTTTTTGGCATTTTAGGGTTTTTAGAGTAGACGTGAAATAAAAGGTGGATTGTAATGATGTAAAAGATTAGAGTGGATTCCATAATGAGAATAAATATATTTTGAAACTCCTAGTTTTTATTTTTAAAGTATTTTATGTGTGTTTTGGAGGTATTTCAACCTCTTGTAGTTGGATTCACATCACGGAGATTAAGAAGTGTATGACATAGATGAAGAGACACTAAGCGTACATGTTGATTAAGAAATAGTATAAAATGATTATTCAGATGATCGAGACATGACACATGGGGAAGTATGAATAGTACTAGTCTGGGAAGTGATTGGATTGGTGCTAGTAGGTGAATTCAAAGAAGATGGAGGATAAACAACAATTTTCCCCTTGTCAAGGTCTTGAATGATGTTATGAAGTTGGGGAAATGATTCGGTAGAATGATTATCAATATGATCATATCTACATGTTTCATTGGAGGAACATCATAATAACAGGTGTGATTTTGGAGGGAGAGTAATGAGATGGGCATCGAGTAACTTGTGGATAATAAAAGAAAGTGACTCTGTCAAAGGAGTGAACTTTTGAGGATGTTGGATGAAGCAATGATCTCAAGTAGAAATGATAAATGAAAAGATGTGGGTGTAGAAGGAGATGAAGTGTGGGGATCTGATTGGATGGAATTATGAACATGGGTGTGTGATGGTGTAGTAAAAGAGGGAAAAAATGAAACATGGGGCAAGGAAGGAGGATAACCAATATAGATATGCTCAAGGTGATGTGTCATGTGCACGACCTTGTCGAAACTGCGAAGTGGATGAATTTGTAACTTGTGGGAGATTTTAGGGACACAAATTTTAGAAAAGAGGTCAAAAATTTTGGATTTTGGGAGTGGAAATGAGAGGTGGTAAGAAAGAGATGCATCACCAAAGTATTTGGTACGTTGGAAGGATTTACCTGCAGAGGATGCTATGTGGGAGGGTGCTGAAGCATGTCGTAAGCATCCCAACTAGTGCAATTGCTTTGAGGTGCAAACAATTGATAGAGAAGCGGTGATACTGTAATGTCCCTTTTTCAAAAAGTTAATGTAATTATGTTTACCCAATGCCTATTTTGTGGGAGGTGTTAATATTAGTCCGAATTGCTTGTCTAAAGGGAGATTAAAAGGGGAAAATGTAGAGGACTAGTGTGTCCACCAAGTTTCAAATGACGGTGGAATGGCAGGGTGAAATAGGGGCACGTGATGTTCCGAGATGGATTTTTTGGAGGCACTAAATTTTTCAGGGAACGTGCTATTAATTTATTAAAAATAAAGGAAAAGGGTTATGAAAGATCCCCATTGGGGTGGATCTTTTAACCTGGAAATCAGATGTGATAATTCAGTGTGGGTGGAAGTCTCCCCAAGTGATAAAATATGAACTGTTTGAAACCCCGATAAGCAAACTAGGGCAAAACCGGAATTAGTTGGGGTGAGCAAATGCGCACTAGAGGTATGCGCTGGAATCCTCAATGCAAATATTAGTCAAAAATTATACTTGTGACTAGGAGTCCCAAGCATGATTGGACTAGTATTTTTAAGAAGAACAAATCATGCAAGAAAATTTGAAAGATTTATGTGCAGCGATAACAATTGCAGGGAAGTCAGATTAGTTAATCTGCCTGAAAACCCTCTGAGAATACCACTCAGAAAAATACAAGAATTGCAGCGAAATATGGTTTATGGAAAATCATAGGAGAATATTTGACAGAGTTATTACTCAGATTATGAAATATCTCAGATGAACAAAGCACAAGGAACATTCCCTAGTTGCAAGTTGTACCACTGGAAAGAAGCAATGCACTGCAGATTTTATGACAGAAACAAATATCGAAGTGTCAAAGACATTGTTGGAAATGAACTGAAACTATCGACGATTTGACTCAAATACAATGGAAATTGAAATGAAGTGGTTTAATGACCTTCTCATAACTCTTGGGGTTTTCGTCCACTTTTCAGGTAGAATTCACAAGGGCCCGTTTCGTCCTTGGAATTTCTATGTAAATATCTCTCTCTAACTACCAATGTTATTTGAATAAGTATTGTTCAACACAAAATCTATTATCGTGAACTTTACCCTGGAAGATTTCAAGATCGACTTCCCTTTTACCATAGGAAAAGGGCCATTGGACCAACCTCACAGGTGGAACCAGCCAATGACGCTGGGCACATTGACCATTTTCTCTATGCAAAGCATTTAATATTTTCCAGCTACTTAAATGTTCATGTGGTACCCAACACAACGTGTTTTAGGACTTCTATATGCAAGTACTGCCCACAATTATGTGGCTAGGGGAAATACCCTTATCCAAACCTGTAATTATATTTTTATCCTTCCTAAATGTCATTCCCTTCACTTTATGGCCCAAGTCGCCATTATCCCCTCTAGGAAGGAATACAAAGTACATATAACAGTCCCTGTCTACAATGATATTTGTCCCTCGTATTGACCATAGAGATTATTATTTATTGTTTTGGGTAAGCCAAATAAATCGCATATACAGTCACAGTTATGATTATTTTATTTTCATTTTTTTATTAGCATTTCTATAATAATTATTGTGACTTAAGTCACTCTTATAATTTTCCTGTTAGGCCGTCAAAGTGACAAAATAGGCCAAAGGTTTAATCGATATGGGAAAGAGGGGACATTACAGTCCTCCCTTCCCAAAAATTGCTTGCCCTCAAGCAATTCCAATCTTGTTTTGTACGGGGAGACGACAATATATATATGAAATAACTAGAAAAATACTACTGTACATTATTAATTTATTTGGATTCAAAGTGAATTGCTATTTAAAAATAACTATACTTTTGAGCTGCCACTATAAAATGAGGGACAATCACAAGTTCTTTATTGAATAAAGATGAGTAATTCTATTGATATTCTGATATCTCACATACTTGTGGGAAGAGTACATTGTAACAGAAAAATGCAAACAATCCTTGTGTGTGTGCGTGTGTGTGTTTGGGGAGATGCCTTGGTAGATGTTAACAAAGGTTTTCTGCATACGAGGTAAACTTCATCTGTATTAAATCTCAGGTGACAAAACGGTATGCATGTACCCGAACTTGGTATGCTTGACTTAGTCCCAAGATGGTGTGGGATTGCGATCTCACGTGCAAATCACACTAAGATTGGAAGCTTATAAAAATAGATATGGGGCTTATTATTGAGGCATCTTAGAAATTTATGCTAACTACATCTGATGTCTGCAAGTTACACTTATGCTTAGTGATCCACCTTCACTTCTCCATAGACGAGGAAATCCCTCATTATGCAAGTACAGAAGAAAAATCTGAGGTATTCCGTCCCTCACAGTACTCAGCTTGAGTCAATTCGGTAGCTAAGTGGTTGTTTTGGCCATTCAAGGTGACAGGTGTTTTACCCAGTTCAGTTGAGCAAAAATGGGAATTGTATCCAAAAATTAATGTACATTTTCATAGATGTCATGAGAGTACATAACAATACATAGTGCATTGAGAACTTCTGTTATGTTTGTGGAGCCTATTTTCATGTTAGAGTGTGGTACACCTTCTATGTGTTACATTCGGGTATTTTTATGGCGGTCCCGCTCGTCGGTGAACAGGTGAGGGGGTTCGGGTGCGAAGCCCCCGAAGCAAATTTTCATGGGTGGTTTATTAACCCATGGGTAATGGGTAACCGTTATGGGCTGTTTTTGGGCCCATGGTTTTTTGGTTTTTTGCCCATTGTTTTGATACCCACGGTTTTTGCCCTTGGTTCCCATGGTTTTGTATGAAACTGCTTAAACAGTTGTCTATTTATATGGTCTTATGCATATGATAGATGTACAAGTAAATGTATTGCAGATGTGTTTTGAGTTTGGGTGTGAATTCTGTAGAGTTTGTTGAGCATAGCTCCAAACGGATCTAGGTATTGTATTGAGAGAGTGGAGGCTTGTAATAAAATCTGAGCAAGTGATTCTTGGTGGACGTAGCCCAAATTGGGTGAACCACGTTAAATCTTGTCTCTCTGTGTTGTGTTATTTATTCTGCACTTTTATTTGAGATCTGTAATATTTTCTGCATATTAGTTTCTACTGTTACTGATTCTGTAAGGTATTATTCCGCATATTTTATCTCTTATTTCCTAACAATTGGTATCAGAGCCTGGTTTAGTTATGCTGAAGTGTTGAATCGCAGGGAAAGTTTTTAGCTTGAGTGGGAGCTATGGCAGATGAAGGAAGATCTAGGGTTGATAAATTCAACAGCGCAGAATTTCAGTCTTTGGAAGATACAGATGGAAGATTACCTTTATCAGAAGGATCTTTATACTCCGCTGTCTGAGAAGGTGAACAAACCCTCGAGTATGATAGATGCGGAATGGGATTTGCCGGATAGGAAGGCACTTGGGACAATCCGGCTGTGTCTTGCATCTTCGGTATTATTTAATGTTTCAAAGGAAAAGACTACAAAAGATCTAATGGATGCATTAGGGAAGTTGTATGAAAAACCCTCGGCCTCTATTAAGATATTTTTAATGAAAAAGTTGTTTAATATGAAGATGTCTAAGAATAGTTCAGTAGCAGATCATTTAAATGATTTCAATACAGTTGTGAATATGTTAGCTTCGGTTACAATAGAATTTGATGAAGAAGTTAGGGATTTATTAATTCTGAGCTCTTTACCTAAGAGTTGGAATAGCCTGGTAATGGCGGTAAGTAACTTGGTTCTAGTCTAACTCGAAGTTGAAGTTTGAGGATGTTGTAGGGGTGATTCTAAGCGAGGAAATGCGAAGAAAAAAGTCTCCGGGGAATCTTCTACTTCAGGGAATGCTTTTACAGTGGAAACTAGAGGGAGACAGAAGAATAGAGGAAACCATGGAAAATCAAAAGATCGGGCAAGGTCAAAACCCAAGAACAAGATTGTATGTTGGAATTGTGGAAAGCCTGGGCATGCAAAGAAGGACTGTTGGGAGCTTCGGGATAAGAAGAAACAACAAGAAGAAAATAAGGAGGCAAATGTGGCATCGGGTAATGTATGTCAGGATGCTTTGATTCTTTCTTTGCATAATATTACTGAATCTTGGGTTTTAGATTCAGGGGCTTCTTTTCATGCTACTCCACATAGGCATTATTTTGTTGATTATGTTCAAGGGGATTTTGGGCATGTTTTTCTTGGTGATGATGAGCCTTTCAGTATAGTTGGAAAAGGTTCTGTTTAGGTTAAGATGCAGAATAGGAATACATGGCTATTGAAGGATGTCAAACATGTGCCTACATTAAGGAGAAATTTGATATCAACGGGGCAATTGGGAAGTGATGGTTGTATTGTGATATTTACAGCTGACTCTTGGAAGGTTACCAAGGGTGCTCTTGTTGTGGCAAGAGGTAAGAAGGTTGGAACCTTGTATTTATCCACTGATAGTACTAATGATTGTAATCTTGTGGCTTCAGATGCAGATACAACATTATGGCACTATAGGCTCTGTCATATGAGCCATAAGGGCATAGACATCATAAAGAAGAATTTTCCTGGATATACAAAAACAGGTTTTGATTTCTGTGAGAACTACATATATGGGAAATAGAAGCGAGTAAGGTTTCTCAAGGTTAGATCTATGAAGAAAGAGAGTAAGTTAGAACTGGTAAATTCTGATGTGTGGTGCTAGCTCAGGTATCATCTCTTGGGGGTTCAAGTTATTATGTTAATTTTATTGATGATGCAACAAGGAAAGTTTGGGTTTATTGTCTTAGAAAAAAATCTAGTGTATTTGATACTTTTGTTAAATGGAAAGCCTTGGTAGAGAATGAAATAAGTATTAAGTTAAAATTTTTTAGGTCAGATAATGGAGGGGAGTATTGCAGCAATGAATTTGATGATTATTATTCTAAGAATAGAATCTACAGGAAAAAGACGGTTCCAGGAACCCCGCAGCAGAATGGGGTGTCAGAAAGGATGAACAGAACAATAATGGAACATGCTAGGAGCATAAGGATACATGTAGGACTACCTCTTTATTTTTGGGCAGAAGCAGTGAGCACAGCTGTGTACTTAATAAACAGAAGACCCTCAAGTGCCTTAGATGGAGGCATACCTAAGGAGGCTTGGTACGGTAAGAAAGTCGATTACTCATTTATTAGAGTCTTTGGATGTGAGGTGTTTGTTCATATTGTCAAGGATGATAGGACCAAGCTAGAGGCTAAATCAGAAAAATGCACTTTTATTAGATATGGTGGTGATGAATTCTGACCATCGCATGTATACAAAGAAATTTGAGGATGGAAGTTATATTATCCTGTGTTTGTATGTTGATGACATACTTGTTGTAGGTAAAAACATGCAGGAAATAAAAGTACTCAAGAAACAACTAAGTGAATCCTTTGATATGAAGGATTTGGGGGCTGCCAAAAAAATCCTTGGTATAAGGATAACTCGGGATAGGAAGGAATGAAAGCTGACTTTATCTCAGGAAGAGTACATTAAGAAGGTATTGGATAGGTTTAACATACAGGATGCCAAACCGGTTGGGACTCCTTTGGCAGGCCATTTTAAGTTATCAAAGGAGTAGTGTCCCAAGACAGAGCAGGAAATAAACCATATGTCCAAGCTACCTTACTCATCAACAGTTGGCAGTTTGATGTATGCTATGGTATGCACTAGGCCTGATATTGCCCATGCAGTAAGAGCTATGAGTAGATTTATGAGTGATCCAGGTAAAGAGAATTGGCAAGCAGTAAATTGGATCCTTCAATATTTGAGAGGGACCATGGGAACAATTTTATGCTATAGTGGATCAGACACCACTTTACATGGTTATGTAGATTCAGACATGGCTGGAGATGTAGACAGCAGGAGGAGCGCGACAGGTTATATTTACATTGTAGGTGGGACAGTAGTAAGCTGGATTTCACAACTATAGAAGCTGGTGGATTTGTCAACCACGGAGGTTGAGTATGTTGCTGCCACAGAGGAAAGCAAAGAGATGATTTGGTTACAAAAATTTCTTGAGGATTTGGGGCATAAGCAGGAGGAATGTAAGCTGCATAGTGATAGTCAGAGTGTTATACACCTAGCTAAACACTCTACTTTCCACTCCAGGATGAAGCATATATAATTAAGATATCACTTCATCAGGATAGCTTTAGAGGAAGATAAGTTGAAGTTGAAGAAGATTCATACCAGTCAGAATCCTGCAGACATGATGACCGAGGTGGTCACAAGGGATAAACTAAAGCTATGTAAAGCTTTGGTTGGCCTTTGCAGATGACAGTGAAGAGTTGAGAAGCTTGCTCAGTGGAAATTAGTCTCCAAGTGGGAGATTGTTATGTTTGTGAAGCCTATTTTCATGTTAGAAGTTGGTACACCTTCTATGTGTTACACTCAGGTATTTTTATGGCAGTCCCGCTCACCAGTGAGCGGGTCAGGCGGATTCGGGGGCGAAGCCCCCAAAGCAAATTTTCATGGGTGGTTTATTAACCCATGGGTAATGGGTAACTGATATGGGCTGTTTTTGGGCCCATGGTTTTTTGGTACCCATTGTTGTGATACCCATGGTTTTTGCCCATGGTTTTGATACCCACGGTTTTTTATCAAACTACTTAAGAAATTGTCTATTTATATGGTCTTATGCATATGATACATAGACAAGTAAATGTAGTACAGATGTGAATTTTGTAGAGTTTGTTGAGCATAGCTCCAAATGCATCTGGGTATTGTATTGAGAGAGTGGAGGCTTGTAATAAAATTTGAGCAAGTGATTCTTGGTAGATGTAGCCCAAATTGGGTGAACCACGTTAAATACTATCTTTCTATGTTGTGTTATTTATTCTGCACTTTTATTTGAGATCTGTAATATTTTCTGCATAATAGTTTCTACTGTTACGATTCTGTAAGGGATTATTCCGCATATTTTATCACTTATTTCCTAGCAGAATACACATGGGTTGGTGGAATGGATAGAATTAAATGTGAGTGGGTGAGGATTAGTGAATGAGTGATTATTTGTCTTTTATCACCATTTTATGGGGTTTTATATTTTGTACATGCTTTTGTGGGAATATTTTATTTTATGGGATTATTGTGTTTTAAGATGTTTTTGGTATTTTTTAATAGGATACCTTATGTGCAAGGTGTGTTTTATAGTGTCTACAACTATCTCACACATAGCTATAACATAGATTTAGAGGATGACTATAATATTTTGAACACTACTTTTTTTCATTCTGCACACAATACACCACTTGATACATGACATTTATATGATCATCACATTAACAAGATCACATTACAACCTTATTATGCCTCTGGTACTCACCTATACAAGTGGAATCACTTGTACATATCTTCTAAATGCATTTATTCTTATTATGTTCAGTGGCCAATGGAATTTTCTCATGACACAATACTAAATCATTTGATACCTACTTTATAGTCCATAGATGGGACATAACCCAATGATGTAATACATTTTAGGGATTCAATGTGATTTTTGGGGGGATAATCATTACCCAAGACCCTATCACATTTCTTCTATTATTACAACCAATTATTTAATGGACTTAGTATAATCATGGTAGGTACTTTTTTAAGTTCTCTCTTATGGGAAAAGTACAAAAATAATACAATAGAGACAAACAATATCAATACCTACACATGACTAGATTATCCATTACAAATATCAATAAATGGTATTTATTGGTGTTTATAACTTTATATGTATGTTATCTCTACACATTTTCTTCTTATAGCACACATAAGATAGTTGTGGATACCCATGATCCATGGAAACATATATACATACTTTATGAATTCTTATCCTATACCTTGGGGAACCCACCACATTGGGAATATACCTACATTGGTGGAATTTTTCAAAAAAAAAAAAAAGATTATATTGATTAAATGAGGCTATGAAATAGGATATAGAACATGTTAAATTTATTGTGTTGGAGATAGTTATTGAAGCTACACACAATGACCTTGTGAAAGATTACAATTCCAAAAGGAAGTAAATATTGGATAGAAATATTAGGTGATTATTAGGATGATGTAGAGTTCATTAGAATTTTGTAAATTCATGACAACTGTTTCCAAACAGTTACCAATTTACATCCCAGCTTGGGGAGAATGAATGGTTTACATCCTAGCTTGGGGGAAATGACTTAAATGATGAACATAGATTTTTGGGATATGGTTAAAGAGGATATTGGTAATATATTAGATATGAGAGTAATATTTATAGTAGACGAATGTGACTAGATCAGTGTGATGTTTATCAACATTAAGAAGGATGGAAAGATTTTAGTTTGCATGGAAAATCATATGCTTAACAATGCTTATGTCTAAGAGTTGTTCATAACCCATTTGAGAAAAAATGTATTGGAGGGTATTGAAACCCTTCCAAAATCAAGATAATATAACTAAAAATCCTTTCCAAAATTCTCAATTACAAAATGGATACTTTAAAGTGAAAATAAAACTTAGGTATCTCTAGATCTTTTCCAGTTACAGAACAAATAAAATCATAAATATATTAAGAATGAACCTTTTGAAGCCACACTACTACCACATATCCCTAGAAAAATGTGTGAGGAGAGAAAAAATGGAAATAAGGGAAAATAGTCACTTTCATATGAAGTGAAAGTTTTAAAATGAGTTTACTAACATTGTCTTGAGCAACCCGCCAAAAGGATTGCCACTAGTATGTAATATTATCCATTACATGAATTTGATCTCAGTGTAAAAATTTTCAAAACAAATAATCTAATAAAACATCGCAACAAAACAACGTTGAATGATAGTGGAAAGTGCATGAACTACAGAGCAAGGGATTGATAAGAGAGAGTTTAAGCTCATGTGTAGTTCCTGTAGTCTTGATACCAAAGAAAAATGGTGAGTGGTGGATGTGTATCGAATGGAGGGCAATAATTAAGATAACCATCGAATATAGGTAAATTCGCTTCCATGCATGGATGACCCAATAGGTCATTTGAATGGTGTGGGATACTTCAAAAAAAATATTTGAAGAGTAGGTACCATCATATAAGTCTTGGAAAAGAGGATTATTCGAACATAGCCTTCAAGATGAAGGAAGGATTATTTGAGCAGATGGTCATCTCATTTAGGATAATTAACATACCAAGAACCTTAAAGAGGTTGATGAATGAGGCGCTCAAACTATTCCTATGTGCAATATTAAGGAGGAACACCTAGTGCATATGTGGAAAGTTTTATTGATGATGTAGAAGGAAACGTTTCTAATTAACATGAAGAAGTGTAGCCTCATAAGAGAGGGACTAATGAACTTTGGTTTTTGTGATATGGAACCTATGGTAAATTGTGAAATATGAGTTGATGAACTTGTTCTATTTGTCCTAAGCTCTAAAAATCTCACCCAATTTTCCCAAACTCTGTGTGAATATATGGGAAACATCTATATTTGTATTTAATACTAATGTGGTCATAACACCTTGAGAAATAGTAAAAAATATATATTTAAATGGATTTTGTTATCCTTAAATTATTATCATGGCCCTTGCAGAAAATAATTCCTTAAGACAACATACAAGTATGAAGCGGTTCAACAAGTAGTCAAGTGTAATGCAATTTCGCAACCTGAATCACTTTCAACATTCTAAACAATGCAATAAGTAAATGTTAGTCGATGTTCTTCTCTAAATGCTAGTAATTGCTTTTAGAACAAGGATGTTATTGAAATAAATGAATTCCTTGATTTTTTTAGAGTTGATTCTCTTTACAATCATTTTCTTACTTATGCATTTAAAGATTTATTGAATTCAAAGTAGTTAATCCCCATTAGCATACATGTAGACACATATTGAGTAGGAAAAGATGACAAATAAGGGTCAGTAACCCAGGGAACCCAAAATAGAAGTAAAAGGGACAACACAAAGACAGTGACCGAGGACAATAGTATGCTTTTCGTAAATGACCGAATTTATATTGTATTTTTAGAAATAAGTCATTAACTTGATAAAACAAGGGGAAGAGAGAGAAATTTTCAATGATAGAGAAAATACACTAAAGAGAGAAGAAACGTGAGATAAAATAGGAGAATAGGAAAATACGAGGGAATAATAGAGGGGAACATATTATAAGTCAAAAATATAGAATCCTACATTTCTGGTCACTTACTTGAACCATACTGTATTTCTTGCTAACAATTAATAACCTAGCAAAACAAGGGACACTTGAGAAACCTGAGTGGAGAGAGAAAACACATCTGAGAAGAGCTAAGAAATGTGAGATTAAAGTGGAGAGTATGGTTCTAGCCATTGACAATAATTGTAGTACATTTCTAGTAAAAAAACTATAAAATTAAAGGGGAGGAGAGATTAAAAATGTATGATACTACATTTCTGGTCATTAACTAGAATTATATTACATTTGTGGGAAAAATACATTAACCTAGTAAAACAAGGGGAGGAGAGATAATCATGAGAGGAGAAATGATGTACGTAGAAGAGAGAGAAAACATGATATAGAGGATGATAGAGTATTGGTAAGTGGAGCTAGAACTATACATTTTCTTACTTATGCATTTAAAGATTTATTGAATTCAAAGTAGTTAATCCCCATTAGCATACATGTAGACACATATTGAGTAGGAAAAGATGACAAATAAGGGTCAGTAACCCAGGGAACCCAAAATAGAAGTAAAAGGGACAACACAAAGACAGTGACCGAGGACAATAGTATGCTTTTCGTAAATGACCGAATTTATATTGTATTTTTAGAAATAAGTCATTAACTTGATAAAACAAGGGGAAGAGAGAGAAATTTGCAATGATAGAGAAAATACACTAAAGAGAGAAGAAACGTGAGATAAAATAGGAGAATAGGAAAATACGAGGGAATAATAGAGGGGAACATATTATAAGTCAAAAATATAGAATCCTACATTTCTGGTCACTTACTTGAACCATACTGTATTTCTTGCTAACAATTAATAACCTGAGCAAAACAAGGGACACTCGAGAAACCTGAGTGGAGAGAGAAAACACATCTGAGAAGAGCTAAGAAATGTGAGATTAAAGTGGAGAGTATGGTTCTAGCCATTGACAATAATTGTAGTACATTTCTAGTAAAAAAAACTATAAAATTAAAGGGGAGGAGAGATTAAAAATGTATGATACTACATTTCTGGTCATTAACTAGAATTATATTACATTTGTGGGAAAAATACATTAACCTAGTAAAACAAGGGGAGGAGAGATAACCATGAGAGGAGAAATGATGTACGTAGAAGAGAGAGAAAACATGATATAGAGGATGATAGAGTATTGGTAAGTGGAGCTAGAACTATACATTTTCTTACTTATGCATTTAAAGATTTATTGAATTCAAAGTAGTTAATCCCCATTAGCATACATGTAGACACATATTGAGTAGGAAAAGATGACAAATAAGGGTCAGTAACCTAGGGAACCCAAAATAGAAGTAAAAGGGACAACACAAAGACAGTGATCGAGGACAATAGTATGCTTTTCGTAAATGACCGAATTTATATTGTATTTTTAGAAATAAGTCATTAACTTGATAAAACAAGGGGAAGAGAGAGAAATTTGCAATGATAGAGAAAATACACTAAAGAGAGAAGAAACGTGAGATAAAATAGGAGAATAGGAAAATACAAGGGAATAATAGAGGGGAACATATTATAAGTCAAAAATATAGAATCCTACATTTCTGGTCACTTACTTGAACCATACTGTATTTCTTGCTAACAATTAATAACCTAGCAAAACAAGGGACACTTGAGAAACCTGAGTGGAGAGAGAAAACACATCTGAGAAGAGCTAAGAAATGTGAGATTAAAGTGGAGAGTATGGTTCTAGCCATTGACAATAATTGTAGTACATTTCTAGTAAAAAAAACTATAAAATTAAAGGGGAGGAGAGATTAAAAATGTATGATACTACATTTCTGGTCATTAACTAGAATTATATTACATTTGTGGGAAAAATACATTAACCTAGTAAAACAAGGGGAGGAGAGATAATCATGAGAGGAGAAATTATGTACGTAGAAGAGAGAGAAAACATGATATAGAGGATGATAGAGTATTGGTAAGTGGAGCTAGAACTATACTAATTTTCGAACAAAAAAGTACCAACCTACTAAAATAGGGGAGGAAATAGAAACATTAGAGGAGAGATAAACTGCGTAGAAAAGATAGGAAACATGTCATAAAAGAAAAGAATATGGTAACTAGTAAGTGGTGCTAGAATTATACTAATTTTATGTCAAAATACAACAACCCAGTAAAAATATAGGGAGAGAGAAACTTGAGAGGAGAGAGAAAATAGGTGGAAGAGAGAGGTAATATGAGAAAGAGAATAGGGAAAAGACAAGGAAAGAATAGAAGGGAACATACCAGAATTTGCTCATAAACATGGAATACTGTGTTGTTAGTCAACGACTAGATATGTATTGTGTTTCTTATGAAAAAGCCATAAGCTAGAGAGAATCGTGAGAGGAGAGAGAAGGGAAAAAGAGAAAACTTGAGAGAAAAGAGGAGACTAGGAAAAGACAAAGGTAAGAATATAGGTCCAAACATGTAAGAAATTGATCAAAAACATGAAACACATGCAAACAAATGCCTTATCTGAACGAATAAACAACAAACATACAAATACACTAAAACGATGTAAAAATCATGACAGTTCCTACCATTTAAAAAGTAATAATTGTTTGATTTATAAATTTAAGTTATTTGTAAGTTAATTTTGAATATTAATATATAAACAACCATTTATGTGATGTACTAGACCACCTTTAGACTCCAAGTTATACACCCTATATAGAACCCCTTCACCTTTATAACGTTGGATTTTGGGCGAGGAGGCCCCAAATATCCATATGATATGTTTTTTGGTAGGATCTATACATTCAGTTGGCTGATGGAAATAAAAATCGTCCCTGTCTATATAGGGGGAGGGGGCCTTTTATATAAGGTATGGGTTAGGCAATCCATGGGGAATAGGGGTTGGGACGATGATTGAAGTAATAGTTGTGAGCGTTGGGTTGATGAGTGGATTGATAGTTTTAGGGGTTAGGAAATTATATTAGATAAATAAGGGGCTTTCCAATGACATCAATCAACTTCCCTCTCCCCCAATTCCATCTATATAGGGTAAGTTGCATAAAGATTAAGTAAATGCCTTATATATCTATAACTTAGGGGTCTCGATTCCTCGACTCAGATCAAGGCTCCTGAGAATAGAATGACCTAACTATATATAGGGGAGAATCATAATCAAAATCAAAATTCATGATGGAATTATATGGGGGCCATTGCAATGAATGAGCTTTCAAAGCCATTGAATCACTCCACCTATGGGTGGAATCATTTTAATGAGCTTAGTTTTGAAATGTCATTTATCTATATCTAGTCAGAATAACCTAAACATCATGCACGTTTATAAAAACAATAATTAAAGGCAACAAAACTTGAACCTTAGACCTATGACTTGTAAATCACATAGGCTACCACTCCTATGCAAACATTTCTACAAAACAATTATTGATATTTTGACTTTACACTCAAACCATACAACCATACGTAATGCTTATGTGTAGCATATGTTGCCACTCCTGAGGAAAACTGCCTAGTTGGGCAATGACTCCTTTACGTAGGGAGTAAAGTATGAAGATATTGAATTCAATACTGTTATCGGCAATGGTGGTAGTAAACTTTCCTACTTTAAATACCCTACCTATGTTTTAGCCATAGGTAAAACCACTAGGCTTTATCAATAATACTCAAATGTTCTAACTTTCTTAGTTAGAACCATGTGCAGGCTCCACCATGGACCATTTATTGGCCTTCAAATTTTCTTTGTACTCGGCGTAAGTCCTCGTCTGCAAGATAATGCGGGGCCTGAACTTAATGTTTCTTTGAAATATAAAGATGTGTCACTCGTCCACAACAGCATCAAAGAAAGAAGAAGCGGGGCCTCAACAAAATTAAATCCGCGTTGTTTGGTAGGTGTCTGTCATTTTACAATCTCCACTATAATAATTATCTCCCTGATCTTGATAATTTTTCTTTAACTCCACTGCAACATTTTTCTCAGTCACAATGATAAAAGACATTAATTTTCGGTCACAATTATACAGACATTGTTTTAATGTGCATAGAATTTTCTTTAAAATAGGACTGTCAAAGACCGTATGCTGTAGCTTAAATACTGGAGCATTAAAATGAACCACTTTTCAGAAATACTACTATACTGACACCATCAATGCTTATGTTTCCTCGGCAGGTTTTTCTAATATTATTGAACAACATCAAGTAATCTTTTTCTTTCTCTGCACTTGTATATATATGGAGTGAAAGAGTTTGATCTAATGCTAGTGTCTGAATTTTTTATTTTTTTTCATGAAATAAAAACTGGGGCTCACCCACCTTTTGAAAATAAAAACAAATACAAATGTAATGAATTTAAATTACTAACATTATAAGCAAAAAGACCTCACTCTAATTATTTTTTGTGTCATAAACAAATACAAATGTAATGAATTTAAATTACTAACATTATAAGCACAAAGACCTCACTCTAATTATTTTTTGTGTCATACAATAGATCATATAATCATGTAAATGAGTTCCACTATAATAGTTATTTATGACTTTTAAGTTTATTTTCACTCAATTAAAATTTAATGAGTAATTGTAATTATAATGTGTAAACATTATATTTCCACATTAAAAGAGTCATATATTAGATCACTTGATTCAATAAATACCTCTACTACAGTAATCACATTTATAAAGGTTATAGACTTTAGCTCTATTTCTACATCAATGAACTACTACATTTTAAGTCCATTTCCATTTATCAAACCACTACAATAGCTACAACCCAATTATAATAGTCCTATATTAAGATGTTATATTTCCACAAAATAACCAGCGGTAAACTATGGAAAAAAAAAAATTCTATTACACATAAAATCTATGAACTTTGACTTTGTTTCCACATCAATAAAACTCTATGATACAAGAATCATATATTAAAGGTCACACATGACCCAAATAAATGAACTATAATCCAATAGAGGGCGTGAAACTTGGGCCCTATTTCCATTTTGTTTAGGACGTAGGAGTAGGTGAACCTCCAAAGTCCTTTCTTTTCCCTCTCAACAAATTATTTAATGCTATACAAAGAAGGTCCCTCCCATGTCTTAATATGATATATCTACCATATTTATAATAATATATCTACCCCATATATATAATGCAATCTATAAATGTGCCGTGTACTATGGAAAGATAAAAGGCAATAGAGAATCCTAGTTCTAATCTCGAGACGTAAATAGCTTTCATTTCTTGGAAGACTATGAGACCATGTTTTATGGCTTTTTGACTAAGTTAATCCCCAATTCAACACTGCAATGAATTGGAAAAGGAAAAAAAAAAAGAGCAGGAAAAAAGGAAAAGGACTTTCTCCATTAAAATTTGTAGGTTGGCCAGCTAAACAGAGAGCCATTTTAACAATGTTGTCCCCACTGAAAGAAATACAAAATCTGTAAAGCAAGAAAGTTGTGATCACAAGATTAATGTAGGGTAGGGACCAGGGTGGGGTGGACGAGCTCATTTTTCTTTTTTAAGGTACGTTGTTTATGGGGTCTGAGACAGTGCAGAAGAAAGGGGACATTGATTCAGAGGATTAGGGACTGCCCACTTTGAAGGGTACCATCTTATCACAATCCACATCAGAAGAGGACGTTAAATTTGTTGGACATGGATCCATGTTCCAAAGAAAAAAAGCATGAAAGCGACCCTCTGAGTTTTCAGGGAAAAAGGTGGTGACTGTGTAGGGTCGCCGCCTAATTATTTTAACTCATCAGCAGTTTGGGAGACTCGTCATCACTCTAAGAAATAGTGTTTTATCACGGGTGTTTATTGTTCAAAAAATGCAAAGTAAAGTTCCAGTTGGCTGCTTTGGATTTGGATCTGATGAATGTCTTGGATGAGCGCGTGCATATGTCAAATACAGCTCAGCTTTTGGTTCCCCTTCCTTTGTTGACAGCTCAGCTTTGGCAGCAAATTTGAGTGTCTGCGTGGATTCTGAGTGCGGCTTGGCAGGAGTGGATGACAGTGTAAAAATTGACTGTGAGATGCCACGTCTGGCGATTGATGCGCTGGGAATATGAGAACCTGTTGACGGTTCACCCATCTCTACGCCTGCCCTCTCGATATGCACTTACCCCCAAATCATTGACTTCGATTCGGTGAAGGAGCTCGATTCGGTTATTAATTTGATCGAGTAAGCTGAACCTGAAGAATCCTTTGAAGAACTAAGGATAAAAATGGAATGAAGAACATTTTCTGAAAGGCAAATTAGATGTTGTTTTGAGCTTTGAATCTAAATTGCAGTCTGGCGGTGTTTCGCCCTCCCCTCCTCTTGACCCGGACTCTATTAAAAATTTTGAAGTCTGGGAGGGGCCTAGGTACAAAGATTATCTTCTATTGACCTTTGGCTCACAAGAGGTTTCCAAGGATCCATCTGATAAAAATCGCTGGAATCTTGTCTGCCATAGGAGATTTAAGATGAAATGATTGGTTGGTCCTTGGTTGTGCTCTGGGCTTGCATTTGGGCTGCTTGTTCCTTCTTCGTTGTGATCCCCTTTTGTTGTGATTTTTGACTTTTTTGTTTTCTATTGCTATATTTAGGCTAGGGCCTTCTGTATTTGGATAAGATCCCACTCAAAAAACCTTTTACCATTAATACAAAAAGTTGCAGTACAATTAAAACAATCTCTAGTAGGAATCATCAATTAGTAGAGAAAATTTTGGGCTATGAACAATCAATCTTTTTCTGGTTTAGTACTAATAATTAAGGACATTTGTTTGTTTATATTGAATGGTGTTGAATATATAGGTTTTCGTATTTCTAATCATTAAAAAAGAGGCACTAAATAATGTGTGTTATGAATGAGTCGATACCAATGTATAATTTGTTTAAGCTCTTTCTTCTTGATATATCTTGTTAATGATTAAGGGGTGTCTATTTTGAGTGTATACGAATAATTGACATTTTTCAGTTTTTTTTTAGGCTTGAAAGATATACATTTGCAATACAAGAATAATCGATCTGTTTTGATGTAGTGCTAAGGATTGAGGGGTATCCATTTTGGATGCACAAATAATCAACCTTTTTCGATTTAGTATTGAGAATTGAGTGGTATATATTTTGGGTGCACAAATGATCAACATTCTTTGGCTTAGTGCCAAAAGATGAGGGGCATCTATTCAACTATATGAATAATTGACACCTTATTTAGCTTTGTGCCAAGGAAGGGTGGGTATCCAATATCCACATTGGGTGCAGGAATATTTTGACATTTTTTGAGTTAATGTTAAGGACTAATTTTGAGAGTACAAATAATAGGCAACCTCCTTCAATTTATTTCTTAGGAAAGATGAATTAATGTAATGTGAAGGGAACTAACAACATGCACCTTTGTAGTTATACACTTTTCTAATTCAAATTAGGACCCTATTATTGGATATAATGAATATTTATAAGCACACATGTTGGTAGTTTATTAGTTATGGATTGTCACATAACTATTCCAATTAAATTATAAGTTCTACTCCCAACACATTCATTTGTTGTGTTTTCTTTTTTGTCTTCATTCTATCCTTATTTACATTTACTAACGCTTACTAGTACAAACTCTTGCATACAACAAGTGGGAAGGCCACTAAGAAAGTTAAAAATCACAAAGAAATTAAAATCAAGGCTTAGAAGAGCCTAAAAAATGAAAGGACGAAAAATATAGAGATGACTAGAAATGTAAGGGCTATGTTTCTAGCAAAATAAATATTCAAAAATAACATTGCTGAAAATGAAGCAAAGACGAGGGCACAAAGGAAATTGGGGGAGAAAGAAAACAAAACAAAAGAGACATAATGAGATACACGTAGAGAAGATTATGAAATCAATTAAAAGAAAGAATGACATCAATTTTATCCAAAACATTTAAAAAATCAAAAGTTAGCAAACACAAAAAAGTGAACACATAAAAACCAAACTTAAATCAATAACCAATAAACACGTGAATACACCAACACCAATGAACTATTAATCAATCCTTTACCAAAATTAGATGTCTTTACAAACCCAAAAAGTGAGAACTATTAGATTGCAATTTAAGTTAAAAGGTCACATAGGAATGTGAAAGAGTCACTGGTTTTGGCTATAAATTGGAAAGTTCTCTCCATTCCAAAGGATTAGTTTTTTCTCTCTCTATAACATGATGTAATTCTTCCATTTCCTACCTAGTAATTTTATTTCATTCTCTTTCTATTCACCCATCTGAATGTATGACAATGTTGTAAGGACAATATAAGGACTTTTTTACCTTCTGAAATGGAATGAAAATCAATTGTTGAACTTTGTGTCAATTTTTATTATTGTTTCATACACTTTATAATATGCATATGTTTTCCTATCTTCTGATAGAATTGGAGAGCTCTCTGGATTGTAGTTAATGAAATATGAATTCAACTCATTAATACAATTCTCCTCCTCAAATTTCTCTCCTCACTTTCTTATATTTTCCCTCACTCTCATATATTGTTGTAGTCACAACAAGGGTGTTTCTACACATTCCCCATTCTATGAACACCTCGAGAAATAGTTTCTATTGTACAATTTTTCTATCTTTCAATAAATATGAGCTACCCCATCTTAAAGTAGAGGGACTTAATCCCTCAATCATTGACGAAATATACATTTTGTCCTTGAAAATGTATTTCACCAATAGTTTTTGATGTCCACTATAGCGAATATTTTGTTGTCTTGCACCCTATATTGATCCACAAAAATCTAAAAATCATATATTCCAAAATCCTAAAAAGTAAAAGATTCCAAAATCATTAAAAAAGAGCCTTGATGCATATACTTGAGTATACCCCTATATCTGATGCAAATGACCATCTATGGTAATGCCCTAGTGTTACGGTTAGGTCTCTTGTTCCAAAATACTCAAGAAGATATAGTTGTAGATTTTAGTTATTCTGTATCGGAGAATTGTACAAACAACCACTTCAATATTACTTCACAAGTTCTTGACAGTGAAGAAGAGCGAGATGATTTATTGAGAAGACTCCAACTAGTTGAGAGGTTACAACATCAATAAAGAGGATCATAAAGTCAAAACTAGTGAATAAAAGGCACACCATAGGTGACTAAGAAAGTGGCATTGTAGTCTTTCATAATCCTATATTTGAGTTGTAAGAACAAGATGATTTCATACTTGCTTTTATATGGTTTCAAAAACAAGCTACTGGAATTCCTTTAAAAGATCCATTTGAAGAGCCTACTCTTAGTCCTATTGCATCTCCCATCTCTCTACCACCATTGAATATTATTCCTCTAGAGATGGTTGCACCTGTGCTTTGGGGACAGAACATCGCTCTGTTGGCTTTAACTCCCCCACTTCATGAATTACCCAAAGGATCGAGAAATAATTTCCCCAAGTTCTATCTATATGGAATAAAACATCCAAATGAGCACATTATCACCTATATCACATTTTGTGGTGTTCTTGGAGTGGAACATGAAGATGATTTTGTTTGGCTAGTCATAGAGTTGTCACACGATGGTGCTGCAAAATGGTTCTAGTATTTTCCATCTCGCTCAATCACTGATTAGGCAGATATGAAAACTAAATTTGAAGCAAGATTCAAATTTGAAGCAAGATGCTCACTATTTATAAGTATTTTTTACTCTTATCAAATAAGAATATAAAACAGTCATTTACATCATAATATATCAAATATACATTATATATAGAACTACTAAATAGCCAATATATCTAAGAATTTTTATGTTTCTATAGTCCATAAAAATTAGAATAAAATTTATAAAAATAATTGTGTATTGTTTTTTGATCGATGCATTTGACTCACTGCCCATTATCATCAGAAAAATCAAATAAAACAACAATACACAATTGTTTACAGACAGCTTCTTCTAGCCAATATACATGTTTTGCAGTGACCAATACTTTAATGTATTTGTGTTACGTAATTTCCATTCCACTTAAATCTCACCAAAATCCAGTTACATATAATAAAATATATTAATTTTTCAAATGGACACTATCTCTATATAAATGGATGCCCATACCATTTTTTTTCAATTTTTAATTTTTTAAAAATGGGATCCGCAACTGCAGCAAGTATTTACCATTGAAATATTATATAGTGGAAACCCATCACCTTTCTCCGTTAACAATCATTGTACCGTCCAATGCCACACAAATGTTATTCCAACTGTTGAGTATGGGTATGAATGCAATTCATCATAAGCCATTAATTTTCATTCGCTGTACACGATTATTTTTGGAAGTGGGACAGGTTTTTGCTTTGTTTTTTCTGAGATCATTTCAGACGAGAATGACCTGTTTTTGGAATGGAAAGATTGCATTCCAATTCCTGATCACAAAATATTGAAGATTATCTATAAATACTTAAAACCATTTCTGTGGACCACTTACAAATCTTTTCATTCCTCT
The DNA here is from genome assembly GCA_019776745.2 of Taxus chinensis. Taxonomy (NCBI): domain Eukaryota; kingdom Viridiplantae; phylum Streptophyta; class Pinopsida; order Cupressales; family Taxaceae; genus Taxus; species Taxus chinensis. Next base: position 36,269,005 of record CM034148.1, on the reverse strand, counting down.
AGTTTAGGGATCAATAAATCCAAAGTGCGTACGGACTCTTTGCACATCTTTATTTATTTAAAACGATCTCTAATTATTTTGAATAACCTACACAGAACCCTCAGTGCACGCTCTATAATATAAACCAATGTTTCAGTAAAATAACCATATTTATAAGTATAAAATTTAAATACCTTTTGTACTTTACCTTTTCTACAGTTGTCCTGCAAATTTTATTAGATACCCATCACAATTTCTTCCCAAAAATAAATCTATCTTAGCTGCTAATAAGTGCGAAAACCATGAATTTTTAAAGCCAAAGAACGCAAACATTCTTCTCCAATAATTACGAGTACTATATCTCCTATGCAAATCTAAAATTTAATGTTCAACCTTCTTAATAAAATTAATTTAAAGTAGGCCTTGTAGTATTTGGTGGGAACAAAGATTCTCTTCACTTATGTTATAATAGAACGGAATGAACTAAATACTTGTTTTGGAAAGGGATAAATTAATCACAACTCCTGTATGTAACGTAATTTGTTGTCATTCAAATATATATTACGGAAATTTTTTTTTTGGAAGGGTTCATTCTCTTTTTACTAATTTTAAAATTTATATTTAAAAAATGTTAAATATAAAAAAATTGTTATATAATAAATAGACTAGATTTTCACAGTAAAATAAATTTACTTATTGAAAAAAAATTGATTTGATACACTTCCCACTTTAACATGGACGTATATTAAAGGAGAGATATATGCGAAAATGAAAATTCAGTTAAATGGTATTTTATATCTTTTAAGTATATTAAGATAACTCGGTTAATATTTAGAAGGTAATATATATTGCATTTATTGCAAGATATCATAATGTTATAGTAATTGTATTTCCATGAATTATTTAGTTCTTACTCTTTTTATTCAGTTTTTTGAAAATGTTTTTGAGTTTTTGTTTTGGATATAGTAAAAAGTTTGGTTTTGACCTTTTTTTTATGGAATGAAATCATATATTAGATATTAAAAAAATTGGGGAATTTGTTTTTGTATAACTCTAGTTATTAATCAAATATTTGTAAGTAATTATTATTTTAATGATATATATTTTTAATAATATAACAATATTTATTCAATTTTTGGTAATGATAACAATGCAATTGAATAAATTGTAACTAGAATGGTACATATGATGGTGTAACAAGGGTTGCCTACCCATCCAACAAGATTTCAATTTTTAAAAAAATCAATAAATAATAGATGAGATTAGGCTCGTGCCCTACACAAATTTGGGGGAATGAAAACCCATTAATTCTTGTCAGCCAAGCTTAAAACTTACATGTAACTTATCCCTACAATTTTGATTTTTGCTATTAGTACTTAAGAAGAAGGCCCTAGCCTGCAAAAAATACATTACAGTTCCAATCCATGATATATACAATCATCAATGGACTCCCATGTAAAGTTTAGGCACATTATCGTGCACAATACAAATCATATTACAAAAAATTACATAATCTTCTAGAAAGCTCCAACAAAAACTACCCCCAAAAACTATACAATCTACTGATTACCAGGCACATAGACCCGACACAAAAACATCTACCCATCCTAGACTCAGAAGCAAGTAAACCACCACAAAGCCCGAACAGATCAGAATCTGCTACTCCATTTTCTCACTAGAAGGCATCTCTGCTAGAATTTCAACATCTGAATTGCCCTTACTCGGAAAAGGAGAAGGATGTGGAGCCACACAACACTTGTGCATCGCCACCTTGGCACTTTCTAAAAGCCACACACCAATTGGTTCTCTGCTATCGCTTCCAATCCCCGGGAAAGTTCCTGAACCCCTCGAGCTAGCGCATGAATATGGTATTGCATGCTCACCAAACAATCTTCCAAGCTTTCATGTTCTCTGTGAAGAATAAACTAACCCGAAGAATAAACGAAAACACCCCCGTCCGGCCTCCCATAAATACTCTAACCTCCTCTCCATCCAACAAAATGCTCCACTTGAGTGAGTACCTTGAATCCTTGCCCAAATCTCCCCACCTTAAACGCCATCAAATTATAAGGATTTGAAATTAATGGTCGGCGGCCTTTGCAATGATTCCCCTCTCCAGCTATCACCAACCATGTGTCCCTCCACAAGAGGGTCAAAATTTCATTGGGAAAGCACGACTGTTAGACTTGGAACTTTAAATGACAATTTTTTCATAATTCGACCGCACAATTTGCTAATTTATCTCCCACCTTATTCCCTTCCCTTTTAACGTGCAAGAATTTAACCTCAGAAGAGAAAGAAAGAATGGATTTGATTTTCGCACAAACTCGTTTCAAGGATTAGGCTTTAGGAGCACTACCCCGAGCCAAACCGATGATGATTTTGGAATCCCCCTCAATCCAAAGACGCCACCAATTCCTTTTCTTAGCTTCCAGTAGACCAAAAAGAAGGGCCATGCCTTCAGCTACATTATTGGAAGCAATACCACAATCCACAGCCATAGCGAGAATTGGCTGGCAACATGAATCCATGAAAATGCAACCACAATCCGTGTTGCCCAGGTTGCCTCTAGAAGCTCCATCAAAATTTAACTTAATCCAATCCTCAATAAGAGGTCTCCATTCTTCTAATCTAATTTCCTCACTCCCCTTATCGGAAGATTTATCCCTACAATTTCATATCCAATAAAAAATAATATTACTTATATCCATCTATCAATGTGCAAATCCATCAATAACTCCAGCTCAAATTCATTAAGAAAACGTTCAAACAAGCGTGGACGTTAAACACTGCAGCAGTGTGTATGTCAGTTTTTCTCTCAGCTTTCACACGTATAATAATAATGTGGCGATCATGTATATACACATTTTGCTTTCTTTCCACCGAATTCTATGTTGTGATATGTCCCTACGATTTGAGCAGGTGGGACCTTTGCCGCAAACATAAACATAAGCAGCCAAATAAAAGATACCAAACTGGCCTGCTCTGTTTTATACAGTGTTGTGTTTGTTCAGAGCAGAAATAATTAATCACCACTAAATGAGGAGGAGATCCTGTTCTACCTGCCATTGCCAGTGCCAGTGCCAGGCCATGTGACCAACTGGGTGACCCTTTTCAAAGGGCACTCTGTATACCTAATAATACTCACAAAAACTAAGTCTATCCATTAACTCAAAACTCAGTCCAAATGGCACTAAATTTAAACCATTGCTGAAATGCACGTAAATAAAGCTGCAGCAATGCAGTCAGATTTTGACTCTCGTACAACTGTTTTAAGATGGGCTCACATTACTATGGTCTCTGCGAAATGTTTGTATTGTAATAGAAATTTTCAGGTGGATGCCGTGAACATGGGATGGTAGTTTAAGAATTTCATGACTCATTAATTTATCTGCAAACAATGACAATATTTTTTACTGCTTAAACTGCTCATTCTGTGCGCAAGAGGTACACTTGGAGTAACAGCCACAGGGACTTGAATTTGGATAACCGCTCATTTAACAATCCCCGGTTTTAATTAGTGAAATGTAAAAATGTAAAGGCTACCGAGAGAGAGAAAAAAGTCGTGTGCATTTAATAAGAAGCTACCCTCTGCTGTAGGCGGGGCACACAAGAACAGAAAAACTGTGAATAGGGTGACCCGTTGGTTGTTCTTTGTTATTGTCTGAATTGTGAATGCAGGCATGGCAGCCCCCACTGCTCTCGTCTTCCTCGTCTGTCCAAAGAATTACAGAGTATATAAAGGCAAGGCAGTTTGTTTGATTGATGCAGATTTACTGATTGCAGAGCATCATATCAGAAAAATGAGTAAATGGATACATTGTCATTCCCCGTGATCTCCTGGTACAGTTGGGGTCCGTTTTAATGGATTGTCAAACAGAATTAGAATAATACAGATCCATCACTGTTACGACTACCTTTACCGAAATGGTTATCTCGATCGGTGACGGTACAGCATTTTGATTTTGGAGCCATTAATGATGCAGGCTTCATAATTACATCTGTCCAGTTCGATCCTCACCCACCGAGACGGTGATGCGAGAATTAATGATGCAGGCTTCATGAGTGCCAGTGCCAGTTGCCACCACAGTTCACAATTCATACAGAATTCGATAAGCCCGGAATAAAGAGAAATCCATTCGACAAAACCGTTAAAGGTCCATTAAAAGAGGAAATCATCGCTCACCGTGGAAATCCCCACATAAAGTCTGTACATATCCAAAACCTTCCAAGGTCAGTTTATGAGCATAATTCACGTTTAAAGTACATCCAAGTTTCAAATTGCAACGTCTTGTGTCGAAAGGAGGACCATCCTAGTTATTATAGATTTGATTGTGTAGTTGTATTGATTGAATATATAGGACCACCAAGTGAAATACGAAAATTTCAATCTCATTACAAAAACAACGTAAACTTTGATTCTTAATATGTAATATAGCTTTCACATAACAAAACATGAGAGTATCTTTCAGCCTTAATCTACGGCTTATCTTTTTATATTGTTTCATTGATTGTTAGGATTGGAACTATCCAAATTTTCTAAGTCAAATTTTAATAGAGCAAACACAAGTGAACACACCAAAAAAATATGGAGAACCAAACTAGTGTAAGACATGGTCACAACCTCTTGAGCTAGTTCGATATCAAACTTGACTCTTGCATCTAAAACTAATCAAGACAACTTTTCTAACAATCAAACATTCTAAGTCTATTTCTCATTCCATTTTGATTGTGGTTCGACCTTTAGATTATTCAACACAATGATTTGGTCATTAAAAATCAAGTTGGATCTTTCTTTATTCAAAGATTTGTAGTGTTTTCCATTTATAATAATTAGATAGATTTCCTACCCTTTACCATAATTCAAGGTAAGGTTATTGTTTTTAGTGTTTATTTTTGAGATTTGAATTATACATTCATTTTAATATATTCCAGTCGTTTCCTTTAAAATATTTAAAATACAATTAGAACCAACATATTATCTTGAACGCATTGATGTAACCTTAGGATTTTATTTATCCTTTCAAGGTTTTAGATTTCCCCTTCTCATTATTAGAGTTTACATATACCTCTTTCTTTCTTGCACCTTTCTTAATTAATATTGTCTTAGAACATAATCTCCTACATATTATGGCATAAAAAACTAGAGTATTTGATAACATACCATAACAAGATTCACGGAAGACTAAATTCAATATAAGAGTGGAGATTAAAATACTACCTAAGTTCTATTCTAAGTGACTATTTTCAATTATTTGAATTGTGTTTGAATTTTAATATTTTACTTGGTAGACCGCAGATTCATGCTATGAATGTGGTCCTCCCAACACTACATAGATGTGTGAAGTTTTTTCATGAGCATTTCATAAATAATTGTTGTATTGATTCTAATCCTTTCAAGTATTATAAGATGGTGGAACCAACATGAAGTTTTATCCCACATTTTAATAGATCACAAACTTCTATAGTACCCTCTCTGCACATTATGCCCATGGAATGGATACACATATAAGAAGTAGGTAAGACCAAAAAGCGAAATGAATATAATGAAACTCACACTGCAAGTATTAAACAATGACTTCATAAGTTTCGGTTCATTCTTTTATCCACTAGGGAATATTACAATAATTAAAACATTTTTGTCTGATCAATTATATTATATACCTTATGAATATGTAATGCACATATTAGGTTTTGTTCCTAGTTAAAAAATAAACATGTTTGTAATGATGAGATAATATTTGGTTACAGTAATAAACACAAAACATACATATCCTAAATCATGTCCATATAATAACAAAAATTGCATTAGCATAAATGGGATGACTAGGAATGTAAAAACTAGGGTTAGAGGGGATTGCACTGATCTTAGAATGAGATGCAATGATAATGATATGAAAATGTGCATGAAGGGTGTGTAGAGTGTCATCAAGTTGTCCTAAAAATATGAGACTGTAACTCTACTTGACCAAGACAAAGTTTTGTGTCTCAAATAAATTCACCCAAGTGACTATCCTATTTGTATGGATTCACCAGTTGTAGCTCTTATATGGATATATATTATGGCATCGCGTTCCTCCATGTCTATAGATTTATATTCTATGATTAGAGTTCCACAATTGTAGTTTTGTGGTTGATTATGACTTCTTATTTTCTTAGAGATATAAAAAGGGGTTAGCACTTTTGGGTTGTGTGGCACCCACCAAGCCTATGTAATTTGAGGAGGCATCAATCCCTCATAGTTCCCCACTCGATGTCTATTTGCAAGATGTATATCACAATTTATTTTAGCCATCGGTGGTCACTTAGTAGAGAAGCTTCAAAACATGTGCGATCAAGGCATTCTAACAAAGTCCTCTATTTTTGAAATTTACCACCTCCTCTTCTTATTCATTAAATCCGTTAGTGATTAAATTGTGTACAATTATTAATATCCCTTTGATAAAACTATATGCCATACAATCAAATCATTGGAGCAATTTTAGATTAATTTGATACCAACTAAATACCTAAAGACATCATGGAGTATATGGTCAAATAGATTCATACATATCCCAGTTCAATGCATCCCAAAACCCCTTCATGAACAAACATTCATATTACAAAAAAAGATGTATCTATGGGCTTATGCTAGAAAATTGAAGGAAAATTCAAATATCTAGAAATAAACTGTTTTAGGCAAGAAACATTGTCAAGTAGTGCACATGTAACACTCCTAATAATGAAATCCTAATATCCAATAATGATTAATTTTTAAAAATAAACTTATGGTGACATGTGTAGAAAAATAGATTACATATGTTATAGTCACTTAACACAAATATATTGTATTGAAAATATTAGTATGTAGGAGCCCATACATGTAGAGGTTGCCCCCCCTTTTCCAATATATGGACTCAATACTGTCTTGCACGGGGAGTTGTAAAACTCCCATGGACTAATCAATTATGTACAAATATCACATACCCAAAAAGTTATGCTAGAGAGATAGAAACTACATTTGATATAAGCATAGAGATAAAAGTGTTACCATCACAATATAAAAACTAAACAATCTAAAAAATCCACACACACACACACACACACACACACACACACACACACATTTAAACAAAAATCCATCAAAATTAACTCTCCTAGATTTGATCAAAGAAAGAATAAGATTCCAACCATGAAATGCTCGTGATTAATGGGCTTCACACTAAACTAAAATGAGGAGGTGTATAGCTAATAATATTTTTAACCTAAAACTCCAAATATATATATTAAAACAAAAGCAATCAAAATTAACTTATCTAGATTTGATCAAATAAGGAATAAGATTCCAACCATGAAATGCTCAAGGTTAAAGGGATTTTCACTAAACTAAAATAAGAAGGTGTATAGCTAATATTAATGTTTCTAGGGATAATAATGCAAAAAAAGTAAAGTAGAATTATAGACACCCAAATTTGGTCATTTGGGATTTGATAATGTTATTTTTGGTGTATATCTCATATACATGACTATTGAGCACAAATTGAACTCAAATGTATTATCCTATTAATTTCGATCTCCCATTTCACTGTAGGGACACCTGCAAGAATACATGTGTCGGTCAAAAATAACTTATTTCTCAAATATTTAATGCTTCCATAGTCCATAGTCTGCAAATAAGTTTCTTGGGTTAACTATGAGAGAAATTTGGGTTTCTCTCACATTTAACCCAGAAAACTTATTTACAACTTATATTGCCTTTTTAAACCCTTCTAGAACATTATTTAATCTTTTTTCTCCACTAGAAAAAATCATTCATTACGGAATAAATTGATTAGTTGATTATGTTCCTACAAAACAATATTATTTGTAGGCTTATAACAATCATATTTTATATGGGAACATTTCTAGCATAGGTTTTCCCCATTCAAGTTGTCTATAGTATGAAATGTTATGCTTAAGGATATATGAATACAAATCAAACCCGCTTATTTACTCACCTAGAGCTTATCAAGAGATTGACTAGAAACTAGCTATCAAACATCAAGTAAGATGCTCTATTCTTCCCTATTTCAAGAGAAAACACTAGGAGTAGTTACTATACAAGTATGAAGCACTCTAAACTAAGTTAACATTAAAAAATTTCAATACAAAAACATTTAAAGAAAATTCAAATCAACCATTATCAAGTGTTAAATAGTCAAATTCTAGTTGCATACTTGTAGATGAAAAGAGCACAATTTCACTTCCAATAGGTGGAGAACTATGTGGGTTTAAAACCTCTAAGAGGTAGTACTATGTAGGAACCATCAAGGTACCTCAAGCCAAATTGAAAATCCGTTTTATATGAGTTTCAAGGAAGATAGGGTAAATTCAAGAAGAGAATACTAATTTTGTATATTTTTAGCCATATTTTTTGATCTCATATCGTACACAGAGTAATACATTAGAGAGTCACATTTTTTTATAAAGTAGGAAAAGTCTCTGTAAAATAAGATAGGTTATAACTAGTTTATTATATCCTAATGGGAACATCCATCCAAAAGTAGGGAGAAACCTAATGAGATGAAAAAATATATTATATTTTTGTTATATTCCCTCCAATTTCACATCCAAACCTATCATGAAAAAAAACCTAAGTGCATTATCCTATTAAATTTTTACTATATAAGTGCATTATCCTATTAAATTTTTACTATATTTAGAGCGTTACCTAATTTATCAAATCTCTTAATAATTTACTACATGTTTAGATCAATATGTTGAATTTTGATCTAATAATATATATATACATTTTTTCTATATTCTAATCATACACTAGAGTTTTAAACTTATTATAAGACTTACTTGAATTTTAGGGTGTAATCGTTTGGTTAATCTATGTTTTAATTCAAAACAACCTTAATCACCCCTACTTTAGGTTTCTATTTTTCAGTTCATTCTTTTCTTTTCTTTTACACATTTTTATTATATGCCCTTTCAACGTGCCACAATGATTAGTGGTCAACCATTTTTATTATATGCCCTCTAAATAATTGAGTACATCAAATGGATACCAATTGTTTGTTAGCATAAGATATTACATTGATATGACTGTCCACCTTCCTCATGTTTTTTTTTTTCATTTCCACCTTCCCTTGAACTTCCTCCTTATCTATCAATTGGGTTGATCACATACGTGTTGTATAAATACACTCTTTCACATTGAATAATTCACCGAAAGGTGTCCACCTTTGGGGAAGCCTCATCTTGAAAGTGTCGAATTCCAACAGATCTTCCCAGACTACCATTTCTATTTGCATTAATGTTGTTCTTGGATATTACCTGTCATCTCATTAACATTGAACAATCAATGTAGTATATATAATTTCTCAATGCATTATTAGGATCCTTGAATTTTTTATCCTCTCGCATAATAATTTGAGCATGTGGATTGGTATTTATGTTGTTTACTACTGATTTTCTCATTCAGCATTGTTTATCCATCATTTCTAGATGGTTGATAAATGCATGGCAACAAGGTGGTTGAATAAAGACATCTAAATTTGCATCTCTCCTCCTCCAAATTCCTTATTTATTCTTCAACCATTTCCTTTTATTCCTACAAATATATGTCATAGAGAAATTAAAAGAAGGAAGGAAATCCTAAAAGATTGACCTAAAATAAATTAGTAAAGGTTTCAATCTTTGGAAGATCTAATTATAAGATGTTTTTGTGTGTTAGTGATACTTTGATAGTCAGTAGGTGAGAAGTTGTAAAAAAAAAATCACTCTGATCACAATTTTTTACTTTTTGTACATAGATGATGAAATAAATTTTATTGTATTTGATCTTCTGCTCTTATTCCCATTTCTGATTATCACTAGAATGTATGTTCTTTCTGGTCATGACAACAATCTTATGTTCTTATTTTGGCCATGAATGTACTATACATGAGCATGGCTTGAGGTTTTTGTAGACAATTACCCCACAAGAAATCAAAACCATAATAGTTATTTTGAGGGGGCATAAACATATCTCAACCACCTCAAGACTCTATATTTGTCAAACAAGTGATCTCCATGAATTCTTTTATCTGACTATTGTAGAAATTAAGTACATAAAATAACAACTAACAAAAATAAAATAAAGAATTGCAAATAAAACATTTTATTACAAACTCAAATCAACACTTCTATGCATATATTTCGTCTTCTAGTTCTAGAGCTTCGGCTCAATACAATCTCTCTAAATGTGTTTGATATCAAACCACTTACAATTTTCCTCTAATAAATAGATGGCTTCATTTAACAATAAAACACTCAACTCATGAAAATAGAGCTAAAAAGCACATGCTTTTGTGCAACATAAAGCTTTTGATTTATTTGCTTTATTGAATTTTCGTAAAAGTAAGAATCTAAAAGTGAACTACCTAAAAAATTAAAAGCATGCAAAAAACAAATTGCTTTTTTCTTTTCTTGTGGAAAAATTAAATTGTTTTTTCTAACACTACCCCTTGATTTTGACCTTCAAACTTTTATTCTTCTGGAGCTGAGTGTACACTTCCAGATCTAACATATTCCAGATCACAAACTCTCAAAGAATTTCTCAAATACTCAAAAAAATAATTTCCTAAATCTTTCGTAAAGCTATCAACAAATTGATCTTCGGATCTGTAAAATTTAAGACAAATATCATTGTTGTTAACCAACTCCCTGATGAAGTGATACCTCGTGTCTATGTGCTTGCTCCTTTTGTGAAAAACATGATTTTTAAACAATGTTATTGCTCAATTGTTGTCACAAATAATATTTGTAGCATACTCTTGATTCTTCCTCAAATATTTCAACACTCTTATCATCCAAACAATCTGACATGTTGCTCATGTTGCTGCTACATACTCTTCTTATGCTGAAGATAATGTGACTATGGGTTGCTTCTTCGATGCCCATGAAACTACACCTGTTCCAAAGTGAAAAGCATAGCCGGATGTGATTTTTCTATCATCTATACTTCCAGCATTGTCATTGTCTGTGTAGCCTATGAGTTTGCACTCATCTAATGTTGAATACAAAATTTCATGATTCTTAGTTCCACATACAAACCTTAAAATCCCTTTTCCAGCTTGCCAATGTTAATCATTTGGATATTCCATGAAGCTTGAGATGAGGCTCACACCATACATAATATCTAGCATTGTGGCTGTCAAATACATGAGACTTCCAACTAGCCCTTTGAACAATGTTCGATCTATAAATGATTTGCTGTCATATTTGCTTAACTTCAAACCTACTGCAACATGTGTTGGCGTTGGCTTGCAATTCAACATGTTAAATCTCTTCAAAACATCATTAGCATACCTTTCTTGTGAAATAATAACTTCATCTTCTAATTGTTGAACTTTAATGCCCAAAACATAGTGCACGAGTCCTAGATATATCATCTCAAATTTTTCTTCATAGCTGATTTGAATTAATCTGTAGATAGATTTATAGTGATGATTAAATCATCCAAATATAAAAAAACAATCAAAATTTTACCTTGTTCATTGATCTTGATGTATAAGGTAAGCTCACTACTGCTCCTACTAAAACTATTTTGTATCAAATAAGATTCAATCCTGCTGTACTAAGCTCTAGGTGCTTGCTTGAGACCATAGAGCACTTTTTTCAACCTGTATACCTTTCCTTCATGACCTTCAATTTCATAACCTTCTGGTTGATTCGTGCATAAAATTCTTATTCAAGAAAACCATTCAAGAATGTTGATTTTACATCAATATGATAAATAGGCCATTTGTTTTGAGTTGCAATTGCTAAAACCATTATTACCGTGTCTAAACATGCTACAGGTGCAAACATCTCGTTATATAGTCTACTCCATATTGTTGTGAAAAACCTTTGGCAACCAACCTTGCTTTATGTTTTTGCACTTTACCATCAACAGTATATTTGGTCTTATAGACCCACTTCACTCCTATCACATCCTTTCCTTTTGGAAGATATACCAATTCCCATGTGTGATTCTTCTCTATGGTGTCTATCTCATCATCCATGGATTGAACCCAAAGTTCATTGTCTATAGCCTCTTTAAAGTATACTGGATCTGCAACTTAAGAAAACAATGCAAAAACCGAAAAATCTTTAGTTGTATCAACATTATAAATCTCACTAAGACTCCTTGTTTTCCACATAAAAGGGATATCTGATGATGAACTATTTTGTACTGAAGGAGTAGCTTCTAGTGTTCTTTGTGGTGTATTTTAGATGGTTGAATATGAATGAAATATTGGAGATCTCCTAGATATAGATGGAGGTGTAGCTTGTGCTACAACTTGTGGTGCATGTCCAAGATTTGAAGAAGATACAATACCTTATTACTCTATGCTTTCATCTGCCATATCATCATAAGGAATAACTGCTACTACACTGACTGTTTTCTCAATACTTCCATCCCATGCCTCATTTTCAAATAATTTTACATCTCTGTTGATTATGACCTTTCTGGTAACTGGATTGAATAACTTGTAAGATTTTTTATTCTCTGAATATCCAACAAATATGCATTTTTCTCCTTTTTTTTTCTAACTTCTTCCTTAGCTCACCAAGCACATGTGCGTATACCACACAACCAAAAAATCTAAAATGAGAAACATTGTGTTTCCTCTTAGTCCAAGCTTGTTGAGGAACCATGTTTCAAACTTTTTTCGTTGGACACCTATTTATGATGTAAACAACAATTGCTACTAATTCTTCCCAATACTCATTTGAAAGATGCTTTTCCTTCATCGTATTTCTCACCATCTCCATGATGGTTCTATTATTTCTCTCTACCACACCATTCTATTGTGGTGTATACATGGTACTAAACTACTTGTGTATACCATGATATTTGTAAAAAAATAGAAAAGCATTGGAAACATACTCACCTCCTCTGTCTATCCTCAAAACTTTGATGTAGTACCCATTTTTCTTTTCCACTAAATCCTTGAACTGTTGAAATATATCAAAAGCATTTGATTTGTCTCTCAAAAAGTACACACATGTCTTCCTTATATAGTCATCAATGAATGCCATAAAATATGAAAAACCTCTAATAGAATTTGTTTGCATTGGTCCACATAAATCTGAGTGAACAATTTCAAGTGGTGTACTTGTTCTTCTTATTTTGCCAACTGGGAAGGACTCTTTCTATTGCTTCCCCAAAATACAACCTTAACAAAATCTATTTGGTTTCTAAATACAAGGAAAACCTTTCATCATATTTTTTATGTGTAATTAATTCAAACCACCAAAGTTGAAATGACCAAACATGAGATGCCATAGCCACGATTTATATTTTTCAAGTGACTAAAAAGTTGATTCAATTTTCTTATCTCCGGACTGATTTGTAGTATGAGATCCAGATGTGGCTAGTATAATATTCGAAGGAAACATTTTTTTTCTTGTCATCTTCACTTTAACAATCACTTGGGTACGTGGAGCTTTATCCATGATCACACATTCATTGTCTTTAATGTAAACTTTGTATCCCTTTTGTACCAATTGACTAATGCTCATAAGATTGTGCTTCAAACCTGTAACATAATAAACATCCTACATAATATTTTTCTCACCCTTTTTTGTTAGAATGTTGAATGTTCCTTTTCGTTTTACAGTCAATGTATTACTATTCCCAATGGTAACTTCTATATTTACTGATTCATCCAAATTAGAAAATAAATCTAAGTTACCTGACACGTGATTACTGCAACCAGAATCCAAATACCACACATCACTAGGAATCCTTGGGATAGATTACACTCAATAGGCGATGCTTTGGTAATATTTGTGCATGCAATAAAAATGCAGCTTAGAGTAGAGCTTCTAGCCTGATTTTGATTTTGCTTGTTTTGATCATGCTTATTTTTCCTGCATTCAAAAGCATAGTGTCCATATCTCTTGCAATAGTGACACTGCACATGTGATTTATCCTGTCTTTGACCTAAAAAATGATTATGATGGTGCTTTTGACTATGTCCTCTTCCACTTGAGTTTGATGGACCACTGCTACGTCCTCTAGATGAACTTCTTCCTCTTCCTCTAGGGCTTAAATTTCCTCTTCCTCTTCTACGATTTCCTGATACCTATGATGAAAAAGCTTGATCTACAACTCCATGTGATCTATTCAACGTCTGTTCATGATTTATTAGTGATGCATGAAACTCATCAATTGAAAGCTGACTTAGACTGCTTAGATCCTTATTTTCTTCAATAAAAACTACTAAAGGATCAAATTTTGTATGCAAATTTTTCAATAATCCTTCTATAATCAATAGTTTCACCATGAGATTTGATTTGATTGACTAAACCAACTACAAAAGTAAATAAAGATTCTATGGAATCTAAATCTTTCATTGACATATTTTCAAAATCTCTATGAAGTAACTGTAGCTTGGTGATTTTTTACTTTCTCTTTACCTTGATACGCAACTTAGAGATTTTCCCACGTAATTTGTGCTTTACTAGATGCTGCCACTCTAGGTAGGATTCTTTCATGTATGGCTTGTTGATTGAAGAAAAGAGTTTTTTTTTCTTTCTTTCTTAATTCCTTCAAAGTGTATTTCTCTGCCTATGAGAGTGCATTATATACTGCTGCATTTGCGGGCTATGTGTACCCATTCTCTATGATTTCCCACACATCCTGGGATCTGAATAGTGCCTTCATGGTTAATGACGAATACTTGTAATTCTTTCCTGCAAATTGTGGTGCATGCAAACCGGATATATATTCCATAGCCTGTTTTCAATTAGAAACCTGCTGAAAAATCCATGCTCTGATACCAATTTGTAGAAATTAGGCACATAAAATAACAACTAACAGAAATAAAATAAAGACTTGCAAATAAAACAAATTTTTACAAACTCAGATCAACAATTATGTGCATATATTTCTTCTTCTAGTTTCAGAGCTTCAGCTCAATACAATCTCTCTAAATGTGTTTGATATCAAAACACTGACAATTTCCTCTAATAAATAGATGGCTTCATCAAACATTAAAACACTCAACTCATAAAAATAGAGCTAAAATGCACATGATTTTGTACAACACAGCTTTTGATTTATTTGCTTCATTGACTTTTCCTAAAAGTAGGAATCTAAAAGTGAACTACCTAAAAAATTAAAAGCATGTAAAAAACAAACTACTTTTTACTTTTCTTGGGGAAAAATTAAACTGTTTTTTCTAAGAACTACATCACACATATGCTTTTCTCTATGCGTGATGTTTTTGTTTCATCGCTGTATTTTACTCACCATGCATGTTGGCAATATCCAAGTTGAAATAATTTTTTCACTTGTCATTTTCTTATTTGCAAAATGTAATTCATTATTCCATCCTCTCATGCAGTATGTTGACAACATTCTTGCTTAAATCCCCTTATCTGATTGGTCAGAGGAATAGGTACAACCTTGGTCGCCATATGTCTTCACTCGCTCACGTAAATTTAATTTAGATCGAATGGAAGCATTTAGTATAGGAAACCCCAAAAATAATCAAGATAATTAAAATTTTCATTTTTTAGTTATGAATAGTTTATTAGTTGTCTATTTAGGCTTTTAGTTGTTCAATGTAATCTATAGTCCCCGGTTTATGTGGTATATTCATACATTACGTACAAGATGACATCCATTTCTCAAAAATACATCTCACAAACAACTAAAATTGGGAAATTTGAATGAGTTGAAATGTGGATAATGCGTAGTCATTACTTATCTTAATATTTTTTCCAATTTTACGTGGGTTTATGAGATAGGTAGTTGATTTTAAGTTTTGAAGCTCCCTTCACCAGGTTGGAAAATTTCATTACCTTAGTTTTGAAGTTGTTTTCATTGATTTTAGATAGGATTTATTAGGTTTAATTTCAAGATTGGTCTCTTATTTTTGAATTGGAAATTATAATCAATTCTTTTCACACAAATGTATATGTAAATACAAGCATACAACAACACAATCATTAAAATTAGACATGAAAATATAGATTTAATGGTTGTAGCTTGGATATAAATGCATTTTCTCATTTTCTATTTTTGTTGTCATCCGTTCTCAACTACTTTTTATTAGTGAATGTCCTTATGTTTCCATGTTCGACTTAGAATTATATTTTCTGAGCTGGTGAGGTGTGTCCTCCTACTTTTTGTCTTAGTTAAAATATTTTATCGAGTGATGGGATTCATTGTGAGTAATGATTAACCCTCATTTTATCTTGTAATGTATCTTTCTTCAAGTTATCCTCAATTCCTCTCTTGTTATAGTATGAGAACTTAACCCAACATGTATGGTTTCCTAATCACACTCTTATGCTTGAGATGAGATGAGACCTTTGAAATAATTTGACATGATGTTTACAAGTGGGTGGGAACTTCTTATTGTATCTCCTATTGAAGAATGGTTGGTGGATTTTGATTGTTCAGTGACTATAGAGCTAGAATTCAACTCATTAATGATGGGATGTCAAATAAAATTTAATTTGTAAGTAATTTCATTTTGATATGAACATTGTGTGGTCAACATATGTGCCACAAAAATTCATTAATGAAATATTTGGAGAGTATCTTTACAAATTCCATTTTTTGAATATCCTACAGTCATGGAATTCCATAAGGCCACATCTCTTGGAGTCATTTTGTCAAACAGTTCACATTCCTTATGTATGCCTCCACATTTTGAATAAATTTCTACGAAACACTTATTTCACTAAATCTGGACTTATTCTAGTCCAAGTAGTTAACAAATATAGGCAATATTGGAATCCAACATTACTAGTTTTGGATTCAAAAATGTTAAATATTGGAGTTTATTGTACTCCAAAATCACACATATTGGAATTTAAAATCACATATACTGGACTCCAAAATCACATATATTGGACTCCAAAATTACATATATTGGTATCCAAACCCACATATATTGGAATCCAAAATCACATATATTGGAATTTACTGGACTCCCAAATCACATATATTGGAGTCTAAAAATCAATATATTCGAATCAAAAAATTAAAATAATAGAACCCATTATACCTCCATCCTGAGTCCAATATATCAGATTACATATAAAATTAATGAATCTGGGGAAAATCATTTAATGATTTTAGGGAATCCAACATTGATATGAAAAACAATAAATAAAACATGTTTCTATTTTAAAAGGGCTAGCAGTGTAGACACAAAACATATGCACCTGGGTACATTTCTAGGTCATATAGCATACTAATATATACATGATTCCTAAGAAAGAAAAATAGTAATTGACAATGTATTTTGGGCCTTTGGATTTGTGTCTTATACTTTTATTGACCTTATACACCCTACAACCTTGTCGGTATTTGATTGATTTATCTTTTATGGCATTAGATGCTAGCGCCCATTTAGGATAGAAGCGTCTAAGCGCTCATGTCCCTTCTGGGTGCTCATAAACATCTCTATCCTTTTCTCAATCTTTTGGTTCTCTTTTACTTTTTGGTCATCTTTTACACTTTTGGTTCAGCATTCCAATTGTCAATTACAAAATTCAAACAAGGGAATTATGTGTGTGTGTGTAGTTGATGGGGAAATAATTTGTCAAATGGGAAAATTAATGAGATCTTGCTAACAGTGTACCAGACTGAGTTCCTCTGCTTGAATGGGGCAGTTCCATTTTTTGAAAAAAAGGAAATGAAAACAATATAAACTAATTTCTAGGTTGGCCCGAAGATTGGGGATCACACATCAATACTTCCCTAAATATGTGGCAATTTCTTGTATTTAATATAAGGGAGGAAAATTACTTATTGAGGGAGATAGGAGAGAAAAATGAGAGGGGTATAAAAAAAAAACATAACAGGGTTTGTTGTAGTAAAATATGAAAAATTCACTTACATCAATAATAAGAAACCATTTGCAAAGAAAGAGGAACAATCAACAAGAAGAACAAAGTTTTATTTCATCATGTTGAATAATTTACAATGCTCCTAGAGTACAAAGTGAGATTGAGATAGAATAGTAGTAGAAAATGAACAGAAGAAATGAAGGAACTTGTTTCTAGAAAGACGGTGAGAGCTAGTAAACAAACATTAACCATCCTCTTGGAATGAAGGCACCATTCATATTTATAGTGCTAAAAATTCCTTTTCATTTCCCTCGCATGACCTTCCAAATTCCTTCATGATTGTTGACCTTTCAAATTCTTGTTATGACCTTTGATGTCCTCCATGATTGTTCGGATTTCAACTTCCATTACGACCCTTGGTTTTCCTTCGTTACCTGTGACCTTTCACCTTTGTTCATTATGTAGGTGCCCTACTAAATCTTATAGTCACATCATCACCGAGTCACCAAAAATCTCCTTGACGGATGACCTCATTTTCCATGTCACTCAAAATCTTCTTGACATGTGACATCATCACCAGGTCACCCAAAATATTCTTGACACATGACATCATCCTCCTGAGTCACCAAAAATACCCTTTATGTACAACATTGTCCTCTTGATTCACCAAAATTAACCTTGACGCATGACATCATTTTCTGTGCCACCAAAAATAGCATCTGTACATGACATCATCTTCCTGATGCGTGACATCATTTTCAGTGCTGCCAAAAATATCCTCTCTGCATGACATCATCTTCTTGACACGTGACATCATACTTTATGGTCACACAATTGTATTCTATGGTCACCTAGGATTCTATGTCACGTGACTTCATTCTTTGGTGTTGGGCATATTAGAGCCTAGGTCACGTGTTTGGAGGTACTAACACCCATCACAAGGTTTGTTGGCGCACATCTTGAGCCTTCCATACGCCTAAAATTCATTGTCGGGTGACCAAACTTGATGTCAAGTGAAAAAAATATTATCGTGCGACACAAGGCTTGACATCAAGAATCATAAAGCCTATGTCACAAGTCAGCAGTTGTTGGCGGGCGTCACAAGGTTTGTTGTTTCTCGACACAAGTTACCAAGGTTGCTAAGAATTTGTTTTGTTCACCCTGGGAGAAAATTTAAATGAAATTTAGTTGTCCAATATATGAATCTTTATGGAAGAGGGAAAATGAATCCAATGAACATATATATAAGTCCTGAAAATGAATTTTTCATCAATGTGTACCCATATTTTCACTTTTTCCTCAAGGTGTGCGTCGGTAGACTAAATGATAGGAAGAATTTACGATCACCACAAACCAATAATTCATATGGGTCATGAAAATCATTAAATAAAATTTCATTCAAGATTTTTTTAGGCTCAAAAATCTTAAAGAGGCTCTTGAAACATTTTGAGAAAGTTAAATCTTGTACAAAGATCTTTGTGTCACACTGTGAGACAATTTTCCACATCTTAATATTCCCAAAATATTTTGTTGATGATTCCAACATGAAGTAGGATTTGTTATATCTCCAATTCATGGGGTATGAGATTATAACTCTTTATGAGGATCCTGAAACTCTTCAAACAAGGTGACTTTATTTTTTAGAACTTGCATTTCCCAATACCTTGTTCATAAAGACCTGGTTTCACATAACTTGTTCCTAAACCTTGATTTTCTTCCATAAATTTCCTAAAATAAGTCGAATCATTACGTAGCTTTGTCACACACTACTTGGAGGCATTATATATTGTTGGTACATCCATGGGAGGTGCTTATAAGGTGCAAGGGTATTGAAAATATGCCTTTTTAGGCCTCCGAGAGTAACTCCTTCCAGGTGGATCATAATGAGCTCATGATTTATTTCTAGCCAACTTACTTGAACATGAAACAATATTTTAAAAATATAGTTAGTACATCCCTCTCAACCATGATGGGGTTTACTTAGTCAAATGTTTATCGATGGGAAGGTTTACATTACCTGGTTCAATGATTTTTTTTAATGTGGGCTTAGTTGTCATGGAATTATTTTTAAATTTTTATGCTAAAAATTTAACACGATGATATATAGCTCTAGTTTTGGTTATTATCTTGGATTGAACAAAGAAAAGATGGGACAAGTAGGAATCCCATATTCTCAAGACACTAAGAGGACCAGTGCTTTATCTATGGGCTATGGAATCATTACAAAACAAGGATGGATACAACAAAACCTCTTTTATTGAACACAAAACAAGACAAAAAAAAAAAAGTCAAAAAAGGAAACATACAAGAGAAAGGGAAAAGCACACAACTATATTCACCTATGGTACATGTGGGGGACAACCCGCTTTCATTGTTTGTATAATTTTAGATATTTCTCACTGTGAGGAAATTCCACATGAGTGTCATTCATATAAGATAGTTAGAAATTATTTTATCCACACATGTCTCATATTTGAAATGGGCCAATCCACAATGAATTGAACTTTCCATGGCTTATTTTTGGTTCTCTCCTCTTATCTCATAGTGGGACAAGATCGCCAATCTGAAAATATCTTTTCTTTTCCTTCTTATCAAATATTTTCTTTACTTTTAACTGATGTTCCTTTATCTGATCAACCACCATAACCCTATCTTCACATAGCTTCTCCATGTAAAAAATCCTTTTTTTAAGTGAGTCTTGGATCTCACCATATTCTACTGCTTTGATTAGTTGCAATGCTGGTAATTCTATAATGATTGGAACTTCTACATTTATCTCATATAAAATTTGGAACCGATACATACCAATAGCTCCTTTAAGAGTGTCCTAATTAGCCCATAGTGCATCATATAGCTTCTTCTGCCAATTTCTCTGACTCTGATTTACGAGCTTTCTCACAATTATCACAAAATTCTTGTTACTAGATTTTTCTTGACTGTTCCCCTAAGGGTAATAGTCAAATGCATGGGCCAAGGATATTTTGTATCCATTGCAGAACTCAGTTAATTACATAAAAAATAAATAAGTGGAATTATCAGAAACTATCTTTTGTGGAATGCCAAAACGAATAATAATATTTTACTTGATAAAATTACATACCGTTTCCGAATTGGCTAGCTTACCGGTATGGCCTCCACCCACTTAGTGAAGTAATTCATTTCCATGAGTATGAAGATATGACCTACACTAGAATAAGGATTAAGAACATCGATGAAGTCTAGACCCCATTGTTGGAAAGACTATTCAATCACCACTAGTCTGAGCGGAAGTGCAACAAGTTATGGTCTTCCCATAAATTGTTGGCAAAGATCACACTTAAATACCCATTGTTTAGCATATTGAAAGAGATTAGGCCAATACTACCTCCCTCAAAGGATCTTATCCACAGTGACCATGGTGGAGAAATGTCCACCACAGGCTTGGTCATGTTATGCTTTAAGAAACTACTCTTGTTGCTTTTTGTCAACACACCTTAAGAAACATCCATCAAGTGCTCTCTTATACATAGTTCCAAATCACATACCTTGTATATTTGAGCTTGAGGGTCCTTATTTTCTTGTAATCCATATGCTTCAAACAATCACCATAAGTTAGGAAGTAAGAAATATCATTGTACCACTCGTTGGTAGTATTTACAAAGGGTACTTAGGGTAGACCTCCTTACTTACACATCCATAGAAATGGAATTATTTATCTTCAAAATGAGTCATGAGAGACTCGTCTTCATCTATCAACCTACATAACCCATTTCCTTTAACCAAATTAGATGGCTTGATATCAAGGTTGTAGTCTTGAATCTTCAACACCCAATTACCTCTTTTTACTTCTAGGTCTTATTAAGTCTAGATAAACTTTAAAGATGATCCATGAACCATCAAAATGGTGTGAGAGTGTAGGATGTAGAATTTGAAATTCGTGATAGCCTTAACCACATCATAAGCATGCTTTTCCATAGTAGAGTATTTGAGCTTGTGATTCTTTTTTTTTTATTAAGGGAAAATAGTTTTGAAGGGACTATACCCTGTATACAAAAGGGCTCAAAAGCCAGATAGTAAAGATGAGAGAAGCAGCCCAGAGAAGGGCAAAACAGTCAACCAAGGAAGGCTCAACAGCCAAATATTACAATATAGGAGAAAAAAGGATCTAAACGTACAAAGATCCAGAAAAAAGAAGGAAAGATAAAAAAGAAACCAAAAGAGAAACAACATGAAGAGCTCCGCCAAAAAATAGCTCCAGAACCGCCCGATGACAGCCACATCGCAGCCAAAAAACAGCATCACAACAGCCCGTTACTTGATGGCTCTGTCAATTTTGGTCTTGATAGCCTGCAGTGACATGAAGAAGGCAATGGCAGTGGCCTGAGAGGAGTCTTGCAAATCTACTTGGGCAATTGTAATGTCCCTTTTCTCTTTAGGGCCCCATATGTCCTCATTAATCCCACTTAAACTGCAAACACTGTGGACATGTTGTTCAATGAAATTATAAATGCTTTTGAGGGCAGACAATATGCAGTCATTTCGGCTTTTAGCATTCCCCAATCTGCCATCTAAGGACTGTAGTTTCTTGAAGACTTCCCCAATAACCCCCTCTTCCTCCTCACTTTGCAAGGATCCTTTTACCCTTAACTCTTTCCATGTTTTTTATAGCCCCTTTGAGCTCTTGTATCTCCTTTTCTAATCTGTCCACCCTATCTAGCAATTCCTCCTCTTTGGGCTCCTCCACCAGCTTGCTAATATGCAGGAGGTTTTCAGCTAGTTCCAAGTCTTTGTGGCTCCTTAGGACCCGTTGGGAAGCAGGGATTTTAGCTTTGAGGCTCTTTCTTTTCTTGCTGGAGACAACATCTTCATTCTTTCTTTTTAGCAGGGGGAGTGGGAGCAGTGTGGGCAGGTGGAGGTATGGAGGAGGGAGGTGGGATAGGATTCACGGGAGGGCAGCTGGAGAAATGGCGGTGAATCAAGAGGATAAGGCCCTGGTGCAAAGGGACAGCCCTAGAGTGGCTTTGAACTTCCCTTATAGATTTCTCTAGAGAGTTAATCAGATAGTGAGGAAAGATGATAATGTTATTTCTATGAAAATGATTCAGAAAAATCAGATGCTTTTGAGGTATAGTCACATATCTTCCTTCAAGGGTAACATACCTTACCACCATTTTGGCCAGTTCATCAAAAGGTTCAGGGATCGATGCCACCTTGAGGCCAGTAGTCACGAACTCAAGATTCTCCCCCTCTTCCAGAAATTTCTTGGTTTCCACCTCCCTGTCTACCTTCTTATTGAAGAATTTTGTGCCTTCCAGGCTGAGGCCCGTGATCTGAGCTATGAGCTCTTCCGTGATTTCCATTTTCATGTTACTATATTTGACTATTCTATTCTTCCAACCCTGGGTGAATTTGATAGAGATGTCTTGGTCGAAGCCTTGGATCCTTTCAATGAAATTAGACAGGCCCCCGATTTGCAGGTAATCCCAAAGCTCCGTGTTCTCTTTCCACTCAGGATTGTGGGTCGGTTCGGTTTTGCATGGTGGCCCCCCCATGTTTCCTCTGTTCCTTTTCCTGTTCTCAACGGTAAAATAGCTACCAATGTGCGGGATAGGCCAAACTTTGATTTTGGTATTTGAATCTTTCCTTCCCGTGAAAGCCGGTTTAATTATTATGCTACACTTGTTATTATTGCCCCACTCCTCGGATTTCCTCCTATGCCAAGAAATGATGACAGTCCAGCCCACACAGATTGCAACAATCATCCAAATCTTTTGTGATGTCATCATCATGTACTTGGGGATCTGCACATTAGCGTCTAAAATATAGCCGTTAGTTATGATTTTCACTTCCATGTAGATCAATGATAATGGCTTTATTGACATGAGTGGGCAGAACATCCCCCCCAATCCAAGTTTGAAAGGGATTATTAACACCGAAGTTAGCCAAACTGTCAGCGACCCTATTTCCTTCCCGGTAGGTGTGGGTGATTTGGACCTTTTCAAATATTTTGCATATATCAATAGCTTCCTCAATATAATCCCTGATAGACCAGCTGGGGTGTTGCTTTTTATTCAGAAGATTGATAATATTTAGAGAATCACCTTCAATTATGATATTTGGAATATTACAATCTCTGGCAAGTCTAATACCCCAAAGAGCCACCATGGCTTCAGAATAATGATTAGTCTGTCTGCCCATTCTCCTAGAAAAAGCAGCAACATAACAGCCTCTTTGATCCCTGATGATTCCCCCTCCTCCAGAGTCACCCGGATTGCCCTTAGAGGCCCCATCAAAATTTAACTTGTGCCAATCAGTGGGGGGTTTAATCCATCGGATTGTGTTTCTGTCAGTACCATTGTTATTTCTATTGACAGTGGCAATATTCCATTCAGTCAGAATGCATTCTTCATTCTCCGGGTAGAGTCTATTTTTAGGGGGTTTAAATCTAGCAATATTATCTTGCACAACAATGATAATTTCCTTATATACTTTGTTACAAGCCTGTCTATTGTTTCTGAAAATACTATCATTACGGGCCTTCCAGATTCTCCACATAGTGTGGGGCAGAACCAGTTGCCATAGCCTTTTCACCATGCAATGTTTAAACAGAGAGCTCCATTGCTCCCAAGCCTGAAGGCAGGTAAGGGGAAAAATCCATCTCAGATTAAATTTTGCAAAAACAAGCTGCCAAATTTTGGAAGCAATCTCACAATGAAGGAATAAATGCTTTATATCTTCAGCCTCTTGCTGACACATGCAACATCTATTCGGCATGATGAATCCCTTCTTGATGAGGTTGTCATTAGTTAGGATCTTGCCATTAATAATTAGCCACCAAAAGAAGTTCACTCTAGGGGTTAGCTCCGGCATCCACAACTTGTGCCACTTAATTTCACTTTCCATGGATGCAAAGAAAGAATTATATCCTGATTTAACAGTGTATTCCCCATCAAAAGAATCTTTCCAGATGAGCTCATCCTTAAGATTTTGATTACTTATATGGATTAGGGAAAGTTGATTCTGGAGAGATATAATATCAGCCTGAATATTATCATTCTCCACTTTTAGCTGCTTCCATTTTCTTTTGTTTCCATCCCTCTCAATGTATCCCTGGATTTTGTGTCCATACTTTGCAATTAATCTGTCTTTAATATGATCATAAGCAGAAATCCAGTTAGAATCCGTCCACTTATCAGTCCAGAAGTTTATGTTTTTCCCATCTCCAAGCTTCCAGCTGCACCCCTGAGAGAGAATGTGTCTGCTGCGCAGAAGGTTGTTCCAGAAAATAGAACCACTCGGAAGGGACTGATCATAAATGAAGGAAATCTTGTTTTGATTTGAAAGATATTTGATCTTAATCAGCTCTGTCCAAGGTCTGTGCTCTTTTATAAGCCTCCATCCTAATTTTGCAGTAAGGGCAGTACTCATATGTTTGATATCTTTGATGTCTAACCCCCCTAGTCTCTTAGGTTTACAAACCTGTTCCCAAGCCACAAGATGATATCTGAATCTGTCCTCAGTACCGTGCCACAGAAAGTGTTTTTGAATCTTCTCAATACTGTTCATCACAGCTGTAGGCATGCTGAACATTGACAGTATGTAAATAGGCAAGTTTTGAAGCGTGCTTTTAACCAAAAGACACTTACCTGCACTTGAAAGAACGGCTCCTTTCCATCCAGCCAACTTTCTTTGAAATCTCTTAATAAGATCATTCCATACCTCCACTGAAATCTTGCCAGTACTTAAAGGTAACCCTAAGTAAGTAGCTGGTAGAGAATTAATAGTGCATCCTAGAATATTAGCAATCTTTCTTTGCCTCTCCTTAGGAGTATTGAAGAAATAAATAGAGCTTTTGTCAAAATTAACTTTTTGTCCCGAGGCTTCCTCATAAAATCTAAGGACAGTTTTAATGGCCTTTGCCTCAATAATAGAAGCCATTAGTAGCAGCAAAGTGTCATCAGCAAACTGCTGATGAGAGGAGATCTGATTACCAGTAGTTGGAGGGAAGCCTTTTATCATGCCAATGTCAATAGCTTTGGAAATAGATCTTCTTAAACTGTCAGCCATAATAATGAATAAAAGAGGGGAGATTGGGTCACCTTGCCGTATACCTCTATTACTGGCAAAAAAACACCACAGGTTCCCCATTAACAACCACAGAGAATCTAGAGGTAGAGATGCAAGAGTGAATGATTTTTCTGAATTTGCTTTGAAAACCAAATTTGGATAGGACCTCATCCATGAATCTCCAGGAGACTCTGTCGAAAGCTTTATGCATGTCAAGTTTGATGGCCATCCCCGCCTTTTTACTTTTATCCATAGAATGTATAGTTTCATGAACCATGATAATGCCATCTTGGATAATTCTTCCCTGGATGAATCCGCTCTGCTGTTGAGAAATGATCTCCATGAGTATAGGTTGCATTCTAGTGGTGAGAATCTTTGTGAAAATCCTATAAATGACATTAACCAAACTGATAGGCCTGAAATCTTTGAAGTCTTTTGCATCCAACTTTTTCAGGGCAAGCACAATGTGTGTATTATTTAGTTCTTTAATAAGATTTCTCGTTCTGTAAAATTCATTAACAGCTTTCAAGAGATCTTCAGAGCATATTTCCCAACATCTTTGGTAAAAGTTAGCCGAGAAGCCATCTGGACCTGGAGCCTTATCCCCTTCTAAAGCAAAGACAACCTTTTTTAATTCCTCAATGGTGACAGTTTTTGAAAGACTTTTAAATCTCTCAGCAGGTATTAGATTATTAGGAATGGAGTCTAAGAGGAAAGAGGCCACTTGTTCATTGTAGGAGGTATCTTCAGTGAGGAGGTTCTTGTAAAAATTAAGCGCCTCTGTTTTGATATCCTCAGGATCCTTAGTAATGTTTCCATTTCCTTTAGCAACCTCTGAAATTCTGTTACAAGCTCTATGTTTGATGGCTGTCAAATGAAAAAAAATTGTATTTCTGTCTCCATCCTTAAGCCAAAGGGCTCTAGATTTCATTCTCCAAAAGGTTTCTTCATGGCTGTTTATATTATGTAGATCTGATAGGAGTTTTTTTTCCCGCTGATGATCCTCTAGGGTCATACCTTTCATGGAGACATTTAGCTCAAGCTCTTCTAGCTGTTGCTTAAGTTCTTTCTTCTTTTCAAAAATGTTTCCAAAAACCTCTTTATTCCATATTCTAACTTTCTGTTTAACATTCTTTAGCTTCTGAAGAAGCCTGAATTGGGCCATCCCTGTGCCTTCCCAAACCCACCACTCTTTAATTCTGTCCAGAATGTCTTCATGTTCGAACCACATTTTCTCAAATTTGAAATTACCATGAAAAGGTTTTGTCCAATTGAAGAAATTGAGGACTATTGGATTATGATCAGATCCCGTTCTGGGGAGAGTAGAGAGATGGAAATTCTGGTCCAGGATCCAATTTGTAGAAATAAGAGCTCTATCAAGTTTAACCTGAATTAAGCTCTCTCCTAATCTTCTGTTGGACCATGTAAATTGATTGCCATGAAGCTCTATGTCCATAAGATTAAGAGTCGAGATGAAGTCAGCAAATTCTTCCATACCAAGGGAGAATTCAGAACTTCCTCCAAACTTTTCTCCTGGATTCAAAGGAGTATTGAAGTCTCCCATAACCAACCAGTTCATGTTTTCAACCTTGCTTCGGAACAAGGTTAACTCTTTCCATAGACTTCTTTTACCAGTAGCAGTATTGGGTGCATAAATATTAGACAGAATCCAACTATGATTATTTTCAAGGCTTTTAAAGATAATAGCTAAATGATTCTGGGTTGAGGAGAGTACCTTACCGTCAACCATCTTTGTATCCCAAAAGATCGCTAAGCCTCCAGAAGCCCCTTGAGAGTCAACAGCAGCAAAGGCAGCGTTCTGCCAAAAATGTCTTTTGAAGTCTTCAACTGCTTTACTTTTCATTTTAGTTTCTTGAATGAGAAGAATGTTGGGTTTGTTTGCTCTTTTAATTTCCTTAAGCATTCTTTTCTTAGGCCCTCCATTGAGGCCTCTGACATTCCAAGAAATAACCTTCATTAAAAAAAATTTGGAGATGCATTTGCCGGATGGCTCAGAATTCTCTGTGTACCATCTGCAATTTCTTTTTCAGTCTCTTTTTCTCTTGCTTCTCTCTTAGATGGCCTGCCTTTTCTAAAGGTTACTCCAAAATTTGCAGTTCTTCTAGCAGTGGCCCTTGTGATTCTTGAGGTGGAAGCTTCCCAGCTTCCAAGCTACTTTTCTTCCAGGCTTTTTGAACCTCTTTTCTTTCTTTTCACTAAGATGAATCCATCATTATCACAATCATTTTCCTTACTGATTGGGGTAATTTCCCCATCCTCCTTTCCTGTGGTAATATCAGCCTGCTTATCCATTTTAGGAGTCAGCTCCTCCACATCTTTGTCCTCTTTCTCTTGGTTTAGATCTCGTGTAATGGATTCTAGATCCACTTTTCCTTTTTCTTGTCTCATTTTTAGTTTCTCCAATGAGCTGCTCCTTAGCAGCTCTTGATGGGCACTGATTTTGTCTTCCTCTTCTCCCATGTATGAGAGAGAAATGTTAACTTTTTCATTTTCTTCATCAATCTTCATGTTCAAATTTACCGGATTTGGAGTCAAAGAGTTCAAAACTGAATCCACTGACATCTCCCTTTTGTTTTCTTCCTCATTCAGACCTAGATCTAATTCTTGTTGAGACTCAATCAGCTTCTTAGGTTTCCAAAGTTTTCTGTAAACCGGTGGTCTCTTTGCCTTAAATCCTTTTTTCCTTTCTTTTAGCTTGGAATGCCTCTCCAAACACCTATTTCCAGTAGCTGGTTCAGATATCTGCTCTTTATCTACCTTATCTCTCTGATTCTTTCCATGATCTTCAGGAATATCTGAGAAATCTTCCAGCTTTTGAACTGTATGTTCAGGACATTTGCTGGCAAAATTCCCTAATCTGTGGCATTTTCTACATCGTAACTGGAAAGCTTCATATTCTATTTGCTAATTCCATTCTCCAAATTTGGATTTCAGAACAATGTTATCGGGGAGCTCCAGATCCATTTCTATGGAGACACAGAACCGAGCAAATGCCAGCCTAGACCTATTTCTCGTGGGCCCATCCAGGCCAATAGGTGAACCAATCGATTTGGCAATGTGAAGGAGGATTTCATCATCCCAAAGATGCAGAGGAAGCCATTGGAGTCTACACCAGATGGGTATGGCTTGAATATTTTCAACAAATGGATTAAATCCAGGGGTACCATTTTTTAAAAAATAGTCCCATATTACCCAGACACCAGGGACCACCCAACAAGACCGAGTCAACATCAGATTGGAGATTAAATCTGGCCAGAAAAAAACCTTTTTCCATAGTGGTGATTATCAAATCCCCTTTTGGTTTCCATCTACGAATGGCCCATTTCCTAATGGTGTCCACATTGGGTCGTGATCCCAAAAATTTTCCGACAAGTGCCAGATTGGTTTTCTCCAGAGCTCTTTGCAGGACATCCGTTAGGCACCTATAAGTGGGTCACCCCTTCAGCATCTTTTTTATTTTTAAAATCACATGCTGCCTGAGGTCTCGTATTTTTGTCAGGAGGAGTCTTAACAACTTCTACCCAGGCTCTAGACCCGAAACTGTCACCAATGATCACATTTTTCACTTTTACCGGTTCCTTAGCAGCTACATCGCAGTCCTTTGAAAGACATTCAACATCCAGAGTTGCTGAAACAACGCTTTCGAAATTCTCACGCAGCCCGCCCAAATTTTCAAACTCGCATGACTTTTATTGAGAGATTTGGATATGGCCTTCTTGACTTTAAAATAAATCTGATGTATTTGGAAAATCTGTAAGGTCCATTTAAAGCATCTATTGAAAACTCATAAAATTTATAAAATGCTTGATTAACTTAGAACAAATAATGGGGGTGAATATGTTAGCACAGGAATTTCAAAAATTATGCATTGATTGTGGTATTAATAAGTGAATTAAATTCTCCCCATTCTCCCTAGCTCTAATGGTGTTGCAGAACGGAAAAAATAGGACTATTTTAGATATGGCTCGCACTATGCTTCCAGACCAATATGTTGGTCTTCCTAAATTTATATGGGTAGAAGAATATGAACAAGAGAGTCTACATCCTAAATAGGGCCCCTACCAAGATCTGATTCACCTTTCGACCCCCTTAGATGATAGTGGTCAAATTCAAAACACCTGATGTATCACATTTAAAAGTCTGTTCAAAGTAGTCCTGCAAATCCTTATATATCCTCTAAAAATAAAAGAAAGAAACTTGATATGACTTATCGTTCTTGTATTTTCATTAGATATGGTATTAACACTATAGTTTAAAGGATTTACAACCCTATAAAAAGGGAAGTAACTGAAAATTGCAATGTCCATTGATCTTTGGAAAAATGCTTTTGTGCATCTACAAATAGTTGATTAGACTCTTAATCCTGTCAATATTTCTATATGAAAAGGTTCCCCATTCTGAGTAATAAAAGCATATGGTAAATGATCATGATGATGTTTCTTATGTTGATGCTATGGATGTGTCTAAATATCATGATCTCCCTAGCTAAGAAATCCAAAATAGGCTCAAACTACGTTAGAAAGCATTTCTGAACCTCTGATTGACCTTAGGAAAATTTGATCCAGAAGCCATCATGCGTACCATGAATTAACTGACCTTGTAGAGAACCTTGAGCCACAGATTCCGTGAAGAATCTTACGCAAGATCCTTAAGTGGATCAACTACAATGTAGGCTAGAATATGGATGCCTTGATTTAAAACCAAACCATGTGGAGTGATGGTTCCACCTCTAGAGAAAATGAAGCGTTATAGCAGTCTAACATGGTTGTACAAAGAAAAATGCAATGTTAGATGGTAGCATTAAGGAAATATAAAGATTAGACTTGTTGCTAGAGGTTTCACTCAGAAACTTGGGATAGATTATTCTTCAGGACCTTTGCCCCTGTAGCTAAAATGAGCTAGTATTTAGGACCTCTGTTTGTTATTGCTACTCAGTTTGGGCTGGGAAATCCACCAGAATGAATGTGAAAACATCTGAATAATTTTTGAATGGTGATTTAAAGGAATAACTTTACATGTCTCAACTCTAAAGGATTTGAAGAAACATGGTCCTATGTTTAAAAACTATGTTGGATGGGGTATGTGTTATCCTGTAAAATTGAAAAGGGTAATTTCGCAGGTAACAATACCGAAAATTCCGTTTTGGTTCCCCTGTTAGAGGTCTCTTGAGCGTTCGGAATGGCATAAAACTCCCTTTCACGAAAATCTAGCTTTGTAAGAAATTGGTCATTTTCAACCTTTTTTGGGTTGGGTGCACATTTTTCATTGATGCGTTACATCTTACCAAAACTGTGCCCACTCCTTTCCTTTAGCGCACTTCTTTGGAGTGTTAGCACTTCAAATGTTGCGCCTCCTCAATGGTGCGCCAAGGCACTGAAAACGTAGTGTCGACACTTCCAAAGCTCGCGCCTATGGTGTAAATCTCTTCCATGTCGACATCTCTCCTAAGTGCGCCATAGGAAAAATTTGGTTGTGCATTTAATTACACAATTTTGCTATATATAGGCACACTTGACCTGTCATTTTCATAATTGGAAAAATGTGAAAAGTTATTCCTCTGTGCCTGTCAGTTGCTCTCGTCATCCCGCGTGTGCCATTTGTCGTGATCATGGATCCCACCTCATCCCTTTGTCATTATTTATACCAGGTAAGTGGTTTATATCATCCTTGTTATTTTTATGGATGTTGGGCTAGGTATTAGGATTGTTGACTAATAAAATGAATTTAGAAGGAAAGGATAACGCCATTTACAAACCCAAGTATCCACTTGTAAACTCTCCTTTTCCTTTTCTCCCATATCTGCAAATCTGGGAGGCTCGGCCTCAAAAATAACTCATGCCCATTTGTCCTTCACTTCTTGCCTTGCTAGTTTTTCCCTCCTGGACATCAAAATATGAGCCAAAAGAGAGTAAAAATCAAGAAAAAGGAAAATCGGCCCATATAAGTGAATTTTTTTCACTATGGCGCATTACAAACACCTGTTACACTAAAAAAAGTCATGCCCCTTTGGTGCATAATAGGACCACATAGCATAATCCCTCCTCGCGCCCTATAAAAACTACAAAATTCCTAAGGCGTAAGCACTAGCTCCAAAACAACTACAACAACACTACATGTTGTGTAAACCCTTTCTGCGCCACACCAACCAAGCCCCCTTGGTGCACTTGACCTATGTGTTGCACGTTCTGCAAATGCACTTGGCGCACCTCACCCTCATGCGGCATCTACCACATCTGTGCCAATGGCGCACCCTGAGACCTTACTAGACAAAACAAAATTGTGCCCAGTTAAAGCACTTCCTATGGCGCAAGCACATATTCCTTGACATCAACATCTACATGTTGTGTGTAGCCTTTCCACACCCCCTACACCCCTTTTGCCGCTGCTTTCCCCCATGCAACACTCCTTAAAGTGCGCCTTGCTTTTCAAAACCCTTGTAGCCTGTAGTAAGGATGCACCTTGCGCCCAAAGGCTCATAAGTTGGTAATTTTTCATTTTGCAAAGCTTTTATGGATAACTTGATGGCTAACATGGCCCTTCTACGTTGGAACTCTCTGATTCTTCTTGCAGAGCAACAGAAATCCTCGAGTGCACTTATGTCTTCATTGAGTAAGAAGCCAACCAAGTCCAAAGGAAAAGCCAATTTGACGGAGTATGAAATGAAGTATAGATACCAAAAGGTCAGGATGCCTGACTCGTTTGCAGAGTGTGATCTCAATATCAAAGATTTAGAACTAGGGAATATAGACATGAACGACTTTTGGGCCAGAACCAAGAAGGTCACAGGCAGCCTATGGATGGATAAATTGGTTGGCAGTGGTCTGCACTTCATTGCAGGGCTCCCAGTGGAGCGCAATTAATAATGAATTCATCATGTTGGTGGGCTGTTGTTACAACAAGGACACAAGATGTGTCAAAAATGAGGAGGGAAAAGTGATAATCAACCTCACAACCCGACACTTTGAAACTATCTTGGGCATCCCCCACCACAGGAATTTTGTGGCAATAAGTCAAGAAGACTGTTTGAAGACTTGGACCGATAATGAGGACAAGTGCATACAGATGATGAACAAGTTATACCTCAAGAATAAAAAGGTGGTGAGCAGGTGGCCCCAAGTCATTCATCGCAGTGATTTTTTAGAAGAGTTGAGTGACACGATCACCTTCTTAAGCAGAGTACATGGGCTCCCTGATGCCCATTACTTTCACAAGTGGATGCTCAGGTATTTGGAAACAATGAATAAAAATGTGCCCAATTAACGTTTTGGCTGGGCCGAAATTATTAGTGATACAATCTTAGAACAAATTCAACGACTTTCAACAACTGGGAGGTTCTATATGAACTCCTATGTAGTATATGTAGCTACCTCAGAGAAAATACCCAGGGTTAAATCAGTATGGGGTATGGCCCCAGGTCAAAATATACGAATACTATTTAGAGTTGAGGCTTGAGAACAACATAGCTCAGTTCAACAAGATCAATAATGTCTTCTTTTATGGCATCATCTACCTCTTGAGGCCCAACATGACTCATGGTCGGACAAGAAAAAGTGTGATCACTGCCACAAGAAAGTGGGGAGTGTTGTTTACGTAATTCCTCACCTTTACCTATCTCAGAGTTGCCAACTTCTTGGGAGAACCCACAAGATTGCCGAGATATGCGAGGCCTAAACTAATTCTTCTGGAGCTTTCAAGGTAGCTTATCACCTATCACGAGAAGTGTATGAAGAGGAAGAAGGGAGGAACTCCATTCCCCCTCACAGTAGGTAGGTACACATGCCCCTCACAAAGAAAATCTTGGGAGATGTATACAGAGCTTGAATTGCTTAATTTGAAGCATAATTTCCCAGCAAGGCCAACCTTCGATCCTCGTGGTTGCCTTCCAGGGGCAAAGATTGATCTTATCCACGTTCCTCAGATCAAAGATATCTACATTGACTTAAATCATGAAGTCAAACTCAGGCGAAAGGATCACTCCTGACTGGCCCTGGCGGAGATCATTCAATATGGCGTAGCCATCATTCCAAAGGATTTCCTAGAAACTGATCAGGAAATTGATCAGGTTTACCTAGACACGGAAGGGGATGATTGGCCGTTCACGGATATTGACAAGAACAAAGCACCCCAGACCATCCAAGAAAGGGTTCAACCTACTCTGCAATGCATTGAACATTGGTGTTAGAAAAATGGTATCATCTATCTTGGGGTAGTTTTTATCACATCTCCCTTGGGCAATGCACCAACCAGGCCAAAAAACTTGCCTAAAGGAAAAGGAAAAGATAAAGTGGGAGAGGAAAGCACTGCTCAAGAGAAAGCTCTTGAAAGCCCTCCTACTACCACAGAAGAGCAAGTTGTGGACTTAGTGTCCCCAGGAAAAGAAGAAGTGTTAAGTGCTCCAATGGACACATCCACTCAGGATGTTGTGACATCTACAATTGGAAAAGTACCAACCATTCCATCTCTCACTCCTCCTCCCCCTCCTCATGTCACTCAAACAACCGCTCCTTTGGTTGTGTCTTCTCCTCCATCTTCTTCCTTTCCCCCTCCCTCTTCCTCCATCTTCTCTTCCCTTACGAATCTATCCCCCAACATTTCTTCCCTCATCTCACAGATCCCTTCTACCCCCATGGCCTCCTCTCTTGTAGTTTCTCCTATTCCCGTGAGAATTGGTGTGTCAGCCCCTTTCTCCATGCCACCACCAAGTGTTTCGACACACTTCCCCATGTCCACTGCAGTTGTTCTTCCTTCCACCCCTGTTTCTTCTTTATCCTCTAGTCCCACTCCCATAAGTCTAAGCTGGATCTCAGACCACCTAAGCCAACACAATAGGAAAGTCCCCATTGCACCCATGGAATTCTCCATCATCCTGGCTAAAGTACTAAAAAACCAAAAATTGATAACTCACTTTTCAAAAAATGTTTCAGGAAAAAGGGTTGTGGAGATAGCCTACCCTGATCCCATAAAGAAGAAAGAAGATCTGTCTCCTACAGATTTTACAGTGACCCAGGTCACAATGGGAACATCATCAGAGATCCTGCAAGGAGAGGCCTTGTCAGCCATGGATGCCCTTTGCAAAAAATTGCAAGAATAAAAGGAGAAGAAGAGAATGTTAAAAGAACAAAATGAACATCTTCTCTAAGCTCTGCAAAGAATGGGCAATGCACTTGCCATCGAAACTCCTGAAGTCCTTAGTCAGGAGAAGATAAATGAATACACCAAGATTGGTGAATGTTAGGAATTATTATTAGTGCTCACATTATTATAAAAGTTATATTATAATTATGTTGAGTTGATATTACAACTGTTATAATATATTGTTTTAACAATATATTATTATAGTGTTTTGTTGTACCCGTAAAGTTATAAACGGGTAAGTGGTTTGTTGACTTTCCTATTTTATAGGAAGTCAGTTTTCCTATTTGGGTGGCTATTTAATAGCACTCCATTCATTGTATTTGATATAGGAATAATACATCGATTATATTTCTGTGTTTAACCTGTGGATTGCTTTTCAGTTTGGTATCAGAGCGAGTTCGCTCCAATGGAGAAATAGTTTTTGTTGCAGGGGCATATTTTTTTAGCTATCACCCCAATTTATGAAGTTGGAATATTTATTTTCAATCTGTTGTTTTAGTATTATTTCTCAATGTGCAGTTCGTGTGCAGATCTATTGGCAAAGCGCTGATATCATTAGCAAGACAAATTTCCCTGAAGTTTGTATAAAACTTGGCGAACAAGTGACAACTCATTGTGTTTACAAATCTGTCAGATCTATTGCATACAGTCGATCTGATCTTATGCAAACAGATGTTTTTTAGAGATAGGACGGCCTGTATGTGGGAATAAACAAATTGGTGTTTTCTTATATCGGACCCCTTTCCTTGGTGCTGGGCAGATTTTACATTACAGAGCATATTATTGTTGAAGGTATGGTGCAAAAATGGACTGTTAAAAGGCATTGATGATAAAAACAATTTGATAATTGTCTATTTAGATCAAAATTCCTCCCCAGCTGAGTATCCATTCAGTCAATTCTTCATTATTGAAATTTTGTTGCATGCGCCAATCTTGAATCTTGTCGACCTGTCCATTAACTGACTTGATCAATCTGTATTGTTGGCATATCCTCGTACTATCATGGAAGATTAAATCGACTGAATTTTTGTGCAAAAACTGGTTCTTTTTCATGCGCGGCCATGCACAGTCAAAGAAGGAGTTAGTTTATGCGTATCTGTCTTCTGATCACGTTGATTGGTCAATAGACATCTTACAAGAGTGCATTCTTCCAGATCTAGCATTCAGAGAACTCTCCCTTGTATCACCGAACATTTCTGGGAATAGGTGACTATGTGGAGGCAGTCGTTTTCTGTAGTTTCATTTGATTCGAGAATTTGACAAGTGTCTAGGTTGTGAAGTCTTACACGTTTGTGTCATTTTAGTAGTTGTTGTCTAATTGATATTTGTTTTTTTTATTCAAAACAATTCAATATAGTCTTAGGCATTAGAGTTAAACTAAATTTGTAATAGTGTCATCAAATTCAAAGGAGTCATGTAATATTGCCTTGTATTCAAAATGTCAAAATTCTATTAGATGTTGTCAAGTTTTGAGTCGTATAGGTGATTTTAGGTTTTATTTTTAATGGTCATTTTGTAATGGTCATACGGTCAATGTCATTGTAAAAATAGTACGTGTCAAAAGTCAAAAGATAAAAATAAAATTTTTGCCTTATGGACGCACTATCGGTGGAATCCGACATCCTTTAATATGCATTTGAGCTCCATGATCAAATCCAGCTGAGCTAGCAGCATGAAAAATGGAGGAAGGAGGCAATGGAGGAAGGAGGTCGAACAGCGACCTCTCGTCAGTCACCAACGACGGGGCCGCACAGAATGATTTGGTGGCACAGGTGTGTAGTGTGAGTATATGATTTTCAGTGTGGTTTCCATTTTCTCAGAGTGATTATGTTTGCAGAGTTCCTGTTTTGTTTGGTATTTGATGGATGTTGGAAAGAAAGTTGTGTTGGAGCATAGATGACTGTCAGTGATCCTCTGACTGACTTGGTCCTCTGACTGCCGTACTTCGTTGGAAGATGGTCAGCTAGAAGAATACGTTCACTAGCATTAGTGACCATGTGCAACAAGACCTAACTAGCAAGATCCATTCAGGAGTATGTTCTTCGATGCAGTTTTCTTCTCAGTATCTATATGAGTGGAATTTCACATTGTGGGGGGGGGGAATACATACCAATGTTCCATTCCCATTCTGCACCCAAAACGACTTAGTCAAGGAAATCTTCCAGTGGCAGTGGCAGTTTTCTATGCTGTTCGAGATCGAGTGGCAGCGATCAATGACAGAGACTACAATTAAGAACATTATGATTCTTATAGGAAGTAATGTGAAATTTTTTCAATATATCTTCTATTGTGCAGTTTTGTGATATGCAAGTTGTGTTTCCTACATAATTCCCTGATGTATAAGCATAGTGGTGAATAGTAGCACCAGAGTAAGTCAGTTCATGGATCTTGAAAGGGTTTGTGGGAGGATCTAGAAAACCACACGAGGTCGACAGTTGATGAGGTTCCTGTCACTTCAAGGTTTGTGGTAAGCCTGTTTAAAACCATGGAAGGAGCGAGCCTTTCTTTTGGATCAAGGTCATGAGTCACAGAGTTGGACATGCCACAGGGGTGAGCATACTGCAGTTGAGAGTGTGGATGTTTTTCTACCATGTTCACACTAAGGGGGGAATGTTAGGAATTATTATTAGTGCTCACATTATTATAAAAGTTAGATTATAATTATGTTGAGTTGATATTACAATTGTTATAATATATTGTTTTAACAATATATTATTATAGTGTTTTGTTGTACCCGTAAAGTTATAAACGGGTAAGTGGTTTGTTGACTTTCCTATTTTATAGGAAGTCAGTTTTCCTATTTGGATGGCTATTTAATAGCACTCCATTCATTGTATTTGATATAGGAATAATACATCGATTATATTTCTGTGTTTAACCTGTGGATTGCTTTTCAGTGAACAAGGTGCAGCAGTGTCCTCTTAGAGAGAGTAGATCCTCAGAGACATTGAGGAAGTAATCATGAAGTTCACAAGCCTCTACCAAGGTATAGATAAGGCAAAAAATGAACTCCAGGTGATAACAGGACCTGTCTCCGAAGAGTTGGACCATGCTAGGTTACAACACGAGACATTCCAAAAAATGATCGACTGCCCAACCAATGACTTGTTAAAATTTTGCCTCATTGATCACCCATGAGCACACAACAAAGCATTTGTCACTTTAGACTATCAGGTTGACCAAATGGAGTTTGTCCTATAAAAGATAGACAAAATCAAGGAGGAAGCCTTGGACGCGAAACATCAAATGGAGTAGGGATGTCTCCAGGGTTGCTTAACACATCGTTCACCTTAAGAGAAGCAAATGATACTATTCAACTTTTCAATGGAATTACATCACAAGGCATGACGCCATAGGTCACTTTTGACCGAGAATCTATTAACAACCTCGTGGCTTGCCGCGATTTCATCAGGTATTTAATAGAGGTAGGAAATGAATACTTGAAGTTCCCTGATAGGCTCAGAGATGAATGATAAGCTTGTGAAGTCATCGGAGACCACACAAAGGGTCCTGATCATGATCAACTTCAAAAGATGATCAACAAGTTTATGGAGTATTGAGCTCAATATCATATCGCCTCTCTATAGTAGAAGAAAGACACTCCATTTGAACAAAGGGATGATGATGAATAGGCTTCCTCCTTCTGGGATAAATCCCATTTTTTGTAAAAGTATTTAAAAGTATGTTGGCACACGTGATGACATCATCCATGTTGCATCATGGGATGTTGTCATCCACCAAATTGCCCCAAAGTCAACATTTGACTTTTAGATATTTTGTAGATATTTTGTAAATAAGTTGTTGGCTCCTTTTTGTCTTCTTTCTCCTTCTCCTTCTATAAATACTTGGATACTTGTAGTATTTAAGTGGTGGACAATCTTGCATGAAAAATAGAAGTGAGGACAGAAAGACTTTGATATTTACTGTAACAGAAGAAAACATTAATACAAATATTGAGACTATGTGCTGAATTCATGTGTTATATGGGTCAAATCTCTCTTACATCAGATCTGTGTGTCTATTTTGTTAGAATCATATCTACTTTTGTCAATTTGTTTATCAGTATTGCTTTATTTGTTTATGTGAGTAAGTCTGGCTCTGTTTACTACTAGTCCAGAACATAAACTCTCTGACCTTTCTACTTTGGAATTAATTTCTTTTCTCCCTTCAGATCCATCTTTCTTCCGTTCCTTCCTTCATTCCTTTCTGTTCTTCCTCGCAACTAACTCTACTGGGATGAGATCCCAAACCCCCCTGAAGGTAGAATACTATTAGACTTGCACAGATTCATGTTGGTAGAATAACAATAAACCAGTTTTGCTTTGCTATCTCAAAGAGGGGCTATGCCTTGTGTACTGTTGGCCTGTCTATCCATAGATCTGCCCACCTGACAAATTTTCAGACCAACAATTTTTTTTTATTATTATGGGTAAATAGTTTTGAAGGGACTATACCCTGTATACAAAAGGCTCAAAAGCTAGATAACAAAAGAGGTAAAAACAATCCAAAAAGGAGCAAAAAATCCAACAGCAAGGGGATCAACAGTGAGATAAGACAAAATAGTAATAAAACAGGATCAAAACATATAGTGATCCAAACAAAAGTAGTAGAGACAAAAAATGAACAAGAGATAACCATCACTGGACATCTCAGCCAAAAGACAACACCAAAACCACCAGTCAACAACAACTTCGCAGCCAGTAAATAGCAACAGAACTCCGCATCACTTGATAGCCCGGTCAATCTTGGCTTTGATCGTTTGAAGTGAGACAAAGAATGCAATGGTGGTGGCCTAGGAAGGGTCTTTCAAATTCGCCTGAGCAATTGCAATATCTCTTTTCTACTTGGAGCCCCAAATGTCCTCGGTAATACTGTTGAGACTACAAATACTACGAACATGTTGTTCAATGAAATTATAGATACTTTTAAGGGCAGAGAGGATAAAATCATCATGACCTTTTGCATTTCCAAGTCTGCCATCCAGAGATTGGAGTTTCTTGAAAATTTCAGTAGTGATACCCTCCTCTTCATCATTTTGCAGTTTCCTTTTTGCCCTTAGCTTTATCCATTTCTCTAATTTTCCATCTTACCCACTCTAACCAACAAATCCTCATCCTTAGGAACCTCCACCGGATTACCCATTTGTAACATATTCTTGGCAAGCTCCAAGTCTTTATGACTTCTAAGAACCCTCTCAGAAGCAAGGACCTTTGTTTTCATCTTCTTCCTTTTCTTGCTAGTTGAAGCAGTGTCAAGCTTCCTTTTGAGCAAGCGCGGAATGGAGGCAAGGGGGGTAGGGGGAGGAATGAAGGCCGAGGGAGGAACATAATCCAAATGGGGATAGGCTAAGCATTGGTAATGAATAAGCAGTATTAACCCTTGATGCAGGGGAACCGCCCTAGTGTGATTTTGAACTATTTTCAGACCAACAGTTAGCAAA
Source organism: Taxus chinensis (assembly GCA_019776745.2). Lineage (NCBI taxonomy): Eukaryota > Viridiplantae > Streptophyta > Pinopsida > Cupressales > Taxaceae > Taxus > Taxus chinensis. Next base: position 36,228,579 of record CM034148.1, on the reverse strand, counting down.
TATTCAGACTCATATTTTGGACCTTATAATTTTTGACATGATCTATGATATTGAAAGAGTAGGAAGTAGATGTGTCTAAGTTGGTGGAATCTTTGGGGAGTTGAGAAGATGCTACTTTAGAAATAGGTGTTACTTTGGAAACACTGTTAGGCTTAGAAGCTACTGTGGGCTTATTAGGCACCTCAGAATTATTTTAGACACTTTTACTATTTTGGAAGTACCATTAGCAAGCTTAGAATAAGATGCTTTAACAGATCTAGACTTAAGAGACTTACTTATTTCAGCTGGGGTCTTCTCTGATATCAAAATGTCTAGTTTTTATATAGTAAAGTCCATAGAAGCAAGTAGTGTAGCTCCTCTATTGATTATTTTGTTAGACAGAGTTACCATGAGAGAATCTACATCTTTCTTATTCTTGGGAGTAGTAGCAAAAGAACTTTTCCTTTTGGATTGGGAATGAGTGAACAATGCACAAGAGAAACTTAGTGCATCAAATTCTTTACTTTCATCTCCGGATGAGTACTTTATGTACCTAATATCATCATCATCAACTTCTTCAATTTCAAGACAATTCTATTCTTCATTATGATCTTATTCGAAAAACTCATCTTCATCATCACCCTATATATCGTAGGCTACTTTGATAGGGGGAGCCTTTAGAGAAAGTCTTTGAGGTGGTGGGATGATCCTTTGTCTACTTGGAAATTTCTTCTTGGGTTCCTCTCTGCTCATGGAAGCTTGAGCAAAATGCTTCTTGAGAGATAAGACATCATTAGCCAATTTTTGGAATAATGAATATGTGGTACCCTCACTTGAGCTTTGGCCTTTCTCCTTACTTGGACCCTTTTTTATATTTCCCGATATGATCATATCATCCTCCACTTCAATTGAAAGCTTTTTTGCTTCGTCCAAATCCATTGGTTGAGTTCTTCTTAGCATATAGCTCACCTTAGAAAGTTGGGAATTTTTGAATAATATTAGCTTTTTTTATTCAGTAGGTCAGACCACTTTAGGTATCTTATAAAGCATTATGTTAAAATTCACCATGAAATTCCTCATTGGTTCGAAGGGTTCTTTCTTCAGTTGATACCAATGGGCCAAAATTGCATGAACATATTCTGTAGGTTTGAATCTGGTTTCAAACTTGGTCTTCATGTCAGTCCAATTAGTTATAGACCTAGCTGGAAAGTGGTAGAACTAGTTTGATACTACATCTTTCAAATATTCTACGAAAAGGTGGACTGATACATCTTCATATCCAACTTATAACACTTCACAAGTAATGATGAAGGTTACGATGTGGTCATCTCGATGTTGCTTCTCATCACCATGGAACTTGGGGAAGTTATTTCTCGACCCTTTAGGTAGATCATGCAAAGATGGGGTGATAGCTAAGGGACCTACATGGTAGCAGTGTCTGTTGAGCCATTGATGGTTCTTATTCTTTGGATCCTTCTTCTTCTACTTCAACTCTTTCAAAAATGAATTTTATTATTTCAAGATCTTCTTCAGCAAATTCCTCTTGTGGAGGAACGTAGTTCAAAGGTTCAACTACAACTCCGTCAGTAGGGGACTAAAAAGACAAAGTAGGATCAAATTGTGGGGAGTACTGTTGACCTGTTCTTCTTGTAATTTGACTGATAGGAAGTATGAAATCAGCTTGCAACTGTTATCCACAGTTAGGATCAGACATACCACTAGCTCTTGAATATCTTGTATACCTTCTATCAGCCAACTTAAATGTGAAATTCAAAATTGATTCTTCTAGGCTCTCGTCTATTGGTTATGAACTTGTCTTACTCTTTCCAAGGTTTTTGTAAATTCTTATTCAGAATTTATAAATCTTGTAGCAATATGGTAATGGAAGAATTTCAATCTGTTGTGCCAAATAAATTACCTTAAGTTTGATGCAATATCATCTTGGGTATGGAATAGAAGCTCAAGCATTAGGAATAAGGAATTGAAAGAGGGTTTGAAACCTGAAATGTGAGGATCATGAGGGACAATGTGCACATCAATGGATGTGTAAATGGAAGTGCGAAGAGATCTCGGGAGGAGTGAGGATTAACCAAATGTGCATGCAAGGATTCAAAGACCCCTAAATAACGCGTGGACCTACGATCTCACTTAAGTGAGATGAATCACCTAATGATGTGCAAAATAACTCACACCAACACCCCCTTTCATCTTAACTTAGGATGAGGAGGAAAGTTAGAAACGAGAAATGGGTCCTGACACAAATCTTGATGAGGTACCCATGCACAAAAAAGATATCCCAAGCAGTGAAGGAAAACCCATTAGGAAAAACATTCACCATAAGAGAAAAAAACACTCTCTAAGCTAAGAAAGATGCCAAAGATGGGTCCCAGCCATAGAAAATCTTGAAAAAGTATTGTTAGTGCAAATCAGCAGCACCCCTGGATGTTGATCAGATTTCTAGTTTGACATTTTGGACATCCAGTGTGATTGCACAACATTGAATCTTTTCCCCAAGTGTGGGACTTGTAAAAAAAATTGAAAAGAATCTCCAGGTTAGGAGTTGGTTCCTCAACTCCTCTGATCACGTGTATTACTTGCAAGTTGTAGAGGTTTAAACTCAGAATCCTACTCTAAATTCCAAGGGGACAGAGATAAAGAATGTAAAAGAAATAAAACTAAGACTAATGAGGTGATACACCAAATGAGTGGTGAACATTCTTTAATTCTAAAAATTGACACAGATCATAGAAATGCAACAAAACATCATGCACAAACTGATAAAATGTAATGGAAGGTCAGAAATGAAGCAAACAACACAAACAGAGGATTGAAACTCATTCATAGAGCTTGCATTGTCATTTCCAATATCAAAAATACATGCATTACAACATCTGAGAGGTAAAAAAACATGTTACAGTCTTGGAAGAGGTCTGAATTCCACAAAATCACTTTTCAAGGTGAAAAAGGGAGCCCATAAAACATAAAAATTTCCAACCCCTCAAAAATGAGCCGAATCTAGCTTTTACAATGCAAGAAACGAACCCAGGAGAGAGAAACATAGGAAAACGTGAGAGGAGCTTCAACCACCAACCAAAATGTAATAAAACAACATGGGCATCCTTACAATTCCATTCCTTGACATTTTTCACCATGCTGGGAGAAAATGCAAGCCATTCTTCATTAAAAATGGTGGTTGAAATGTCATTTCTGTTGATTACCACGTGCCAGAGGTGTTTTTCAATTTTATCTCTCCAAAATCCAGCAAAATACAAAATTGATCCTGGAATCATGTAGATAATTTCACCATCTTTCCGTTGATATAAATAACGCGAAAAACTGAGCTCTGGATCGAAAGTTATGCTCGTTTGAAAATTTAGGGCAAAATAGGGCCAAAACGGGTTGGCGGGCCGAAAATTTGAAATTTTCCCACTTTTTACATTTGGGAAAATTTCCCCAAACATCCCCACACCCTGCTAATCTGGTGCCACATGGCATGATTCCATTGGTCGCGGGCTCTTCCTGCTTCATTTTCCACCGTTTTGGCCATTGGAAAATTTTCCAAAAATTCTCTGTCGAGCCGATGACCTGAGGACATGTGGCATGATATGATTCACCGCGGGCATCTTCTCTTAAATTTTCCATCGTTGTTGACCATTTTCCCTAAGTTGGACATGTGGCAGAACCCTATTGGACGTGGGCCTTTCCCTTTTTTTTATCCTTATGGGCCTACCTTCTCCATTTTATCGCCACGTGGACACGTGGCAAGATCCCATTGGCTCACGTTTGGGCGGCAGACTTTTCCTTTCAATATTTGCTTTGACTTTGCTTTGGGAAAAATTCCCAACTTTCCCCCGCGTTCCGCCGTTCTAGAACATGTGGCGAGCTCCCATTGGATGTGGGCCTTGGGAGAAAACATTTCTCTTTGCGCTAACCTTTGGGAAAATTTCCCAATTTCTCCCCAGCGGCCAAAGCTCTGATGCCCCTTGAGACACGTGGCCTATCCTCATTGGTTGTGGGCCTCGAGGGGTGGCTTTCCCTTTGAATTTTTTACACTTGGGTGAAAAAGAAAGAATCTTTTTATGCCCCTGACCCCCGATGCAGTGGCCACATGTGGCCTAATCTGACTGGTCAGCGGGCTGACGGGCCAATAATTCTCCTTTAACCTAATCAAAACACTTCGCCAAATTTTTAAGTCTCCCTCCACAGTCCGCTGGTCCTGGGACACATGGCGTGATTTGATTCACCTAGGTCCTTCCTGGAGATTTTTTCACGGCACCAATACTTAGGAAATTTTTCTAATTTCTTCCCCTTGGACACCTGGTGCGATCCTATTCGCTGGCAGGCCTTCGAGGTGAAAAATTCCTTCTGAAATCCAAGTTTACCTCCGCCCCCGCCCTTCCAAGGACACGTGGCACGATCCTATTCGCTAGCGGGCCTTTGAAAAATTCCTTCTGAAATCTTGCCAAACACTTGGTAAAAATTCCAAGTTTACCTCCGCCCCCGCCCTTCCAAGGACACGTGGCCTCACCTTATTGGTCCGGGCTTGTTAAGGGAAAATTTCCCACAAAAGCTCCACCGAGCCATAACTTCAAAAATACATGGAGTTAGGAGGAAAACTTTACCTTTCTTGAAAGCTGAGAAAAAGCTCTATCCAATGGTGCCATTTCTAGAAGGTCTTGAGTGCTTGAAAAGCAAAAAATTATGACTGAGGCACAAGAGAGGGAAGAATGAAGGGAGTTAGCCACAAAATGAGCAAGGGGTTCATTTTGGATAACAATTTTGGTGACTCAGAGGGGTCATCTACCTGCTGGATGAAGTTACCAGATTCCTGAAACAATTCATTAGGCATGGAGTCATTAAATCCTCTGCTTTGTACCCCAACTGATTATAACACTGCAAGGAGGAAGATGAAAGGTAGAACACCATTTGATGGAGCAAGGCCTGTAAAACACATCTCCTGGAACAAAAAGCTTGTGCCAAAGCACTTAGGGAAAGCAAAGCTAATCTACAACAAAACAATGTGCATAAGCACTTGGAGGAATGAAAACCTAAGCTAATATGTACAAGGTGGAGAATTTCCTTTAGTAGCAATGCTTTAGATGGATTCCATTGACTGGAATCTACAACTCTTCACCATCTAATGTAGACAATTGGAAGGCATTGCTGTCCTTACACTTTGTGACCATGTATGGGCCACTCCAAATGGCATCAAATTTTGAATGCCTCCTTGGTTTTTTTCTCTGTCTGCATCCCATTTTAACACTAGATCTCTGACTTGGAAAGATCTATCCTTGGCCTTTCTATCAAAGGTCTTCTTGATCAAAGCATGATCCTTCTCCATTGCTTGGGATGCCTGATTTCTAATTTCTTGGAGTTCCATCAATTCTACATATCTAACCTCCATGGGTCCAAACTCCAACAACTCCAACTGTTTCATGAGTTCCAATGTTGGCAACTCAAGTGACATGGGAAAAATTGCCTCTCTTCCATAAACAAGCTTGAATGGAGAGTTACCTGTAGATCTCTTGGGAGTTATCCTATCAGCCCATAAGGCTGATTTCAACTTAGTATGCCAAGACCTCTGATTCTCATCAAGAGTCCTCCTAATGATCCTTAACAAGTTCTTGTTTGTGGATTCAGCTTGGCCATTACCCTGAGGGTAATAATTTGATGAAGTGCTTAGGTAGATCCCATTCTTGACAGCCCATTTAGTTACCTTGGACCCAATGAATGCCAATGCATTATCTGATATTATTGTAGCAGGTATGCCAAATCTGGTTGCTATCCCTTCATAGAAGTCTAGGATGCTAGATTCATTTGCTTCCTTGAGTGCTACTTCTTCAGTCCACTTGGTGAAATAATCCATTGCTGTTAGAATCCATTTGTGCCCTTGGCTTGAATTTGGATTAATGACTCCAATGAAGTCCAAACCCCATTACATGAATGGCTGGTCAACTGAAATTGGATGCAATGGAAGGGCAGCTAGTCTCTCCTTACCCATGAAGAATGCACAATTCTTGCACCTCTTGATCCATGCATAACAATCACTGAAAATCTTGGGCCAATAATAGCCAGCCCTCATGATCTTCAGAGCTGTCACTCTCAGTGAAAAATGACCACTAGCTGATCCACCATGGAACTCTTCCAACACCTTGTGAATCTGATTTGTACCAATGCATCTCAGCAACACTCCATTCACATCCCTTTTGAACAAAACACCATCAACAAGGGCATATGGGATAGCCTGCAATCTGAAGTGTCTTCTTTTGGTCTTGTTCATCTCTGGAGGGCATAGACCTGTGTTTAGGAAGTGCATTATGTCTTGGGTCCAGCAAGGAGTGAGGACACCATCATTTTCCTCTTGAGTGCTTCCTTGCTCATGGCTATCTTGCAACGCCAAAACAACCTCCTTCTCATTGCATGCTTCCTTGGATTTATTCAAAATCAAATGCTCACACAATCCTTTTCCTCTGACCAACTTGGTGAATTTGATCTCAATGTCATACTCCATGACACGAGTAATCCAACCTGCTCTCTTTTCATTTAGGTCTTTGTTGAGGAGGAAGTCTTTAACTCCCACATGAGAAACTAACAATTGAACCTTGTTGTTTGAAACTAGATGCTTGAATTTCTTCAAGCTCCTGATTACTGCAAGAACATGCTTCTCAATGAAAGAATACCTCACCTCATAGTCCTCCAGGATTTGGCTGAAGAAAGCAATTGGTTGCTCATCATTGTCTTTGTTCTGCTGTACCAAAATTGCAGAAATAGTATCATCACCCCCAAATGCATAGAGGATGAAATCCTTGGAGAAATCCAGGTTAATGAGAGTTGGGGCTTGAGAGATGGCTTCTTTGATTGCTTCAAAACTTTCCTTGCCTTCTGATATCCATTTGAAAGCTATGCTTTTCTTTAACATCTTGGTGATAGGCTTGACTAGGGCTGCAAAATTTGGGACAAACCTCCGAACAAAATTTATTCTCCCCAAGAAACTTTGAAGGGCCTTCTTGTGGCTTGGCAATGGTAGTGCTCTTATGGCTTCAACTCTTTCTAGATCAATTGCTAATCCTTATTTGGAGACAATGTGGCCAAGGAGCTTTCCTTCATGGGCTAGAAAAATACACTTTTTAGGATTCAAGGATACTCCAAATCTTCTGCACCTTTGGAACACTTGTCTCAAATGAAAGAGATGGTCTGCTGCATTTTTTGAAAAAACAGTGATATCATCAAGATATATCAGCACCATGTTGTTAATCAAATCCTTGAACGCCATGTCCATTACCCTTTGGAAAGTAGCTCCAGCGTTGGACAACCCAAATGGCATTTTCCTGTATGCATAAGTTCCCCATTTGGTTGTAAAGGTTGTCTTGAACTGATCCTCTTCTTTCACCATAATCTGATTGTACCCTGAATAGCCATCAAGTAATGAAAACCTCTCAGAGCCAGAAACAACTTGCAAGATCTGCTCCATGGAAGGAAGTGGGTAATGATCCTTGAGAGATGCTCTATTCAGATCTCTGAAGTCAACACACAATCTGATTTCCCCACTCTTCTTTCTAACTGGAACCAAGTTGGCCACCCAACTAGAATGCTTGATAGGGAATATGATACTTGACTCTATCAACTTATTCAATTCTTTTCTCATGAGAGGCTCCATATGTGGATTGACTGGCCTTTGTTTCTACCTAACGAGTTTAGTACTTGGATCCAATTCAATGGTGTGTTGAGCTAACTCGGGGTTAAAACCTTTCAAATCTTCATAGCTCCAAGCAAACACATTAGGGAATTCTTGACAAAGCTGTATGAACTCATACCTTTCTTGCTCAGTTGTCACTTTACCCACTTGGAGTGATTTGCCTTCTTCCACCAAGATGGACACTGAATCTTCTCCCTTGACTTGGATGTTTGTTTTCTCCTTCCTAAACTGATCATTAGGACTGAAAATGGACTCCAAAGTAATAAGTCCCTTTGGTAGTTTGTTGGTTCTCAGCTGTACCACTTGGTCACCATACTGCTGCTCCAACTTTTCCTGATTTTTAGCTGAGAACTCAACCTCTTCTTGCAAGAAATGGATGATTTGTTGATCATTTTCAAACACTTGCCAACTTACATTGTTGTCTGGCACCGAAGGCCTCACAATCACATGGATGTTTGGCTGTACCTTGTCTTTTTGGATGCTTTCAACAACATCAAAGGCTGCTCCAACTGCTGCAAGCCTGTCAGCAGCTTGGTTCTCTTTTCTAGGAATGGATTTGATGCCAAAGCCCTCAAAATCTTCAATGAGGTCCCACACCCTATTTTTGTAGCACTTGAGCAGATCATTCTTGGTAGCATGCTGCCCCTTAACTTGGTTGACAATCAACTCACTGTCACCGAAGACTTGCAAGTTCTTTATCCTTCTTTTGATTGACCAATGTAATCCTTGTATCAAAGCTTCATATTCAGCAGTGTTATTAGAGCATGCAAACTGAAATCTAAAAGCTGAATAATACTTAACTCCTTGAGGTGAAACAAGCATAGCTCCCCCTCCTGCACCTTGTCTACTCCTTGATCCATCAAAAAACAACTGCCATACCTCATTGTCATCCTTGTGGTCTAGTTTGGTGATGCTAGGAATAGGCTGATTTTCTTCATGCATGCAATAGACTCCTAGCTCAGATTCTTCTATTTCTTGATAAGGATCAAAAGCATGCACCTTGCTTTCCCATTCATCAAGGGTCAGATTTGGGATGCTTCCAACCTTGGTGTCAGCTTCATCAGTGCTTGGATAATCCTCTTGATCAAACACTGAACAATTGGTATTGATTTGGCTTGGAGTGTGAGGCTCAATGTGAAAGTTTGCAATAGGTTCAGATCTGATCGTGGCCTTGGTTCCATATCTTGTTCTGAACAACATGTGTGACCAATCAGTAGATAAGTACCCTCCAATCTTGGCTATGAAATCCCTTGATAGACATAGGGCAAAGAGTGGTGGAAGGTCTATTACCGAGACATCTTGCAAAACAACAACATTGGGGCATGCATGCAAAGTAAGACTCAAGTTTTTGATCACTCCAACTGTTGTTACTGCTGTCCCATCCAATTGCACTACCCCTTTGGATATGACTTCATATCAAAGCCCCAAATGATCAGCTATTTGCTTGGGCATTACTGAGCTACTTGCCTTGGAATCAATCATGCAATTGTGTACTAATTGGTTTCCAATGATCAATGAAACATAGAATGGAGGGGGCTTCAACATTTTACCTTGTTGTCCTCCATGATTCCTCTCATGTTGGGCAGCATTTGTGAGTACCTTCTCTTACATTTGGACCTGCTGATTTGAAGTTGACCAGTCCTTCATGGCAGCTTGTAGCAAATCTCTTTGGCATGGGATGGATAGTGATTCCCACATTGATATGTTTACATTTGTCTTCTTCATCTGATCAATGATGTTGAATGGAGATGAAGCATCTCTCTACTGTCCCTTGGCCTACACATTCATTCCTTGCACATGGGCAGCAACAACTGGCATTTGAGTTGGCCTAGGAGCTGTTTTAGGCAGTCCTTGTGTGCTTGGAACTGCATTTTGTTTGCCAATAATTTATGGAGTGGTAGAAGGTTGTGGATTACTTGGAGCCAATGGATGTTCTTCACCCAAATTTCTCCTTTTTGACCTTGTGTTGGCTGCAACACTTTGGGAGATTGTTTGATTCATGCCACAAAAATATTCTTCCTGCCAGTTTACAAGTGTGGTATCATTTGGAGCTGATTGTTGTTGGAATGTTTCTTGTTGTTGGTTATTTCCTTGACTCCCTTCACCCTCCACACCAGTAGTTGTCACCATTAATGCTTGATTTAAGGCACCGTTGAAGCACATAGACTGGTTGTGAGGTTCATTGCATGGGAAACACCAATCATACTCTTGAGCTATGTTGTTTTGCACTGGCACTATTGCTTTAGAGGCAGATGTAGCATTGGGATTATAGGGCTGAAATGGTCTGTTGGCAGGAGGTCTTGCTTGATTTTGATTTGCAACTGGATTGGGTGGTCTTTGAGGCTGGTATGGCTGCCTGTTAGGCTGAGCTTGAGGCTGGAAAGAAGGTCTAAAACCTTGGGCTTGCTACCTCTTGAGTGTAACCAGCTCATTACCTAAATTTTGCAATTGCTTCATGACTTCTTGAAGTTCATTTGAGGCACTAGAAGATGAAGTAGAAGCTTCACTTGAATTCTGATTTCTAGGAGTGGGAATAGGGAGCTAAAATAGGCACTTGACTAGTACTTGGGCTCTCTAAACTTGGATACAATGGCATTGGAGGCCTAGGAGCTAGCTTGCCAGCTTGAATCAAACAATTTTCAGCTCTAATGGCAATGCTATAAGAAACAGGGATAGTTGTGCCCCCCATGGATTGAATTAACATAGAAATATCAGAATTTAGAGCTTTAAGGTAATATAGAAAAGCACCTTCTGTTATTGGCCTTACTGCCACTGGAATTCTCTCCCAAGTCATTTGAAACCTGAAGTTGAAGTCAGTCAGCTGCTCATTGGGAGCTCTCTTGATGGTTGTCAATTGTTCCAAAAGGGACAAGTTATCTCCCTTTTCTCCAAACTGCTCATGGAGGGCTATACATAGCTGGTTCCAATTTTGGATAGAACCTGAGGCAAGACTCCTGAACCATTGCAAAGCTTTCCCTTTGAATGAAGATGCCAGCAGTTTGACAACAACTTGCATCTCATTAATCTCATGGATTGCACAAATATTAGCAATATCCTTGACATGATCACCAGGAGTGGTCTTGATTCTCTCTAGTAAAGTATGGAATGTTCTTCAATGCTGCAACTGGGATTGGATTTTGTGCATTGAGAGCAAGTGGGCTGCTGCCAGTGAAATTGACATAGGGGTTGTGTTGTGCCATTCTGATTGGCCTTAGAACCCTTGTTGATTGAATGAAAGGCCTACCAGGTGGAGGAGTTGATAGAGTTCTGTTTGGTGGAGATGGAGACCTTTGAATTCTCCTCCCTCTTTTCCTTCTTCTTGGAGATAATTGCAGATACTCAAACAACACCTCTTCTTCTCCAACTCTTGACCTTGTGGTGATTCTTCTCATGAGTTTTCAGGTCTGCACTGCTAAAACCAGCTGATTCTTCTTCCTTGGAGTCGCCAGATGTGCAATTTAGGGCTCTTTTAAGCAAGAAACTTGCAACAAATGCACATCAATTTTTTGCAATGAATATGAAGACCTCTAAGGTCCCACCGGGCATGCCAAAACTGTTAGTGCAAATCAGCAGCACCCCTGGATGTTGATCAAGATTTCTAGTTTGACATTTTGGACATCCAGTGTGATTGCACAACATTGAATCTTTTCCCCAAGTGTGGGACTTGTAAAAATGGGAAAATAATCTCCAGGTTAGAGGTTGGTTCCTCAACTCCTCTGATCAGGTGTATTACTTGCAAGTTGTAGAGGTTTAAACTCAAAATCCTACTCTAAATTCCAAGGGGACAGAGATAGAGAATGCAAAAGAAATAAAACTAAGACTAATGAGGTGATACACCAAAGGAGTGGTGAACATTCTTTACTTCTAAAAATTGACACAGATCATAGAAATGCAACAAAACATCATGCACAAATGTAATGAAAGGTCAGAAATGAAGCAAACAACACAAACAGAGGATTGAAACTCATTCACAGAGCTTGCATTGTCATTTCCAATATCAAAAATACATGCATTACAACATCTGAGAGGCAGAAAACATGTTACAGTCTTGGAAGAGGTCTGATATTCCACAAAATCACTTTTCAAGGTGAAAAAGGGAGCCTGCAAAACATAAAAATGTCCAACCCCTCAAAAATGAGCCAAATCTGGCTTTTACAATGTAAAAAATGAGCCCAGGAGAGAGAAACATGAAAAAACATGAGAGGAGCTTCAACCACCAACCAAAATGCAATAAAACAGCATGGGCATCCTTACAGGTCCATTCCCTGACATTTTTCACCATGCTGGGAGAGAATGCGAGCCATTCTTCATTAAAAATGGTGGTTGAAACGTCATTTCTGTTGATTACCACGTGCCAGAGGTGTTTTTTAATTTTCTCTCTCCAAAATCCATCAAAATACAAAATTGATCCCAGAATCATGTAGAGAATTTCACCAGCTTTCCGTTGATATAAAGAACACGAAAAAATGAGCTCTGGATCGAAAGTTATGGTCGTTTGAAAATTTAGGGCAAAACAGGGCCAAAACGGGTTGGCGGGCCGAAATTTGAAATTTTCCCACTTTTTTACATTTGGGAAAATTTCCCCAAAAAATCCCTACTCGCCCCACTGATTCAGTGCCACATGGCATGATTCCATTGGTCGCGGGCTCTTCTGTGCTTCATTTTCCATCGTTTTGGCCATTGGAAAATTTTCCAAAAATTCTCCGCCGGGCCGATGACCTGAGGACACGTGGCATGATATGATTCACCGCGGGCATCTTCTCTTAAATTTTCCATCACTGTTGACCATTTTCCCTGAGCTGGACACGTGGTGGAACCCTATTGGATGCAGGCTTTTCCCTTTTGTTTATCCCTGCGGGCCTGCCTTCTCCATTTTATCGCCACGTGGACACGTGGCAAGATCCCATTGGCTTGCATTTGGGGGGCGGACTTTTCCTTTCAATATTTCCTTTGACTTTGCTTTGGGAAAAATTCCCAACTTTTCCCCAAGTTCTGCCAATCTTGGGACACGTGGTGAGCTCCCATTAGACGCAGGCCTTGGGGAGCAAACATTTCTCTTTGCACTAACCTTTGGGAAAATTTCCAATTTTCCCCCACTGAAGCTCCGTCATGCCTTGGAGACACGTGGCCTATCCCATTGGACTGTGGGCCTTGGGGGTGGCATTTCCCTTTGAATTTTTTACCTTTGGAAAAAATTCCCAATCTTTTTTGGCCCCGACCTCCTGACGCCGTGGAGACACGTGGCCTGATCTGACTTGTCGCGGGCCAACGGGCCAATATTTCTCCTTTGACCTAACCAAAACACTTCACCAAATTTTTAATCTCTCCCTCCACCACTCCGCTGGTCCTAAGGACACGTGGCATGATTTGATTCCCGAGTCCCGTAGGACCTTTCTGGAGATTTTTCCATGGCGCCATCCTATACTTAGGAAAAATTTTCAAATTTCTTCCCCTTGGACACGTGGCGCGATCCTATTCACTGGAGGGCCTTCGGGGTGAAAAATTCCTTCCGAAATCTTGCCAAACACTTGGTAAAAAATCCAATTTTACCTCCGCCCCCGCCCTTCTGAGGACACATGGCCTCACCTTATTGGCTCGCGCTTTTCAGGGGAAAATTTCCCACAAAAAAACTCCGCCAAGCCATAACTTCAAAAATACATGGAGTTAGGAGGAAAACTTTACCTTTCTGGAAAGCTGAGAAAAATATCTATCCAATGGTGCCATTTCCAAAAGGTTTTGAGTGCCTGAAAAGCAAAAAATTATGACTGAGGCACAAGAGAGGGAAGAATGAAGGGAGTTAGCCATAAAATGAGCAAGGGGCTCATTTAACTATGTGTCTACTCTTAGGAAGGAAAAAAATGGAGTGCTGGAAGTCTCCCCACTTTGCGAAAGAAACCAAAGGCAGCAACACGAATAAATTTGAGTCTGGTCCACAAAAGTGTGACATAGGTCTAGAAAATGAGCGCAAAGGAACTGAAGGTAATTCCACATGCGTATAACTATTAGAGTGTATAAGAGGAACACCTACATAAAGGATGTCCAAGTGATGTGAAGGAAACATAAAAACCCCCACAATAGAAAAGGGATCCACAAGAAAGGTTGGATTAGTGAAGAATTACAGAAAAATGGAAGTGATAAGAGTCCTAGAAGGGACATTACCAATAACATAGATGATGAACTCCTCCAAGGTACCTGTAGAAGGTTGATGAACCTATAACACATCATAAGTGGACTCTGCGAAAAGATGACCAAGGTTAGGAAGATACTCGTCCCAATGAGGTGGCTTGACAAACATAAGAGTGATGTCAAACAAGTGTGAGTCATCAGGTATATGAGTGAAAGGGGCCTCACACATTTAAAGTGGAAAGGAGGCTAGTGTACTAATGGTATGAAGCTGAGAAGGTGACTACTCGATAACTGATTAGATGGGAGGGGTGATAACACTCTCTAGAATAGTGAGAGAAAGAAGATAGAAGTCCTTTGTAGTACTCTCGGAAATAGAATTGGGTGCATTCTCCTCATCATCAGAAGAATAACTAAGCAAGTTTGTGTCAGTAGAAATGACATCACATAAAGAGGAAGAGGATACCACTGGTTCAACAATAACAAAAATGTCGGTAGTATGTGAAGGGTATCCATAGAGGGACTGAAAGATGCTCCAGATGTGGTGGGGAGGATATGAGTCTACCACGAGAAAGTAGAGAGGTATAGATATGTGCATCATCAAGTGACCAAAAAGATGGTCGTAAGTGTTGAGAAAGTCCTCAAGAAGATGATGATCATTAGGTACAGGAACTGGCCCAAGTAGAAAGTGTGAAAGACCCTCATGGGCGAAGTAGCATTCCATGGAAACACGCCAAGCTGAATAGTTCTCTCTCCCAATAAGAAGTGGCAGAGGATGTAAGATGATCCTATGACACTCAAGTCTAGAAAGAGCAACCTCCATGATGTGGAAGCAAAATTGCAAGATGAACAAGAAGAAGGGTGCAAGAATGTAAGACGCCATACTCAGCCGAGAATGTTTCTGCATGCAATACAACACCTGGGAGTAATAGTGACCACCCTTGAGTGAAAATTTATAAAGTATTGAGTTTACAAAAATAATAATCCCATCATGAATTGTGCAAAAAACCATGCAATTTTGAATAAAGAAGTTCTCAAAACCGAGCAACGACTCAAAAGTTATAGCAAAAAAATGATTCTGGCAACTGCTAGAAAAAGCCAATAAGTTCTGTAAATGGATTAAAAATGTGCCCAAAATGTGTGAAAAGGGTGTCGTGTTGGTACTCATTGGAAAGAAAATCAAATTTTAGATCGATTTTATTTTGCTTGTGAGAGGGGATTACCCTGTTGCGAACCCCGAACCTCGCCCTCCATCTTTGACTCTCGTAGGAAGGGCAACATTTACAAGCAAAATTAATCTAAAATTATTACAACGCCAAGAACCAATTTTTTACACCTTAAAAATTTAAAAAGGGTTGGGGGATGCTCAACTCGATGTAGTGGGGATCAGAGAGAATGGGATTTCTGAGCTAAGATTCCATCCGCCGAGTCAGGTTTTGGAGAGGACCGAGTCAATCCAAAGAGTTGGTGGGTGAGTTGAATTGGGTATATACCAAGATGATTCACTATTTGACAAGCTAGGGACTATGGCTAGATCAAGTTGGAATTATGATGGGAGTAATGGATAGGTCATCATGTGGATGGGAGGTGAGCTTGTTGGTAGGGAAGCCAAGTTAGGGAGCTCCACGTCGTGGTGAGGATCATTGAGTTGAGTTGGCAGCGACTGGGTCAGTCCGTGGAAAGTGTCGAGGAGCTTGGGGAGATGAGCTGCTAGGTTGGTGCCACGAATGCTAAATAGAGCACCACGAGATTACTGTTGCAACCGGTGAAAAACATGTTGATCTGGAAGATTAGGTCAGGGCGAAAGTGAAAGAGAGTTGATAACGTGAATCACGAAGATACTGGTGGGATGACCAATAAAGCTCAAGGCATGGGATGGAAATGATGCCAAGGCCAACAACTAGTACAAGAAGGGTTAAAAAAAAAACCAAACAAACCTCAGGTAATGAGTGAACCCAAGCACAAACATGAAAAGGAAACAAGAAGCAGGCCAAAGTATGAGCCAAGGATGTGAGGGAGAAATAGAGAACCAAAGACAGAGTGCAGCCAAAAAAATGTATAGGTGCTAAAAAACTAGACAATGCAGGGAAAATGGCTAAAGCATAGAGGATCGAGGGATGAGCAAGCATGAATGAATCCAAATCAGGCACGATGAGGGGTAAAACAATGTGAGTCGGAGGAAGTAGAGAGATCGAATGTAAACTTAATCGAGCCGTCGAAGACCCAAATCTAACTCAGTGAGTTGAAAATAAGGCACGAGTGAGCTAGTGATTGTGCCATGGTGGCGAGCTAGTGGGCGGATTAGTTCCCATCTTGGTGAGTTGGGGCCGAGTTAGACCAAGGAGGGGAATTTAATAACCTTTAGAAAGCACAAAACAACACGAACAAACCCTTGAACAGAAAACTCCAAAACTACAACCTAAAATCCTCAAGACATGTATGTAACCTTAAATATCCTGAAAACTAGAAACAAAAATGAGCACAACCCATAAGCCATGAACACGTGAATAGAGGTTTGAAGGCCTTGAATCAATGCAAGAAGAGCACAATCTGAATATCCTTTATGAAACATGCAATGAGAATTGTAGATCACTCCGAAAAGTTGGAAAACACACAAAAAATGCCGAATAGTGCACAGATCCACAAGATCTTCTCTGATACCATGAAAGAGGGTTCAAAACCTGAAACATGAGGATCATGAGGGATGACGTGCACATCAATGGATGTGTAAATGGTAGCATGAAGATATCTTAGGAGGAGCGAACATCAACCAGATGTGCATGCAAGGATTTGAAACATGAGCATAACCTCATTACAATCAAAAAAATATTTTAGAATCTCATAGATCCAAAGGGGTGTACATATAGGAGGTGTTGAGTAACCCCCATTACTGTAATCATGACAACTCAAGTCCGGATGGGGATTTAAATTTCTATAATAGAAGTGTAACTCTCAATGATACATATGATGCACTAAAACACTGACGCGTAAGATAATATCATAATGACCCCTAAACAACACATGGACCTACAATCTCACCTAAGTTAGATGAATCACCTAATGATGTGGAAAATAACTCATACCAATAGGAATTACTTGGGACAACCATCAATGAAAGACAAAGGATCAATGACTTTTCAAATTCCAGAATATTTGATTTTTTGGAATATACAATTTATTTGGAGTTTGTGAAATCAATATTGGGTGCATATATGCTAAATCTACTCCACGGTGGGTACAAAAAACTGTTGGTGAACTAATTTTTCAAATGGGAAAATTAGTGGTTTCTCATCAACAATGTATGGGACTGAGTCCCTCTGCTTGAGTGGAGAAGCTTCATGTATTGAAAAAAGGAAATGAAATAATCTAAACTAATTTCCGGGTTGGCCCGAAGACTGGGGATCACATAGGAATACTTCACTAAACCTGTGGTAGTTGTTTGTATATAATACAAGAGAGGAAAATTTCTTAGTGGTGGAGATAGGAGAGAAAAAATGAGAGGGATTTTTAACAAAAAATAACATAGTAGAGTTTTTTACACTAAAATCTAAACATTTCACTTGCATCAATAAGAAGAAACCATTTGCAATGAAAGAGGAACAATAAAAAAGAAGAACAATTTTTTATTGCACCATGTTGTACAATTTACAATGCTCTTGGAGTACAAGTTGAGATGGAGATAAAACAGTAGTAGAAAAGGGATAGAAGAAATGAAGGAACTTTCTCCTAGTAAGAGAGTGAGAGATAGTAAACAAGCATTAACAATCCTCTTGGAATGTGGGTGTTATTCATATTTATAGTGCTAAAACCATATTTTCATCTCCCCTGCATGAAATTTCAAATTCTTTTGTGACTTTTGACCTTTCAAGTTCCCGTCACGACCTTTGATGCTCCTTCATGACTGCTAGCCTTCAAATTATATTACGACCCTTGGTATTCCTTTGTCACCTGTGACCTTTCACCTTTCTTAACTATGTAGGTTCCCTATTTCATCTTCTAGCCACATCATCACCAAGTCTCCCAAAATCTTCTTGATGCATGGCCTCCTTTTCCATGTTGCTCAAAATCTTCTTGACGTGCGACATCATCACCCGGGTCACCCAAAATATTCTTGATGGGAGAAATCATCCTCTTGAGTCAATAAAAATCCCCTTTATGCACAACAGATCATCCTCCAGAGTTTAAAAAAATCCCCTTGACGTGTGACATCCTTTTCTGTGCTACCAAAAATATCCTATGTATGATATCATCTTCCTGACACACGACATCAAACTTTGTTGTCACACGACTGCATTATTTAGTTGCCTAGGACTTTATGTCATGTTAATACATTCTATGGTCACATAGGATTTCATGTCATGTGACTACATTCTATGGCGTCATGAATCTTAATGCCTGGGTTGCCCATATGAAGTTGTTAATGCACATCACAGGGTTTGTTATCGTGTGTCTTGAGCCTCTCGGATGCCTAAAAGTTGTTATGTTATCTCATTTTAGTGATTCCAACTAAAAATGAGATAACCATAGGAAAATTTTGGACAAATCTCTTAAAAATTCCCTTTGAAAGAGATTTTCGGGTTTTCGGGTTTTCATAACATGAAAACAAGTTTCTTGCATGTTATATGTCTCATGTTTCCTGAAACCCGAAACCCAATTATCTAAGTCCTTCATGTCAGGTTTTAGGAACTTCTAAGCATCGGAACAAGCTTTTCCCAAAGCATGTTTTATGCCTCATTTTCCCTGAAACCCGAAACCTGATTTCCTTAGCCATGTGTTAGGTTTTCAGAGTTTTCAAGCATCAGAACATGTTTTATTCAATGCATGTTTTATGTCACTTGTTTCTCGAAACCCGAAACCATAATTTAATTAAAACCTTTGTATCAGGTTTTCAGACTCTCCAAGCATGATGACATGTCATTAATGTCTAGTCTTCTGCTAGTTGGCACATGTGTCAAATAAGGTGTAATTAATGCTAGTTTATTATAAATAGTCAGCTTTTCCATGTCATTTGTTACAATTTGTTTTTGTTGCATTGGATTTTTGTTGATGCTTCCTCTACCTCCAAACCTGATCGAGCTTCCGATTGATTTCACCAGCCATTTTTTGATCATTTTTCAATCTAGTTGAAGGTATTCTTCTCTTCTTTATTTTTAGAAGATTTTTGTGTTATTTGTGAAGTTTTTGTTTGGGGTTTTCATTTCTTTTCCTTCTTCTTTACTGTTTTAGGGTTTTGGAGTTGTTTTCCTTGTTTCTTGTCTTTTTCCATGAAGGCTCTTGTTTGAAATTTACCCCTAATTTATTTACTTATTTTCCATAAGTTGTAACTTGTAGATTTCATAATAATTCTAAAAATTCCTAAGTGATCATGAGGCAGGAATTTTTCATGTTCTGACACGTCAGAAACCTGATATAATTGTTTCAGATTTTGTAGGGTGTTTTACATCTCACCCTTTCCACCTTGTTTCAGGTTTTTCCAGGTGCTCGACATCCATCAAGATCTGCAGTTTGTCGGGTATTTCTACCTGCTCGACATCCTCTAGTTTCCATCTTTGTGTCGGGGTTTCATACTTTTCTAACACATCCTCACTTCCGCAGTGTGTTAGGTTTTCATTGATGCTTAGCATGTCTTGACTTCTAACATACACTCCTTTGTGTCAGGTTTTCAAAGGTGGTTTGCAAGTTTCAAAATTTGAACTGTGTGGTGGGTTTGTGCACTTGTCTAACAAACTTTCAAGCCTGATTTTTCTTCCAGAAATCATCAAGGCATTTCTTCTTCGAGACTCCTCATGTCAGACCCTGGTCAGTCTAAGGATAAGTCAGGAAAGATGAAGTATGAATATCAGAAGATGGAGTCTTCTTCTTACATAAGCTGTAATTATGATATTCAGTACATAGAGCTTGGTAATATAGATATGGAGGACTTCTGGAAGAGAATTGAGGATTCTTCTCAGAATTCTTGGATGAATTCAATAGCTGGCAATGGTCTCCCTCTTGCAGCAAGATTTCCAATATCATCTCAATGCCCTGAATTCATCTTGGCTTGTGCTTCCCACTATGACTCAGCCTCCCGCTTAGTAAGAAATCAAGAAGGAGATCCTATAGTGAAATTAGATGGAGGTTATTTTGATCAACTCCTAAGGTTGCCTGACTTTGTGGAGTATGTTGATTTAGACCATAAATCAGCACAAAAGGCCTGGAAAAAATATCAGGAAGACTACGTCAAGCATGTAAACAAGAAGTTCTTGATCAAGGGTAAGCCAACTATTTCTAGGTTTGCCAAGTTGGTCCTTAGAAGTGATTTATTATTGAAATCGGTGATATCGTGAGCCTGCTGAGTCGGTTAGTTGGGCTCCTAGAGTCAAAAGAATTCCAAGGGTGGATGTACCTGTTCATGGTCATCATAAAGAAGAATGACCAAGGGTTTGATTGCGGTAATCTAATAAGTGACGAGATAGACCCCCAAATGAAAACAGTCTTTTCTACTAGTAAGTTTTATATGATGTCATATGTCACCTATGTAGCAGCAGGAATGAGGAACTACCTAGGGCTAGATGCAAAGGGAAACTGAGATATATATTGGTACTTCCATTAGATAATAATAAAAGGGTCTGAAGACCAATATAGAAGAGTGAACGACACCTTCTTATATGAAAACGTTTGTAGGTTGGATCCTGATATGAGGAAGAGAAGGGTTTTTGACGAAGCATGGGATGAAGTGTCAAAATGGGGTTGGATTTTCTTGCAATTCAAGAAGTTTACTTATCTTCAAGTGGTAAGGTTCCAAGGTAACCCTTTCCATTTTCCTAGGTTCTAGGGTGACAAATTGATCCTCATTAAGTTAGCCAGACAATTATTGGATTTTCACAAATTCCAACAAAATAGGCACAAAGCCACCATCTCCTTCCCTATTTCCATTGGAAGGTATACATGCTCTATCGTGGTTAAGGCCAAGAATGTGGTGTATGAGCTTCTAGAAAAATTGAAGAAATATATGAAGCTTAGGGAGGGATTCGACATCAGAGGAGTCCTCAAGTCATATGGAACCTTGTACCTACATGTGCCCAATGTGGAAGATATCTAGGTTGATCTTTAGGATGAATTTGCCATCCGAAGAAAAGACAACAGTAGACTGACACTTGAAGAAATTCAGATGTTAGATCTTGCTGATATCCTCGAAGGAACCATGGATAATCAAAGTGTCCTGGACACCAGGTACAAATAATCGGATGGAGACCAATATGGATTCCCAACCATCAATTGGTTTGTTGCTGAAAAAGCTTTTATTGCTTAAAGAGTTGATTAGACTCTTGTCTGTACCAAGGCATGGCTCATTTCTTTGGGAATGAGCTATAAGGAAAATAAATTTTCAAAAATAGCTACTTTAGAAGAGGCAAGATATCAGCAGGGTGATGATATCATTGATTTCAATAATAAAATCTAAGGGAGAGAGGGAAGAGGATAAAATCCCTACCAAGAGGTAGATTAAATTTAAGTTTGTCAGAAGAGGAGAAAAGCAAGGAGCTGAATCATCTACCACTCCTTCACAAACAGTTGAGTTACTAGAGTCACCTCCTCCACCAGAACAAGGAAAAATTCCTTGATAAGATAAGGTTGGTCAACCTCTTGTTTCTCCTTTCGATGATTTCTCATCAAAAGTAAGTCTCTCTCTTTCTTCTCAAGCTTTGACTCTAGAATATTTACCTCCTCTCTCCCAATATTCCTCACCTCATATTTCTACGCCACTTTCATCAGCCATGGCCAACATCTTCTCTGACCTCTTAGCTCTCTCTATTGAACCTAAGATGGCCATAGATATGCCTCCTCCTTCAGCACCTTCATTCCCTGAATCTATCCCCACAGTCACCACACTTGCACTCATCACTACTCCACAAGTAAACCTTCCTCCACCTAAAGATACAACCATGACACCTCCGATAGGAGGAAATTCTTCCATTGTACCTCAATGGTTGGTTGATTAGACTCTAAGGAAGAGGAAGGTGATATTTCCCCTACCATCCTTTGAATTTAGTTCACTCAAGGCCTCTCCTGCAAAATCTCCCAAGAAACCCAAAATGGTTTCAAGGGTTTTAGTGGATGCCCTAGGGCATGAATTTGCAGAGATTACCACTCCCGTGGCCGAAAAAACCAAGGAGGATATAATGGTTACTGATTATCAGATTACAAGGGTTGATCTGGGAAAGGTAAAAATAGAAGGAGCACAAAAATATGCGCAGGATGCCATGAACATGCTATGCCAGAAGCTGAGGGAAACGAAGGTGAGCAGTGTAATTTCAAAAATAGGGACGGAAGCCTATATATTTTATTAATGTGAAATTGATTAACCATTGCAATGGAGTGCTAAAATATTTATACATATTGAACAACAATGTGCAGACAAATAAATATGTTGCATAGTTAAAACCATACTCACAACTGCTTCCAATAATACATTTGGGAAGCATATAAATTGTTATAATAATTGTAACAATTATCCCTGTGAAACAAAAAGAAAAATATGGTTTAAAACCATATAACAACTTACAATTATATTATGGGTTATGATATAACCATATAATATGATTATTTAATTAATAAAATAAATTAAATAATAAATCATATAATGCATAATTAATTTATCCTAACATTTCCCCCCTTAATTGTGCATTGTCTCAAGGGATGAGGAGAGGAACTCTCTAAACAACTTGAACTTGTCACGTGCAAGTGATTTTGTGAAGATATATGCTCGTTGTTCAGCTATTGGACAATATTAAAGCTGGATGTTGTGCTTCAACACATGTTCGTGTATGAAATGAAATTGTACCTCAATGTGTTTTGTTCTCTCGTGAAAAATTGGATTGCGAACAAGTTTGAGAACACCTTCATTGTCAACATACATGGTGGTCGGTTTGTCCTGTGGTATTCCAAGTCCTTCTAGTATGCGACGTAGCCAAATTGCTTGTCAGACAACTTCTCCTGTAGAACGATACTTGGCTTCTGCAGAAGAATGAGAAATGAAGTGTTGTTTCTTACTTCCCCATGATATTGGTCCAGATCCCATAAAGAACACAAATCCTGAAGTGGATTTTCTGTCATCAATGTTTCCTGCATGATCTGAATCCGAATATCCAGACAAGAAGAAGTTGTCATTCTTCTTGTATTCTAGACCAAGATCCACTGATCCTTTGAGATATCTCAATATGCACCTTGTTGCTTTCCAATGAAAAACTTTGGGTTCCTACATGAACCTGGATAGATAGCTTACTACAAAGCTGATATCTAGCCTAGTGTAGGTCAGGTAAATGAGACTCCCAATCAACTACCGATAGAGAGTGGTACTGACCTTAGGAGATGGATCTAAACGAGATAACTACAATCTATTCTCCATGGGTGTAGCAATTGGTGTGTAATCCATCATCCTAAAATTCTCGAGTGTAGTCTAGGTGTATTTCATCTGAGAAACAAAAATATGATTCTCTTTCTGCCACACTTCCAATCCAAGACAATAATGCATCAACCCAAGATCGGTCATGTCGAACGATCGATTAAGATAGTTCTTCATTGCATTGATCATCCTCACTAAACTGCCAGTGATGACTAGATTGTCGACATAGACAACAACAATCACCATCTCCCCCCATTGTTTTTTGAGGTAGAGATTGGGATCGTATGGATTTCTAATAAATCCATGTTGTACGAGATGCTCATCAATCTTGATGTACCATGCCCGAGGTGCTTGTTTTAGACCATACAGAGATTTCCTAAGTCTACATAGCTTTGCTTCTTGACTAGGTACAACATATCCCTCAGGTTGAGTCATGTAGACTTCTTCTTGTAAATCTCCATTTAGGAAGGCACTTTTTACGTCCATTTGGTTAACTTTCCATCCAAACTGAGCAGCTAGAGCAAATATCATCCTGATCATTTTGATCTTAGCTGTGGGAGAAAATGTCTCCTCATAGTCAATGCCTTCTTTTTGTGCATACCCCTTTGCTACAAGTCTTGCTTTGTACTTGTCCACTGTCCCATCTGCTTTGTACTTAGTTTTGAATATCCATCTGCATCCAATGGGTTTCTTCCCTGGTGGAAGATCGACAAGCTGCCAAGTGTTATTCTTCATCACTGATTGATATTCAAAATCCATGGCATCTTTCCAAGCTTTTAACTGTAGGGCTTCCTGGACTATAGAGGTCTCATCTGATTCAATAACTCTACTCATCAAAGAAAAATTAACTTCTTCTATTGCTTTACTGCGAGTCCGTGGTCTAGGGGTGGATGTATCTGGTGGAGCATCCAATCTTACATCTTGTAATGTACTTGTACACCATTTAGGCATACGCTGAACTATTCCCACAGGTTGTGGTTCTATCTGATCATCATCATCCCCATCATCACTTTCATCTTCTGAGGGAACATCAACTTCAATTTTTATAATAGGTGAAAAATCTACATCTTGCGAGTCTGGAGGAGGAGTCTATGCTTCCTTCTTCTCGAAAAACTCAACATCTCTAGTGGTGTAGACTTTTCTGGTCTTAGGATTCATCAATCTATACCCAAGAGTCTCTTCATTGTACCCAATGAAGATGATTTTTTGTGACTTCATGTCCAATTTTTTTTTGTTCTATTAGGGTATGTGCATGTTTGCTTTGCACCCAAATACTCTGAGGTGTGCAATGGATGGTTTCCTTTTTGACCATGCCTCTTGTGGTGTAATTCCATCAAGAGCAGTTGTGGGTGCTCTATTCAACAAATACACTACTTTCTTTGCTGCTTCTGCCCAAAATATCTTTGCAAGTTCAGAATCATTGATCATGCATCACACCATTTCCATGATAGTATGATTTCTTCTCTCAACAACACCATTTTGCTGCAGTGTGTGTGGAGGAGGCATTTGTTAATGAATCCCGTGAGTTTGTAGGTAGTCTCTGAACTCATCACTGGTGAATTCCCCCCCTCGATCTGAGCAGAGAGTTATGATGTGACGACCAGTTTCTTTCTTAACTACTATTTTGAAATTTTTGAAGGTTTCAAATGCTTCACTTTTCTTGTGAAGACAAAAAATCCACATTTTTCGTGAATATTCATCAACACAAAGCATGAAGTATTGGAACCCAATATGACTTGGCTGCAATGGAGTGCAAAGATCGGTATGAACTAGGTCAAGTTTACCATGAGCTCAAAATGTACTCCTCTAGAATGAAACTCTGTGTTGTTTTCCTGCTAGGCAGTGAGGCCACTAGTTTGTATCCTTCTAAAGATATGGTAGCCCATGTACCATATTACAATGGTGAAGTGTTTCAAGATATTTGAAACTTACATGACCAAATATTCGATGCCACAATTGTGATGAGGTGGTGTTTTTAGCTATAAGTGCGTGATCTTCTTTGTGAACAAAATCAAGTTGGAACATGCATCCCACATTGGAGGATTTTGCAATTATTGTTGAGCCTCTTGATTTATCTCAAATCAAACACGTTTTCTTGCCGAATTGACTATCAAATTCAATTTTCATGTTGTGATCTAGGATTTGACTAACTAAAAGAAGATTCTTTGTCAACCTAGGGACATATAGGACATCTGATAGTCTACATTTGTGTGAACCAAGGGGTAGAGAAATGTTCCCAATCCCCTGAACTATATATGAAGAATCATCTCCCAACGAAACATGATTTTTCGATGGTGTGTCCCTCATTGAAATAAACTAGTCTCTATGGCCGGTCATGTGTCGAGTGGCTCCCGAATCAACATACCAGACATCACTAGATGACGTGGATGGGTCAATTGATCGAGCAGTGAACAAGAAGTCTTCATTGTCTGACTATTCTTGTTGCTCAACAATATTACCTTGCTGGTGGGGTCTTCTTTTCCAGTTCCCCTTTTTCTGCCCATGATAGTTGTTAAAATGTCCCTTGTGAGATTGTTGTTGTTGTGGTCCAGAGTTGCTTGATGAACCTTTCTTATAAGTGTTATACCAACAATCTTTTAAGTCATGTCCTCTTTTGCAAATTGGACATTGCTTCTTCTGTTGATTGTCTCCGTGACACTAATTCTGATGTTGGGACTTCTGATAGGAATTAGGTTTTCCTTTACCTTTTCCTTTCCATTTTTGATGTGAAGAAAGAGCCTGCTCCTCTTCATCATCCTTATTGTGCATTACTTCCTCTTGTTGCAGTAGGTTTACCAGTTTTTCAAAACCAACTGTCGTATCTGTCATGTTTAGTATTGTGACAAAAATGCGGTAAGAAGAGGGAAGTGCTCTCAGAACAATGGGAACAAGAGCATCATCTATGACTGGTTCTCCTAGGGCTAGAAGTGAAGCCCTTAATTCTGTAACTCTTCTTAAGAAAGCTTCAATTTTCTCATTCTACTTGAATTTCAGCGTATGTAACTAACTCTGCAAATTTAGTACAACAGTCTTGTTCTTGGCCTCGTATACTGTACTCAATTTATCTCACGCTTCTTTTGCTGTTTTGGCATCTCAAATGTGGGGTTGCACATCATCGGACACTCCAAACAAGATGATGAGTTTGGCCTTCTGATTTGCTTTATCAAACTACCATTGTTGTGTTGTATTAGTGGCTGATTTGGTCAGAGTACCATTCACAACAGACCAGATCTCTTCAAACTCAAGTTGTGTCTTTATTTTTGTCTTCCATGCAGCATAGTTGCTTCCTCTGATCAATTGTGAATCCAGAAGAAAAAATTTGGGGGCATTGGTGCCCATTTTGCAGAGAACACTGATAGGGTTTGGCTCTTATCACTCCAGGTATAAGGTCTCCTAATCTATATACCGTCAGTCCAATATACCGATCCTTTCTATATACGTTCCCTTCCAATATACCCGTCCGTACGTGGAAGAAGCTTGCCCTTTCTATATACCTGGCAGTACGTGAAAGAGGCATTAACATACGTGAAAGAATTCAATACGTGGTACCAAGACAGTACTAATGGGGTCTGTGCAATTATTGACACCGGCTCAAAGAAATATCCTCATACGTGTGCGTAACTTCGCTATATACTCGGATAATTTCTCAGTCCAAATTTATGTCGTGCAATCGTTCACAGATGGATGGGATGGATCATAGTGTGTGCACTGTGACCTTATTACTCCCCGTCGATTTAAAGGGTCGATGCCCAAACGACGTTGTTGTAGCTATATTAGGCGTTAAGTGCAGTAGTAGTTGCAATGGCTTTACCCGTAAGTGCTTCCTAGAGGCACTGTATATATCGAACGTTGCGAATGAGATCTAGGATCTTGTGAGTGTTATATAACCAATTTTATACTGTTTTTGATTACAAATTTACCAGTTTCTAAGCAGTTACAAAGTTTTCAGTTGATTATGGAAACCTGCAAATTAGTACAATATGTTGAAGCATGCAATTACATTCAAAAATATGGAAAAATTGAATGGTAGGCAAAAAAATAATTTTTCGGGGCCCTAGTGGTCTTCGGAGCCTAATATAGCTTACTGAGCAAACAAATGTAAAAAAATAGCTCAAAATGAAGTTTTTAGATAGCCCTCCTTTGTAAAAAAGTGCTCCGAATGCAAAAAAATGTAGAGTGGAGATTTTTTTTTTTTTACCCTAAAATAGGGTTTTTCTTTCTAAATTTAGTTAGTTATAACTAAATTTGAATTTTCTGCTAAAGTTAGTGGTTCCACTAAATTTTTTGTCAAATTTGGTAATGGGTGAGGGAGGGGGATTTGACCCCTTGACCTCTCTTGATGGGAAGTGTCTTACAAAATTTATGCCAGCCACTTGGGCGGCTAAGCTAAACAAGTATATGTAAAGAGAAAATTATAATTAAACACTTCCAAACTGTAAAAACATACCTCTTCATAAAACCTTGGTTTTGGAAAGGTGGTTTTGAGAAAAAATTCCAGAAAAGAGAAAAAATGACAAGCGGTTTTGGCAAGAATGAAGGCGGTTTTGATTGTGTATGGTGCCTTAGATCATTTTTCTTCCTTCCTTTGAGTTTGTAATCTCTTCCTTGGTGAATTTTATTCTCCTCAACCTTAATTGCAATGAATAAAGGTGGTTTTGAGGAATTTGATGGCGGTATTGCAAGGGATGGGGCTGGGAAGTTGCAGAGGCAAGTCTGGATCTCTTTTGCTTACACAAGCTTCTCCAATGCTCCTCAAACTCTGCTGCAATCCTCCAATATCCTTCAACCTACTCTGAAACCAAATGTAATTTCACAAACAAGGATGGAAGCCTGCATATTTTATTAATGTGAAATTGATTAACCATTACAATGGAGTGCTGCAATATTTATACATATTGATCAACAATGTGGAGACAAACAAATATGTTGAACAAGTAAAACCATACTCACAACTGCTTCCAATAATACATCCGAGAAGCATATAAATTGTTATAATAATTGTAACAATTATCCCTATGAAACAAAAAGAAAAATATGGTTTAAAATCATATAACAACTTACAATTATATTATGGTTTATAATACAACCATATAATATGATTATTTAATTAATAAAATAAAATAAATAATAAATCATATAATGCATAATTAATTTGTCCTAACAAGCAGAGATGAGCTAAAGGAGAAATTTGAACAGTTAACGGAAGTATTTCTCAAGCTCTCAAAGCCCTCCCAGTCAACACCATCATCTTCTATCCCTACTCCTATCATGTTCGATTTCTCATCGGTACCTATGATGGAAAAGATCAATGAGAAGGGAAGAACGGTTGATGAATGGATTCAGAGGCTACTCCTACAAGGAAGAGAGGTCATTGATGACACAGTGGAGGTTTATAAATCCTTGAAGGAAATAAAGAAGGATGGTGAAAAAATGGATGATGAACTTTCACAGGAATTCGGGAACCTCGAGTTAAATTTTGAGGCTCTCAATGCACTAAAATAGGTTCCATCCCAGATCTTAAAGGAAGAAGGAATCATTCTGCATGGGGATAAACATTTCTAACTAGCCAAAGCCATCAGATTCATGATAAATATTCTCAGTGAAGATTGCAACTAGTTGAGGAAATCTAGAGATCAGTTGGTTGATGCCACCAATGACATAGAAGAGGAGCTATCCAGGATCTTTGCCAAGGTGTTGGGTGAAAGCTCAGATATTCTACCTGCTGACGATCTCTATAAACAAATTCAGGAATCAATTCAACACAAACCAGCTTCCGTCTTCGATCTGACAACCATTGATAAGTTCATAAGGATCGAGAATGTTTTAGAATCACTAAGGAAACTCAACAAGAGATTGAAGAAATGTCTTGGCAATGCAAGTGACAGTCAGGAAAATTGTAAGGTTATAAGTGATTATTCTAGTGCACCAGATGAAGCTGAGATGCAGGGCATAATCCAGATATCTAAAAATTTCGTGACAAGCAACCTTTGCTAGAGGAAGAAAAGGATGATGAATCAGAATAAGCATAATGTTTCATGTCATTTCTATCAAGAAATTGTCATGTCTTTTTTATTTTTCGTTTCGTCACATAGGAAGAAAATTTTTAATTGTTCTCCGACGTGAGAGTCAACCAAAATAGGACTCTCATTGAATGACTATTTTCTAGGATTTATCTTATTTTCTCTCCGCTCTCTCTATTATAAATAAGGGATGCTTATGCATTTCAAAGGAGAGAAATTTTTAGAATATTAAGAGCTATTGTGAAGAAGAAGAAAAACTTTGTATTTTCTTTTTAATCATTGAGGAATAGAAACATGTGTTATTTTGCAAACTTTGTGTTGTGGGATTCATCTATCTTGAGAGATTATTCTTACGTCCAAGATATTAAGCTATTCTTTGTTTAGTGTTCTTGATTATTTTAATCATTTTGAATATTACACGCATTATCTAAAACTCATATAAGTATTTCTTGATCTGTGTTTTCTCGAAAGAAAATATGTTCCTCTCATTCCCTTCCCGCTCTGTTTCATCTGTAATAGTTTCCTTTCTAACCCATTCTATTTCTAAAGTTGTAACATCTCCATCTCATGTTGATATGGATTTTGGGATTGTATCCCAACCCCAATGGTTATAATAGTGTGGATATTGTATATATTATTTCTGTTGTGTTTTAGATTAGTAATAAATAGGTTGCCTCACTTGTCTTTGAGGAGGGATTTAATCTTGTGTACTGTGGTTAAACCTCATATTTTGGTCTGAAAAAATATCCAACCAACACGCTATCGGGTGACAAAACTTGATGTCAGGAGGAAAAAAAAAAATTTCGCATGACACAAGGCTTGGTTTTAGGTGTCATAGGACCTGTGATGTGCATCAGGAGTTTCTAACATGGGCCACAAGGTTTAGCTTTCGCGTGACACAAGTTGCCAAGGTCACTGTAAATTTTTTTTCTTCACCCTGAGAGAAAATTTTAATGAAATTTGGTCATAAATATATGAATATTTAGGGTAAATGGTAAATGAATCCAATGATAATATCTAGAAGTCATTAAAATTAAGTATTCATCAAATTTTACCCTTATTATAACTTTTTCCTAGAGGTGTGCGCGGGTAGACTGAGTGATAAGAAGCCTTTACAATCACCACGGAATAAAAAATCATATGGGTCATGAAGTGAATTTAATTAAATTTCATTTGATTTTTTTTAGACTAAAAAATATTCAATGGGATCTTGAAACCTTTTGAGCAAGTTACAACTTGTACAAGGATCTTTGTGTCATAGAGTCACAAAATTTTCCACATCTCATTATTCCCAAAATATTTCCATGATTATTCCAACATGAAGTAGGATTTGTTATCTCTCCAATGCATATGGTAAGAGCTTATAAATCTTCATAAGGCTCTTAAAACTCTTCAAACAAGGTGACTAGATTTTTCAGAACATGCATTTCCCAATACCTTTCTCACAAAGACCCAGTTTCAAATAATTTGTTCCTAAACCTTTATTTTCTTCCAGAACTTTCCTAAACTACCTTGAAGGATTACTTATATTTTTCACACACTACTTGGAGGCATTATCTCTTCTTGGTAGACCCCTGGAAGGGGCTTATTAGGTGCAAGGGTCTTGAAAATAGGCCTTTTTAGGCCTCCAGGAGAAACTCCTTCCATGTGGATCATAATGATCTCATGAGTTTTTTTTCAAAAAACTTACCTACACATGAAATACAACTTTAAAAATATAGTTATTACATCTCTCTCATCCATGATGGGGGTTTACATAGTATGATATGTGTCAGAGGGCAGGTTTATGTTACCTGGTTCAGGGATTTTTCTGAATGTGAGCTTAAGCATCTTGACAAATATTTTAAATTTTATGGTAAAACTTTATCATGACAACAATAGTTATATCTCTCAAATTAAGGGCCAAGCACTAACATTATCTACTATCACCTAATATTACATTCAAAATCACAAGAGCACTTCAAATCATCCATCTAGAACATTTTCTTAAGGGAAAAGGGTTGCATCACTATGCATTTACATCATAGGAGGTGAAGTCTTTTTTATTACATCTCACACATTATATGAATTTATTATATTCTAGATATATCCCGATATCATTGTGCAACTTACACAAAGGCATCCTAGGGAATAACTACGCACACTTTCAAACATAACTACATGAAGTCTAAAATGTAGTGCAGTGCACGGTACTTATTTCACTCTTTGGGTGATTGTCAGGTTAGTCCAAATCCACATTTTTCATCTTTATTCTTAAATTTGATTTGGTTTGTGGGCATGTTTAGCTAGGTATCTTTCTTTTCAGATTCCAGGTATAATAAAAAAAATTGGAGTAAAATAAGAGTGATAAAAGGAAACTAAAAATGAAGCTCCTTCTGCAAAAAAATATCAGAGCTTGAACATCTAGGTGGACACTAGTGTCTAGATCTAGTCATTAGCGCTTGGGTGATCCTATCCTCCCATGGGTGCTTCTGTCAGAACCTCTAGTGATCCTTGACGATGCTTCTTCTAGTCTATTTCATCTATTCACTTTCACAAATCACCTCTAGACCACTAGTAAATCGGCCAAGTCATCTATAACTCTCATATTCTTAGGGTTTTATATTATTTCATGCTTGTTTCTTTTCCATTTACTTTATTTTATCACTTATATATCATTCATTACAATAGTTACTCTGAAATTAGATTTAATTCAATTTATATTAAATAATTTTGTACTTATATCATCAAAAATACTATGGTCTATCCCTTGACGCTTACCAATGCATGCTCTGTGGCACTTATTTTATCTATCAAATGCCCCACCTCTTTAATCAAATTTCTAGTTCCTTATTATTATGGTTGTTCCATTCTTCCCATCAAATTTGGGTCTCTTACTATATTTACACCATTCCTGATTACCCCTAAAATCGTAGGTTGTGACATGCTCTTAGTTATTGCTTAGCTCCATGCTACCTTCTATGCATCACTTGTGTCTTAATTACATCCATAAAAAATAAGTTGTCACCATCCAAGGTATTTCACCATGTACATCCTTTACTTGTCCCACTCGTTCTAATATCTATGCACCAGTCATGGCATCTAAGCCTCCTACGGCTCTCAAGTCTAAAGCTACCTCTACATCTAGCTCTCTTATTCACACACCACCTACTTCAGGACCTTTTTGTCATCATCTTTCCATTAGTCCACCTCGTTAGCCTTAGTCTAATACTCGTGAAACCCCTTATCTCAGTTGTTCTCCACCTTCTTCTCGACATTGGTCTCATTCACATGCACATAGTTATTCTCCTTTTCCCTTGATCATATATCATGGTCATATGTCTTTTCCTCCTTGGTTATCTAGTGGGGGACCCTCTCCCTTCACTATGATTAAATATCCTTCTATCCCTTACATACTTGAGGGGAATCACACTTTCTCCCCACAATCAATTACTATAAGTTGTCTCTAGTGTTCACTAATACACTTCATGATCCATTCTTCATGTCTAATATTTCTAATAACTTTTACATCCCTTGGTACACAGATTGTAACGTCATTTCCCAATGACGCACTCTAGTTATACGGTTCAAACTTGACTGTTGAGGGCACACTTCATCCATGAACCTAAAATTCTCTACTATTGATACACTTTGATCTCAATACGTCACAACACATATTTCATAACATCTACTAGTCTCTCTCACTCTTTGCTTCATGACTAGCTTTCCGAGCATCACCACATTGTTGGTTCACATACTTTCTCTTCATTTCCCGATGACACAATCTATTTCCATGGTTCATACTCAATTTTTGAGGGTCCAATTATTAAATGAACCTCACATTATCTATGCTTCATGCTCAGTGCTTCATGATACATATTTTCTAGCATCTACTCTCATGTAATACACTCATCTCCTGATGACACACACTTGTTCTATGGTTCTTTCTTGACTGTTGAGGTAAAATTTATAAATGAAACTCATCTCATACATATCCATTGGGGGGGAATTTTTCTCCTATCATCTACACAACTTGCATGTATCACATAATCATACTCGAATAGTATTTTTATATCTTTGTTGTATTTACTCTTGTTATCTTATTCTACTGACATGTTGCACTTTGCTTACTATGTTAGATGAATTCTTATATGTCATTATCTTTTTTATCTAAAGGTCATTATCTTATACTACTTATATTTATAACATGCTAACTGGTGCTTCATGTGTGGTATTTTCCTTGTAGGATCAATACAACCATGATTATATTTTACTTTTTGATTATTATTGTTTGCAGGCTATGCCCTATGTCTTGTTTATTCACTATTTTCTTATGGATGCTTTAACCCTGATTGTATTGTGACATTGTGAGTGATGTCCCATTATGAAACCTAATTTACGTGATCTATCTTTTCTTCACAGTTACTTGTTACATTATATTCTCTTGCATGCTACATATTTTTACTAACTTTTGTTACTAGCCTACTATGTTTACATGTGCCTTGGTTTCTACCATGCACATCCCCTAATCCCTGCAAGTATTGACATCACAAGGTCCTCTCATTTGAAACGCATTCTCCTATAGTCATTGCATGCACCAAAAACAAGGGGGGAACCTATTGGTTGAACAAATAACACCTACATCATCTCATAGCTCCAATACAATACATAAATGACATAGGAACATAGTTACAAACTAACCTAGAATTAGACTTGGGTACAAAACACAGAGAAAACAATAACACCTATCAACATTCATTTTAAGACCCCCCTCCAAAAAAATATTATATAATGGGTGGAGAATGTGCCAAAAAATATATTATTATTGTTGGAAAATATTAGAAAGGATGGTTTTGGGACGACGAAAATTCCAAGTATTTTTAACTTTGTTACCATATGGTAACACATATCGGTTGATGGATGGAAATAAACATTGAGTTGTCATCTGATAAAACTTATTAGTTATTAGCTAGTGTCATACTTTATGTTATCGACTGATAATAGAAATAAATTTTTGTGCGACACATTTATCCTCATTACCGCTTAGTAACACATTTTTATTCTCGTCCAGTTTGTGTTCCAAAATCTGTTGGCATACATGATCATCTACACCCTTTAAGATAACAATGCATTCATAATTCTGGTTGGTAAAAAAGTGAGATATTGACGTTGTTTGATAACAAAAAGGTATTTCTGAATGTCATTAATTTGTTTTTCCGCAAGTTATCCAATGAGTTTTTCCTCCCTCTTGTCATGTGAATGTGTAACAAGAAAATCCTCAATTTTTAAGCATGTCATACATACCCTACCCAAAAAGTTTACCCTAAGGTAATTTTGAGCCCTCCTTCCTATCAAAATAATCAATGAGTTAGTGTGTATATAGGTTATTTAGATATACCTAGTCAATCCAAGTGTTTTTAACGCAAGATCCATCAAAACAAGTTTTTGGTAAGCTAGAGAAAGATCATTTTCTGAATTCTCGGAGCTAGCACACATCCTTTGAAGGAGAACAAAAGGAAAAAATACATCATGGAGGTGTATAAGAGGGATAGGAACATTTTTTAATCATTTTTGGAAGGGTTTTGAAGGTTTCACAAGTTTTGGAGCAAGTTCAGCAAAAGTGGGTCTTCGAGGCCTAAGCAGTGCACAGGGCCAAAAATGCTTCTGAGCTTCGAGATTTGATTTCAAGAGCTCAAAAAAGAGTTAAAATTCAAAAAATATATCATCAGAAAGGTAATTAAAATATGTACAAGATAGTGGAATCATATTCTTCACAACACCTTGGCACACTATGGCCCATCCAAGTTTTATCATCCAAAGCCTTGGAGCTAGAACAAAAATCCTATTTTCAGGGAACAAATTTATGGATCCTAAGATTAGACCACCACCATTGGATTCATAAGGAAATTTATATGTGGAATCATATAAAATTGCATAAAAAAAATTCTCCTTGAACTAAAGTTATAGTCCCGACAAGTCACTCTCCAAGGCACATGTTCAAATAATTAGTGAATTTCTAGGCTGGAAATCCAACCAATTGGAGAGTGGCGCAATTTTTTACACCAAGTGAACCAAATCTTTTTTGAAATAGGTGCAATTGAATGCACCCCTAACCTATATTTTCCCCTCGAACCTCCACATGAATGTAGTTTAACTCTTTCTTACAAGATAACCCCCCAAGGCTTCATTTCCCAGCCCTTGTCAAGCCAAGGTGAGGGTGCATTTTTGTGTCCCATGTGCACCAAAAATTTGGTTCAGATAGTGAAAAAAACTACCCATCCCTCCCATTTAGTCTCTTGGTCACCCATGTGCCCTCGAAAACTGTTTAAGGTGATTTTTCTAAGCCCCCCACTCTACCCATCGACAAATCACGCTCCGCCATGTGGCCCAATGAGGATAGGGAGAAATTTTTAACACTATTTTCACCAATAAATTAGTGGAAGTGGTGAAAAAAAGTGAGACCCATTCCAAAACTCAAAAACATGTAAAAAATTATAACTGTTGTGTTGCTTCTAGCTTCTTCCTTCACGCATGCATAGGTTCCCTCCGACTGCTAGCATTTCCTTCAATCCTCCATTTATGATGCTACCAAAAAATATAAATCACCTCCACCATATTTTCATCATCCTTCAGCATTGATACAATGATGAAACAAAGGTTTTTCAAGAGAAACTCAAGATTATGAGCTACCAGAAACCTTAGAGCACAAAAATAAGAAATTACTCATATCTCTCAAACCGTGCATAAGATCCCCATGAAAATTTGAGAAAATTTTCCTCATCTAAAAGCCTTGAAGCTGAAAAAAATAAAAATTGAAAGGTTTCCCTGATTTTTAATGGCATCCAACTGAATTTTTTTCCATAAGTTGATTCTTCTCCATTTGTTGTCAATCCAGGAAGCGGTTTGACTTGAAAATTCAAATAGAGAATGAAGAGAAAAAACCCAGAAGGAATCTAATTTTTTTTCATCAATCAAACACTCTAAAGTTTAACTTATAAAAATAACAAGTGCCATTGGTTTTCACTTACCACTTTTAGTAAGTTTACAAAAAAGGCAAACTCCTCCAAAAGAACAAAACAATGAAAATTACACAAACTGAAAACTAGGGCACAAGGGTTGAAAAATCCAAAAAAGAAAAATCAACTTTCCAAAATGGAAAGTAATTAAAATCAACCCCAAGACATATTTGGTAAACCCATAATGTGAAGGAAACACCTCAGTGAAAGCAATAAGGTGAAAACACGACATTGCCTAAAATAACAGCTCATGGGACCAACTTTCTAAAAATAACATTTTTTGGCTCCAGTTGCCAAAAGTTGCTACCATCTCCATAGTAACTTATGTCACTAATTTTTTTCATCCTTGTGGGATTGAAATATGATTATAAGGCTCAAACAGAGCATTGATAACTTCATATTGGCCTTGGAAGCATCACCTTGAATTCATGTGTGCTCAGAAATAATGTAAGGCATCATAAGGCGGAACAAGTGGATCCATCTTCATCACTCAGAGAGTCAGTTGATTCGAAAGAAGTTGGTAATAAAGAGCTTAATGATTTGAATTGGCTCATCAATCAAATATCAAAGGGGATCATCATGAATAGTTCCTGTGTCCATCCCAATCTCAAATTGGGAAGCTTTGAAACAATGTTTCTCAACACTCATTTTGTGACCAAGGTGTCTGTGTATCATGTACCATGGAGGAATTATGATAATCATTAGTAAGATAAAGTGTTCAAATTTCACTTCATCAAAGCTTATTGATGAGTAAAACAATGTGGCTATGTAGTCAAATTCATCAGATATTGGTTTCCATCTTCAAGCTTCTTCGAAGAGGACCTCAGTGAGCAATGTCTGCGGTCATTGAGGTGATAATTCAACAATGTTTTTAAACACTCAGTTCGAGCTGTTTTTGCATCATTTAGAGGAGGTTTCTAATGGTATAAAAATTTTAGAGATCCATATTTCACTGCACTAGGACATTTCTTCATATCCGTTAGGAAACAAGGACAAGGTGGCATGGCATCATCTACACAGGTGTTCCTTTTTCCCTCCTTCTCTCTTTCTCCCTCTTATTTATCTCTCCTTTCTAATTCTTCATTGGGTGTAATCATTATGTTCTGTCCTATTCACTTAAGTCACATATTTTGTAGTTGTAAAATTATTTTCTCAAAATTATAAAATAAAAATTTAATTTTTCTTTTTTAGAGGCAAACGAAAGGTCACAAGTGGAATAGGAATACGAAGAGTCATATGAGGTAGATGAGAGGTCAATCCATCTTGCTATAAATTTGGATGGCTTCTCCATTCCAAAGAAGCCTAAAAATTACATTAAAAAATTACATGCTGAAAAATTTGTACTTTATAGCAATAGTGGATTGTAATATGTTGTTGGAATTTGTGTCATCCATATACATGAAATAAAGATACACTTATTCTGCATGTTTTATTCTTTTCCCTTGCCTTGTATAACTTCTGTAAATGTTAATCAAGGAATATAGTTTTTTGCTTTCCAATATGTATGAATGCATGCATCTTTGTATGCATGGTTTCCTCTCATCGTTGGAGTAATAAGCATGGTTGTTACATGCATTTCATGGTTCTTCTATCTCCCTCTTTTATACACTTTGTAAGCATAGTGACATAAGAGCTTTGTATCTCTGGTAAGTGAATTTGAAGACTTTGCCACAGGTTTAGTGGAGTGCTCATATGTGATCCTTGGCCAATCTTGGCCACCCACATCATTTAGATATGATTAGGATTAGTCACATTCAATAATGGGAGTTGTATCATTCAATGCAGAGGGGCATAGCCTTGTGAACGTTAGTGGAGACACCTAATTTCTCCACCTGATAAATGTCTTCATCGACACTCTTGGTAACATACCCTTGTTACTGGATGTTCCCAACTCCATGTTACCATCCTCGAATAATGGTCCTATTCCTTGCCTATATATATACCCGCCCCCTTCATTTTCACTCATTTACACTTAACGTTTTCTCCAAAATAGAGTTTTCCAGGGCCTCTGCCACTATTGTAAATTTTTTTTTTTACCATCCTCATCCACTTCCAGTATTAGCCACACATGAAATGACTAGCTCTTCATGTCACGAGTACATGACACCCATGTATCTTTCAATACACCTTTAAAAAAAAAATCAAGATTCAAGATTCATCAATCATGGCACCAATAAAAAGGCAAATTAGCACTCCGTCCTTTGTTTATAGAAACCTATTGTATCCGCAGTTACTACAACTACTGGAATACCTAAAAATTAAGAGTCAGTTGGATTAGATTGTAAACTCAAGGTTCCATGAAATTCTTTACATGCCTCCGTATGAGACAGAAACCAAATTGTTATAGAATTTAATGCATTTGGATAATAGTTCTTATGACTCTTTCACAATTTCACTACCATCGCACCAATTTTTCATTAGAATAACCCCTGATGATATTCATCATCTAACAAACTTGCCCCATTAAAATGCATTGAGTGGATCCATAAAAACCATTCTACTAGATGAGAAAAATAAATTTTTAGATTATCATTACAATATTTATGTTGATGTTGAGGTTAATAATCCCTCCAAAAGAGGTATTAGCACATAATCAATCAAAGAACCATTTCTTTTGGCCATGGTGGAATTTTTCCAAACTCGCATCATTTTACAAGGAAGATACACTGACTTTCCTCCATGGGAAGTGTACTACCTTCTCTAAACCATTTCCAGTGTTAGATTCACTTGGTGTACAT
Organism: Taxus chinensis; assembly: GCA_019776745.2. Lineage (NCBI taxonomy): Eukaryota > Viridiplantae > Streptophyta > Pinopsida > Cupressales > Taxaceae > Taxus > Taxus chinensis. The sequence continues at coordinate 36,189,646 of CM034148.1, read as the reverse complement.
ATGTTTTAATAATGATTGGCTCTGACCTTTACAAAGCCATTATGAGTCATAGTGCAGTTTTTTCTTCTTCTTGTTTTATTTTTTCTTTCTATTATGAGGCTTTTCACGCACTGAGATAAACAATTTTTCCAACATCTTTCCACGATAATATGGATAAATATGAAATTTATATGGACCAAAATTTGGTGAGTATTTTGTTTTAACAACATTCTATCTTGACTCTTTCCATAAAAAATCATTTTTTAAATCAATTCTGAAAACATGTAATATGTTTTAAATAGGTTAAAGGAGGTGAAAAAATGGCTTCACATATTACAGTAATTCATGCACATAACCCTACTAGGCCTGAGGGGTTTGGTGAGAATGTTTCAGTTGATCTCACAATGATCGATGAATTTATGGATGTCACTACTACCCAACAACCTAGAAGTAGAAACAATTAGATGTGTGGTTTTTTGAATCGCTACCTAGCTAAGATAGAACATGTACTGAGGCCAATCCAATTTTTAATTAATACATAATTTAAAATCATGTTAATTTTTATTAAAATATATATATACTAATCATAATCTGAGTCTTGACAATGACATATGTCACTATCGTAATGTATATCCTTAAATGACACATCACCTGGACACATGGTGTCTGCTGCTATAGAAAATAATTACATTGCTAACCAAAAGGAGATTCATTCTGTAGAAGTTCTTTGTCTTTCAAGTTGAGGTATAAATAAATTATAGATCTAAATTTTATTTATATTAGTCTTTCTTTTAAGATTTTATCATGAAATTTAACTAGTTTTCCTTAAAATCGGGTCTTGGAATGCCTCCACAACCCTTCCATCCAGTACCACAGTCTATTGATTATGGACAACAACATTCAAACCATAAGAAATATCTATTGATTTCATTCTTTTTAAGTACTTAGTGTTCTCTTTTTTTACTTCGTAAATACATCATAACGATATTGTTAAATTATTGATGCTCATAGAATTTTTTACAACCTCAATCTCATTTTTAGGAGGCCATCCTCACTGCTCAAAAATTAAGGATTATAGCACACAAATTTCCCCTTCCACCTCATGGTAGGGGAAAGAGAATAGTGTTGTCGATATAAATTTGATCGACAACTAAATACACCCTTATACCTATTATAAATGTTAGGACAAAATCAAACCAACTTTAATCGTATGAGGGACCTAGAAAATATTCTAATTATAGGATAGTTTATATGTTTTATTGTTTATAAACAAACAAATATAGGATTTTGGGAAGACCATTTACAAATAAAAAAGAAAGAAAGAGAATTTACAAAAAAGAAAAAGAAAGAGAATTTACAAAGAAAAACGAAACAAAGAAAAGACACACAAACAAGAAAGACAAGAACAAAAAAGAAACAAAACCCACAATCTGCATATTATCAACCCTATCCGATAGAGTGATATCTATGAACTAGATAACCTCTTGGAGGGAAGAAAGCAAGCTTGCAACATCATTTATACTTTTATTATATTCAGTTGCATGAATAATGCTTGCATAGAATTAATCCTTTTAACTCCCAATAAATTAACCCTTTTTACTCCATTCCCATACAATACAGAAATTAAAACTTAATTTAGATGTATTTTTTATTCCAAATTTCTGGTTGTAAAATAGCAGTGTGTGAGTAAAAATTAACCAAATATACAACATATACACAATGATACAAAGTCATAAAAGAACAACATGAAATTCATATTAAGATGAGAAACTGTTTTACAAATGTGAAACACAAAGTCACTGAAATCAACTTTATTCAAGATTTGACAATACAATAGCAAAAATGAAAAATTATAAACCCAAATGCTCACAATTGTGTGTAAAAATCCTTCATTGGTCCCTTGGATATACAGATTTAATTCTGTAATCATATTATTGATTAGAAATAGAAAATCAGTATCCAGATAATAATAATAATAATAATATAACTAGATATACCTGTTGTATCTATTGTTTACACTCAAATATTCAAACTTAGGTTATCAAAATCGTGTAATCAAAGCCTCATTCAAAATAATTTCATAGAAAATATAGAATGAAAAGAACTAAAATAAAATGCAAATTACCTTGATGTTCCTCCTATACAAAATAGTGCTTCTTCTTCTTTTATTTATTTCTCCATGAAAATAGTTACAACCAATCTGTTCATATTAAATGGTACTTTAGAAATAATCTCTTAAAAATTCCACTTAATAGATAATATATCAAATGATAGAGATCATCGATTGAATTTATGATAGATGATTTAAAAATCATATCATGAATTATCATGGATAGATAATAATAGGAAACAAATATAGGGGTAGGGGACCCACCATATTAAAATAAATCATTTATTCCAAATCATTCATATAACCATATCATTTGCATTAAAATTTCTAGATCACATTAATCGACATCAAAATATAGAGTTTAATATTTTCTAAACACACACACACACACATGTACTTTTTTGTGATGATAGGATATTATTATATTTTGGTGGAATGTTTTATCTATATATATATATAGATTAAACATTCCACCAAAATATAATAATATCCTATCATCATAAAAAAGTACATTAAAAAAAAAACATAACCAAGTCAAATGTCACCAAGTCTAGATAATAATTGTCTCAAAATAACAAGTTCCAGAGTCAAAACCAGGTGTCATAGTTTAATCATCTCCAACTAAATCAAGTATTGTAGTGTCATCGACTTCCTTGAGTTCTGTATACTCATAGGATTCTAAATTTAGAACTGTGTGTGTCATGGCACCAGAATCAATATCTACTTTCAACTTATCTCATTTAACCGGATGTAACTCCGTTGGTATGGTTGAAGAGGACCTAACCCGTTTAGGAGAAGGACAATTTTCATCTGCAAAGTTTCTCAAGGTATTAAATGGAAAATCACTCTCTGCATTATATGGAAGAGTATTGGAATGAACTGGTCTACGAAAGGCTGAATTAACATGGTCAGAATGTGACTGCTGATGCAAGTTATGGGGGGCATTTATCTCTGGAAAACTATGAGAAGGTTGATAATTTGGACAATTAATTAACTGCAAGAACTCTCGAAGGATGGGTTCCCTAGAATCAAAGTGGATTGAAATACATGTTAGACCACTTCGGTGGAAAAAGGTTCCACAATCCTGAAATGAGTTAGAACCTCTTCTTCCTCCAAGAGGATATTCTCTGTGTGGTGAGAACCTATTTCCATCTGGCCAACTTGTATTAGATTGAGAATCCTGTGGAGTTCCCCATCCACTCCACCCAAATCTAGGCATCTGTTCAAATTAACCATTATGAAAATCATCATTTTTTGAATTATTTCATTTCCACAAACAAATATTAAACAGTCACAGGGTCATAAAATATTTATCAAAAATTATCAATAAGTCTCGTTGACTCATTCAAAACATCATTAAAAAATTCAAAAGAAACACCATTCCTCTCATGTGTCATACTTGTAACTTAAAAGCCAAAGACTGAATTTCAAAGGTCAGGCCTTATTATAAATGTCAAACCAAACTTGTATCACTGACCATATAAAACACATTACAGTCATTGGAACAATATAGCTTTACGATCACCTTGCATTTTATAACCAATTCATCCTATCCTAAAATCACAGTGATCATTTTAACCAATATTTCACATAATACAATGGAATTTTTTTACATTTCGAAGTAAAATATGCACAGTCAATAGTATGCAAACACGTAGAATGATTTTCTCTTCACCACATCATTCAATATTCTGTTTCAAATACAAATTTCCATACAAATGTTCTTGGAAAATAATACCAATTTTCACAGTATTCAACTAAAACTGAAATTTTTTTGCATCATTCATTACAAATGAACAATACCCATAAGTTACAAATACATAAAGACCTCTAAAACATGCTTGGAATGACATAGTTCCTGCTAGATGCTTCATTTGCTCACAAAATACTAGATTTCCAAAAAAACTTTATTATAGCAAAAACAACGAAATGGGTAAGTCAAAGAACCATGGTAATTATTAACATTGAACCTCTGCAAGTTTAATCAAGAAATAAACATCATATTTTATCACTTTTAAATCCATTAAGATTCTCAACTATCAATGAAAACACCCAAAAAAACTTAAAACTTGCAACATATCTTTCCACATATATTTTAGAGCAAATAATGCCATAGCCATTCAACAAAAATACAATATTAAGTCATTTCCATAATATCATTTTATCAAAAACAAAATACTTTTGCCTTCATTCATTTATAATTCCAAATAGAAACTTCACTCTATAGATGAGTAGATAAAATGAGCAAACAAAACCCAAAAACGTCATTGATAGAATCACACCTTCTCTAGACGAATTAACCATGCTATCTTAAAATATTGAAACCTAGTTTGCTAATGAAATGAAGGAACTTAGAATATGAAAACATGCAAAGATATAACCAATAACAACTTGACACAACCAAAACAAGTCTTAAAACTTGAGAACAAGAGCATCCATAGCAATTCAATGACCAAACATACATTGATTGGCATAATGATCTGATACTGAGTTTCTTGGGAGAACGCAAATGCCAAAAATGGGGGACCCAAACAGTTCCAACTAGATTTTTACATAGCTTCACGATGGAGGTGAAGAAAAATAAAATGACCAATAGAACCGGTGGTAATTTAAAAGGATAGGTTTAAGGATTGCATTCAATTCTCAAGGTACCTCGAGCCAGGTGCCATAAATATGTTTTAATGTCCACAATCCTATATTCCCAGTTTTTGGTTGATAATGCCACTTAGAATTTTTTTTAAATGAAGCAATGTGTTAAGTTAACCGCTTCAAAAAAATCCAATTTACATTGTTCACCATAGGAAAAATTAAATTCTATCATATCAACTATGACTTGGTTTTCAAAACTTCTTAATATCCTTGCATTGTCAATGTACCAAAATATTTGATTGCCATTGATTCAATAATCCAAAATCAATAAGAAAAATATGTAGCATATGTTTAGATGGAAGTTATATACTAGAGACTCTAAAATGTCACCATGATATCATGAGATAAATCCAAGATCATCATATTGTTGAAAAAAATTGTCGAGCTAACCCATTTTAATGTCACCTAATACAAATTTAGTGCAATCAAATATGACGACACTTACCAATACTTTTAATGTAACTATGGAAAGAAGATATAAACCAAAATGCAAGCTTGAAATTTGAAAATTGTTAATGTAAGTTGGAACTCAATCATCATCTTTACTATAATGTGATCAACAATTTGTAAAGTGCCCATGATAACATCTTATATTAATATGAACATCTAAAAAATATTAAAGCTGACATGAAAATGTTTCAAAACCACTTTAAACATCAATAACATAGAACTAAAGTTTCAAATTAAATAAAGTGGCCCCCGCCATATTTGTAATATTAATAAGAAGAGATAAAGGAGGACACTGTAAATGAACAGAGAAAAGATTCCCTTTTTTTTTTAATAAAAGGGGTAGGAAGGGATAATTTTAGTGGCGAATATTCATAATATGGATAAATTTTCATTTTAGGAAAATTTGAAAAGGCAATTTTTTCGGAGCGAGTCAGTGTCTTGTTCACCTAAAATTTACAGCATATTTTTTTTGGGGTTAGCTATGCCTTCATTTGAAAACATTTCCTATGAAAACCTAAGTGATTCATCAGGTAGTATACTATGGTACTACGACAAGTAGCTTACCAAATTACCAATACCGTGAAGTTTTAACTCGCATACTCTTAAGCACCAGAGATTGATGTTAGCCTGTTAGGGTTAGTTGTTGACACAGGACAGGGATATAGTTGATGTGTGACAAAGAGGTATTGCAGACGTATGACAAGGAGATATTGCAGACGCGTGACAAGGGGGTAATAAATTGACGTGCGAGAGGAATAGAGTTTACGCGTGACAGAGATAGTGATGCCTTGTTGATGCACGACAAAGAGAGTTGGTGCGCGAGAAGGGCATAAGCAGTTGGTGCGTGATAGGGACATAGTTGACATGTGACAGATCCATTTGACTCCTTGGTGTCACATGATAGAGACAGTTGATTCCTTGTTGATGCATGACAGGGATTACCATGGTTAACGTGTGACAATAATTTTGACTCTGATTCGTTGAGTAACTACTTGGTTCTTTTGCTGATGTAGGACTCTATTCAGAATAAAGGAAGGTACTAGTCCTAAGAATGTGAAGACCCTAAAAGTAACTAAGAAATCTTAGAAGTCGTTGTTCAAGTATTTTGGAAACTCTACTGATACAGATATTGAAACTACCAACAACCATATAGCTTCCACCAGAAATAATCAGAATACTAACGTGCATCAAGAGGATTCGTTGACACGTGTCAACAAGGGCCATTAACACGCGTCAACAAGGGCCATTCATGTGCATCAACAAGGGTCATTAACGTGCATCAATAACCCTTGTTGATGTGTGTCAATGAATCCTCTTGACGCATGTCAACACGGCATCAGCGAGCTCTTGTTGATGTGTGTCAACGAGGCATCAATGTCTAAAAATATGTAGTCTCTCTGGCTCAAAAAATTGGTAAAAATTTGGTTCTGGAAAACTGTCAAATTTGCCTTTCGCTGAAACAGGTTCAGGGGATATTCACCAGGTATTTTCCACCTCTAATTTTCTAGAGGTGTCTTAAAATGAACCCTGGGGGTAGGTAAAATTTGAGACATAACAGATAGTGTTTCATGGAGTGAGAAGGTTGACACATAATTATTCAATGTCATAGCTCCCTAAATTTTCATTGGGCCACATAAAAAGTGTCAAAGGAACTTTTGTTTTAAATAATATAGATATGGATGAGGAATATATTGGTTTTGACAACCTTTTGAAATGGAAATAACATGGAAACATAAGTAATATCTTATTCGGTCTATAAAGAAGGAGCTTCCACTACCACACCATCAATCCACTTTAGATCCTCCTTCCCCAATTCCGGAGGAAATTTTTGATGATGACGGGAAAATAATATTTTCGGTTGACATTCTTGTGGTTGATAATTCTACATACCTTACAATGGAAAGTGTTATTCTTGATATTAAGGAACTTAGGATATGGGATATTAGAGCGAAAGTTCTAATCAAAGAAATTAATGAAAGATATCATAATTTTTCAAACAAAGAAAACCTTTTTTCATTGATTAAAAAGTAATCAGTGATGATTGATGCTTTACTTTCTCAAGCACAATCTAGAAGTTCTATCACTAACAATATTTACAATAATGATTAATGTATTAAATATAATTCTTAACAGATTGGTGAATTTGAATGTTGATATGTAATTTTATTACAATAAGTGGAATAGAGACAAAAAAGTTCTCACTATTGCAAATGCTAAGAAAGACTTGGCCTTGGTAAGTACTAAATATATTGAAGATTATATTTTATGTTGTTATACTATATATAGTTTATCTAATTTATAACTATGTGTTTTTTATGTGTAGTCAAAATACCATACATTGAAGACTAAAGTGCAAGTGTTGGATGAACACATGAAAAAAGAGAGAGAAAGTGTTTGTGGTGCAATCGCCTTCAAAGAGAAACTTGAATATTATAACTGAGCATGGACTAGATTCTGATATTCTACTAAAGAAAAAACATGGTGAAGATCCTAATCTCCTTTCAACAAGAGATGGAACTAGCGAAGATAGAAAATATCTAGAAAATATTTATGTAGCTGCAAAATAATTAGTCGAGTCTGGTGTTGTAAAAGATAGTTCAAATGTTGTTGATGTAACATAAGTTGTTCAAGGACAAGGATCCAAATGAAGTAAAACTATTAATGTAAATCGTTGTATTTTTCAAATGAAAACATTATCTTGATTTCAATCATTGTATTTTTCTCATGTTTGTTATCTTATATAAACATTATCTTTCTTTCAAGATTGAGATGATGAATAGTAATACATGGATTTACATTATAAAATTTATTTTTAAACATGTATGAACTGAATATTGAAAATATGGATGTAGAATGTACATATTTCTCTTGAATCTTGATAGTTGATTCTTCATATACATATAGATTTTGATTATAATTATAGTGTAATTTCAAATATGTTGAATTAAATATAGAAAAAATTATCTTTAGACTCCTATGTTTTTTAATTAATCCCCAAAATATTGATTGGATATATGGATTATAATATATTTTCAAACACGTGTGGATTTGATAATGAGAAATTAAAGATTGAACATACTTTTCTAGTAATGTATTTAAATTTAATTACATCATCTAGTTTTTAGTTTGTACAACTAGTTACTATATGTTATTTCCAAACATTATAAAAACATAGAAGCGATGTAAAATTTCATATATATACAAAGTTATAGCTCTCAAATAAGGGGCCAAACACTAGCATTACTGACTATCATCTAAGCTTGCATCCAAAGGCAAAAATAGAATTAAAAAGCATCCATCTAGCACATTCACTCAATGGATAAGGGTTTCATCACTTCTCCATACACAACATAGGAGGGGAAGTCCATTATATTTCATCTCACACATTCTATACATTTTTTGTATTCTAGACCTAGCCTGCTATCATTGTGTAATTTACACAAGGGAAAACTAGGGCATCATTACACACACTTTCCCAAAAAATGACACGGATTCTGAAATGTAGTGCAATGCTCGGTACTAAGTTCACTCTTTGGATGAGCTCCAGGGTCATTCCAAATCCACATTCTACATCTTTATTTTTAGATTTGATGTGGTTTGTGGGTATGTGAAGCTAGGTATACATTTTATAAGTTACATGTGTGAACAATGACATTGGGACAAATCCAGAGAAATAAAAATAGATCAATAGTGAAGCTCCTCCTACATAGAAAATATTAGAACCTAAGCTTCTAGGTGGACACTAGTTCTCAGATCAAGTCACTAGAACTGAGACTCTCATGTCCTCCCGTGGGTGCTTCTGTCCAACACATTTATGGATCTTAGAACCTCCAGTGATCCTTATTGACATTTCTTCTAGTATGCTTCATCTATTTACCTACTCAGATCACTTCTAGATCACTCACAAACAAGTCGAGTCATCTATATCTCTCATTTTCTTAGGGTTTCATATCATTGCATGTTTTTTTCTTGTCCATTTATTGTATATTATCATTTATATATCATACACTACAATAGTTACGTTGAAATTAGATTTAACTCAATTTATATTAAATCACAACCTTGCATACAAAACTTGAAAATATCTTTTTTCCATTTCTCACTTCATTACAAAATGTTTTCTTCAAATTAAAATCCCCCCATCCTCTCTCTCATATCATTTAAATTTAGTTAGAGAAAAATAAACAATTTTTTAGTTTTCTAAACAAGGTGGTTACCAAGATGGGTTGTACAAGAATCTACAAATTGAATAAGGTGATCTTACGTCCACAATGTGCCACTAGGTTTCCATTCTATTTCCTTCCAGGAACTGTACGAGTGGCTGGTTTCTTATGCATCTAAATGAAATTGAAGGTATTGCACACTTGTCTATACATAGGGAGAATCTCAATCCCTTTATGATGCTGATCTGATTTGGACTCATGTTGTGGATATGTGGTTTTATGGTGTTTTGAACAATTATATCTTGGAGTACTCAATTTCCACTTATTCGTGCCCAAAGGTAGTTGAATTCCAATTTTTATGATATCCAAGGGGAACTTACCTGCAAGGCATTCCACTGGTGATCAAAATTCTTATGGTAACCTTGAACTTGGAGAAAAAAAATGATGACAAGCTAAACCCCACCACGCAAGGGGGAAATATGGAATACCTAGCAAAAGAAAGGAAAAGAGAGGAAAGATGACTTACGTATAATGAGGCATGCGAGAGGGAGATAGAGAATCAACGGGATGTTACAGAGCGAATGACATTGTGGAGAGAGATATTTTGGGAAGGGTTTGAAATTCACACAGAAGATGTGGAACTCAATCATCAGGAACTACCCCATTTAGGAAATCATGAAAGAGAACCCTCCTTGGCCTCACGTAGAAGTGTGTAAGAAGATACGACCTGGGCCATGGGTGCGCATTTGAATCCACCTGTAAACCTTGCCCTTGCACTTGGTTTTCTAGTATCTAGTATAACAAATAGTTATCAAGCTAAATTAGGTAGTGGGAGAGTAGGAGTGAGTCATATAAAAACCACAACGATGGCAGTGTAAACATATTTTTTGTTATATGGGAGTAAATTTTTGGGTGTATAATCCACACAGAATTCAAGCGCGCAAATGTTTTGGACTCTCTTATGGGAGTAGTAACACTTCGCAGAATGTCAGGGTACAAATTAGTATTATTGTTGGGACATAGTGAAGTACATCTTCTGGTTGGAACCCAAATACAAGTTTGGGATAAAGAGGTATAGGTGGCTCTAGCTTCAGTGGATCTGGTGGTTCTTGAGGTAGAGGGAAAAAAAGAGGTTCTAGATTAGGTGGGCAAGGTCCGCACCAACCCCAAAATATTTACATGGTTATGTCCCTTTTTCACTCAGAGTATAGGGGCATAGAATATGTTTTTGAACACATACACATGTGTGAAATACTATGGTGTGAAAATGAAATCACGACTCCAGAGCGGAGGGCAAGTCAATTTTCTACCACATTACAAAGATCCGTACACAGTAGGTACATAAAGTTTTACCCTAATCAAACTTGTGTAGAATACACAACTTTAAAATATGATTTCCTAAAAGAGTTTCACATCCCTAAGTTGGAGCAGAAGAGTATAAGTGTGCTCAAGGATACTAAGTAAGGCACTACTAAGAGTGTCAAAGAATATGATGACTAGTTCAAAACGCTATTATCTAAGCTATCTTATGATATTCATGCAAGCCAACATGCACAATTGTTTGTTGGAGGTTTGATTACACCTCTTAAGAGGGAAATCTCACATAAAACATACACTGATTCACATGAAGCACTTAAAGTAGCCTTACACGTTGAGGTAGTTGGAAGTATAGACACTGTAGTGAGCTTGTTTTTAGAAGCACATATTGCAGCTATGGACATGCATACATGGATTTGGTGTAAAATTTACAAGGTGGAAGGTCACACAAAGGATAGTTGTCCCTGCATATCATTGCACTCATTTCTTTTGGACTGTGAAATATGCCAATTAAACCATGATGTTAGCCAATGTTGATTACTACAAAGCGTGATAAGGAAGAATGTCTCTTGTTACTCTAAAATATGTAGGTCTATGACTCATGTCATGAAATATTTCCAACTGATTGGTTAGATCCAAGACACTACAGATATTGGTGTACAATAGACAAGAGTTTCAGATAACTCTAGAGGAAAGAACAAACATCAGGATTCACAATCAGGTGTGCTATGATCAGAATGAAGGGCATTTTGAAGACGGTCGTCGCAGAGGTCAAGGATACCATGGTTGATTCAGAGGATGAGGCCATCATGGTGGAAGAGGTGAGTTACCTCATGGAACATGTTATACATGTAGATCTCCTGACCACTACAGGCGTGAATGTCCTCAAAATATTACATGTTATTTATGTGGAAAGAATTATAGTTATAAGGAGTGCTCAAACTTGTATGAGAATCTTAGCAAGAAGTATAAAAAAGAAAAAAAGTGTAGGGATGGTTTGGATACAATGCGCTATGAAAAATTAGTGGATTCCCAAGTTGGAAGAAAAATTTGGGGCATTACGAGTAAAGATCATGACCCGTGCTGAAGCAACATGTGCCAAAGATGCATTGCAACAGAGGCCTACCATCACTAAGGAAGAGGTTCCACATGCACAGTATGTAGATCTAGCCCATCAAAAGGAAGTTTAGCAGGAAACCATGGAGGTACTTAGGAATATTTGGGGTGAAATATAATATTTAAAGGAGAAATCACGGTAGATGGAGCAAAAGAAAGCATCATAAAATATCCAAACTGATATGGATGACTTGAGAGAAGTGTGCAAATTATTACGCCAGGAGAATATCATTCCACTGCTGGGGAATTGATTAAAAGGAAACACTTTGCGTGTAATTACTAAGACTGGATGGTAGATCCTACATGCATATATTCCCCCTCATAGCCTAGATTATGACAAGGAAATAACTCTGAATGTTGTTGTGGATGGGTGGCTATTGAGTAATATATTAATTGATACTAACGCAAAAGTCAATGTTCTTACCTTAGATGCATGGGTACAGATTGGGAGACCTCTATTGCAGCCATTTTCTAATGTATTATTCATGGCTAACCGGACTGAGGCCACTCCCATCATAGTTTTAAAATATGCATCCATTACCATACAAGGAGCAAAGTTCACTAAAGATTTTGACGTTTTAGTGCTAACAGAGTCAGATAGCTTCCCTGATCTATTGGGGCATCCTTGGTGCTATGCAAATAATGTTGATCTTCGGTTCAACAAGGGTTATATCAATTTTGAAAAAAAGGAGAAAAGAGTTATTATACCTTTAACAGATGGAAAATATGTGCCCTATGTTGAGCCCTTGAGTGAAGAAGACCTGAATAGGATTTATGTATGCGCCATCTGGGATTCATAGATGCTTGATCCATGTAAGGAAGGAATCCTTCAGTGAGAGGATACACAATCTATTAGCGATACTACCAGTGTTTCTTGTGATGATTGGGCTCATAGAACTTATGAGTTGGTAGGGTGTGCAGTAACCATGTTATATCAAGAGAATAGGTAACAAATCGATACCTGGTTATACCAGAGAAGGAGATCTTATGGTGTTCCTACGCACCATGGAAGAATAGTGGGTAGACCCACTAGAGAGAAGAAATATCCTAGCATATACCCTACATGGGACATAAATGCACTGGTGGGTGGTCCACAAGGATAATCTTGTAGGATGGAATGAAATTAGGATTGCTCTTGCCACTAGGTTCTTCAGGAGAAATGCACCTACTCAAATCTACACTTAGCACAGTAATCAACCTATTCACCACCACGTTCAACAGTGTGAGAGACTCTAGATAGAGGGATATGAATCTTTACCACCTTCTCTCTAGGTGCATAAGTTTTATTCCACTTTACAAGGATGCATGCGTGTTTGGTATGTATATGAAGAACTCCATAGAGAGATTGGGAATTGGAAGGATTTAATTGTAGGAATGACCCAGACGTTTGACTTCTTCTCTACCAAGCCTCCGATGGAAGAAGCATTAAAAGCCATAAAGCGCTTAACTATGGGAGATAGTGCTAAAGCTGAAAAAATCATTCAGGAGTTATTAGATGAAGGAAAGTCAGGAGCGCGTCTTGTTGAATAGACAAAGTTCAATGCCACACTACTTCAGTGTGCTTTCCTTGAGAAAGAAAAAGGAAAAATGGTCCACTTAGTGGACGATGAAGAAGTATAAAATCTAGATGTAAACCATTCAATAAGTAGGCGTGAGGTATTAGAAAATGTAGATAAGACCACACGTGTCTACCATGAACCTATGAAGAAAAATAAATTGAATATTGGATCAAATGCTGAGCGTAAGGAGGCCATAATTGGGGAATATTGGTCAGACTCTGAAGTGAAAAAAATCATAGAGTTACTATGGGATTATCAGGATTTATTCCCTTAGGGGTACCATGAGCTTAAAGGTGTGCATGAATCATTAGGGGAGATGAGGGTAAATATTAAGAGGGTGTGCACCCAGTTAGAAAGAGACCCTACAGGATTAACCCCAACTTGTGTGAACACATCAAAGAAGAGATTGACAAAATGTTAAAGTCTAGAATCATCAAGCCCCTAGACGAGTCAGAATGGGTTAGTCTAATGGTGATCATTATCAAGAAGGATGGATGGATTAGGATCTGTGTGGACTACAGGGAGCTGAATGCTACATGTGTGACTGATCCCATTCCTATGCCATTCACTGAAGAAACACTAGAAGGCGTTGCAAGGCATGAAATCTATTCATTTACAAATGGGTTATTTGGGTATTATCAGGTTAGGATTGCCTAGGAGGATCAGGAAAAGACTAATTTTACTACTGAATGGGGTAGTTTTTCCTTTACTGTGATACCTTTTGGTCTGAAAAATGCACCTGTTGTATTTTCCTGCATAGTTGTTCAAGTGTTCAAGGATTTTATTCATAACTTATTGCAGGTCTATTTGGATGATTGGAAAGTGTATATATTAGTTAAAGATCATTGTGACAATATGCACTTAATGTTTGAAAGATGTAGACAGTTGAGTATCTCTTTTAACATTAAGAAGTGTATATTTGCTACACCATTTGGAATATTGTTAGGACACATAATCTGTAAGGAAGGTTTGTTAGTTGATTCAGCTAAGGTTGCAGTCATTATAGGCCTAAAAGAGCATATTAGTCAAAGTGAGGTGTGCAGATTCTTGGGTCACGTGAGGTATTGAAGGAAATTCATAAAGGGATATGCCAAGGTTTCCACACCTTTGGAGGATTTAGTGAAAGGAAAAGGTACGTTCTACTGGGGAGAACCGTAGTAGCATGCATTTGAGACATTAAAAGATAAACTTACTACTACGCCTATTCTGCATTTTCCTTTGTGGGACCAACCATTTCATGTACATGTGGATGCCTCTAGCATGACCATTGGTGTGGTATTAGCTCAACCTTGAGAAGGTATTATAGATCATCCTATCTATTTTTCTAGTAGAAATTTGACTCTTATAGAACAAAATTATACAACTACAGAGCACAAATATTTTTCAATGATCAATGCGCTACATAAATTCAAACAGTACCTTCTAGCTACACTATTTGTTTTCTATAAAAATCACATAGTATTGAATTATTTGGTAAACAAGCCTATTTTACAGGGGTGCATATGTAGATGGGTATTCTTATTTAAAGAATTTGATTTCAAAATTGTTGTAAAAACATGGAAAAGTAAATTTGGACTAGACCATTTATCTAGAATACAGTCAGGAGAAAAAGCATAGGAAATTGAAGATACCATGTTAGATGCACAATTATATAGGTTAAAACGAGCGCCATTGGAATTAGAAAACATTGTTGTCTTTCTACGAAAATGCATGGCACCAGAAGGAATGAAATCCTTCTAGAAGAAACAAATTGCTATATGTGTGGCACCCTATATGTTGATTAGTGGTGACTTGTACAAATTAGGCCGGGATGAAGTATTGCACTATTGTGTACTAGAACATGAGCTCACAGATATCATCGAGGAAGCTCATGGTGGTATTGCAAGTGGCCACTATGTAAGTGATGCCACTTCACACAAGATTCTACTCACTAGATTATGGTGGGAGACCCTATATAAATATTGTAAGGATTATTGCAAGGCTTGTGACCATTGTCAGCATCTTAGGAAATCGGGTCAATGAGATGAAATGCCTCTAAGACCTATTAATAGTGCAGAACCATTTGAGAAATGGGCTATAGATTTTGTGGGTCCTATTTCACCATCCGCGTATAGGATTGGATCACACTATATCATAACTTGCACAGATTATCTGACAAGGTGGATAGAAGCAGCACCTACAAAGGATTGTACAACGTTTACATCAACCAGGTTTATATGGGAAAATATTATTACACGATATGAATGTCTTTTAAGTTTGACCAGTGATAGGGGCACACACTTTCTGAATGAGACAATCATAATTTTATTGGATGAATTCATGATTGCACACCATAAGACTACACCATATCGTCGTTAGGTAAATGGGAATACTGAGGCTTTCAACAAAATTTTGAGCCACACATTGAAAAAAATATGTAATGTTGGATGAAAGGATTGGGATGAAAAGGTATCTACAGTACTTTGGGCATATCAAACAACATATAAAAGGGTGAACAAAGCCACACCATTTCAGTTAGTGTTTGGCGCAGAAGCAGTTCTTCCTATGGAATTCATGTTACCATCTTTGTGTATTGTGCTCGCTGGAGGTCTAGCTGATGAGAAAGCATTAGAAGAACGGATTAAAAAGTTAATTAAGTTAGATGGGCAATGAGCAATAACATGTTAGATTCAAAAACAAGAAAAGGCCAAGTAGAAAGCATGGCATGACAGACACATCAAGGATAAAAATTTCACAACTGGATAGATGGTGCTTCCTTATGATTCTAAGTTTTTGCACCATCTAGGAAAACTCAAAGTAAATTGGTTGGGGCCATATGTTATCACTCACATACTTGAAATAGGCGTTTTCCAATTAGAGGCACTTGATGGAACATTATTACCCAGTTACTTCAATGGGAGTAGGCTGAATCTCTACTATAAATAAGTCTTCTTGGTGTTTGTAATAAGGTAGTGTTGCCATTTAGATTAGGTTTTCAACTATGTATTTTCCTTAATGTATTTCCTTATTTATTGTGATGTTTTTTCAATTTAGTCTATGTTTTCTTAATAAGCGCGTTTACGCACCAAAAGCTAATTACTTTTTGAAGAATTTTTATACATAGAGGTTTGCACATACCCTTACTATGGGGTGGTTATTGTTATCCAAGTACAAGACTGTTGAAAATAAGTGCACATGAAAGGAACAAATTTCTATGGGTTTTATTCAAGTTGGAGAACTGAAAAACAAAAGAGAATGCTTTTGGAAATGAGGACAATAGGTGGAGATGAATGAAGAAACAAGTATAACACGAGGTAAGCAGAGGCCATGGGAACTACCAAGCAAAGGTATAGTGGAAAGGTACTTAGGTGCATAAAGACGTGCTAATGAGAAGTCCGTGGCTAGAAGGTAGGAAGACGCACTAGAAGGTTACAGCTTGGGCACGAAGATGTACCGCACAGAAAGAACAAAAAATGGTCGATTAATGAGAGGATTGTTGGTAGGTGAAGAAGTAATAAATGCACTAAATTTTTGAAAATATATATAAGGATGGGATGTGAGTTCATTTTTACCATTGCGATTGAGAGAATTTGAAAAGATCTAAGTGAAAATTAGCTGAGAAATCATGTCGATGTGCAAAGAGTGTGAAACAAGACGTGGATAGAAGATTTGTACATAAGAGAAGCTTGCATTCCCATAGGTGAAGGGTTTGAGTGAAGAAGACATATTACAAAAGAGCTAGGGCACGTGATTTCCACTATGGAATGAAGATTTGAACTAGGGTTTCAACTTGCTCAAGTACAAAGGGTAGAAAAGAGAGATTTTTCAAATGGCACTAAAGAAATCACCTGCAGCAGGAGTAAAAGGGAAGAAGAAGGTCAAAGTGGAAAAAGAAATTTCTCCCGAGAGTAATTTCTCAGAAATGCAGTATCGAGAGGGCATGATCATGGTACAAGAATGGGATTCCCACATCCATAAATGTAAAATTGGTGATTATAACCATCGTACATTAGATAATAAGAAGGAAATAGATGCGTTGTTGAGCACAAAAATGAACAAGTACACAACAAAAGATATGCCAGTGTACGATGATGCATGTGCGAAGTTACTAAAGTAGATTGAAGTCTACCAGTTTTATGAGCTGCCATACTTTGGAAAGTATGAACCATTGTATTGACGGTTGATGAAAAGAGTCCATGAGGACTTCTTCTACTTCACCAGACAGAGGGTTAGAATCACATCTTCTGTGATTTCAATAGTGATAGGACAAAGGGCCTCAGGATCAGATATGGAGAGTGAATTAATAGATAAAGTAGAAATCCTGGAGATAAGGAGCTTGGGTATACCAAGGGTCCACTTAACATGGACATAAAAAAATTGAAGAAGTACCCAGTAGTATAGGAAACTACCCATCTTGTAATAAAGTTGAATGACCAAGAAAGGTGGTCAGAGGTGAATACAATGTTATTACACGTTGCAAGGAAGATGTCATAAGGAGTGATATAAAATATATCAGATCACATAGAAAATAAAGTCATTGAAGAAGCGCGTACAGGTGACAGAATTAGTCTTGGAGCTATTTTATTGTTTTTGGTGTTTTTGGAGTTTGGAGTGCCTAATGGGCCAAAGGAGAAGATTTGGGAGTACCCCACAGAACACAAATCTCTGGTGGAAATATTTAATAAATACTTATGTGAAGGGACCATGGGTGGGACATTTAAATAGAGTTTAGAGATGTGGTATGATAGGCTCTACGTGACATTTGAAGAGGATTGGTGCATACCCAAGGAGTTACCTTCAGTTGTGGGTAAGGTAGTATAGTTTGTAGTCTACCAACTTTTTTGCATCACACAATTTACAATGAAGGAAGGAGCTTGGAGCCCTTGGTTTAAACTTCCATATGCCTTCATAGCATGCTACTTCCAGGCATTAGTTCATCGGTTCACAAATGTATGTTTCCTAAGCTTCATCACAGATAAGGTAGATTGTGAATACCACACTCTAAGAAAGATATATTATATCTAGGATGGACTACCTACATTGAGAGGCTTATCTCAGATATAATAAGCATGAAGCTAGTAATCTTGGTCATTGGAGACATTGGAGCAATGCTTATGTACCTTTAACTCAAGCCTAAGCTAGAGAACAATAAGTATGTGGAGAATGATTTCATGCTCCCAGGGCCGCCAAAAGGTAAGCATACAATGGAAAATGTTCCAACACCTAAGCCCACAGAGACAATAGAAGTAGATTATGAAGAGGAGCATGAATATAGTGGTGTTTTGGAGCATAAAGGCAAGAGGTAGCCTATAAATAGGGTATAAGATGAGTGCGTGACTACCCCACCCTAGCCACAAGATGGAGATGATGAGGACTTGGATGCAGTCCAAGGAGAGCATCGTTTCAAAAGGGTGTTTAGGAGAACTAGGACCTAAGGTGCTACTCCACAATCAGTGCATAGATCACCTTGAATCTCTCCACAGAAGGAGATAGCTGAGAAGAGAAGAAGGAAGTTGAAGCTGAATGAGGAGGCAGAAGAGTTTGAGGAGAGTGCACTTGAATCTCCTACACCTCCAGAGAACGTGGAAGAGCTAAAGGACAAAGAAATGAAGGAAAGAGAAGAAGGAGAAAAGGATGCAGATGAGACAACACATGAGACTACTCAGGGCATAGCAGAACAAGCTCCAAATCTTGAAGCTAAAGTTCTAGAGGGGCCAAGATTGAAAAGAAAAAGTGGAGAACATGTTGCATCAATCATGGGCTATGCTGAGGACATAGGTAAAAGTGTCCACACCCATTTTCAAATAAAAGTGACACCAAAGGAGTTATATGGGTGGGAGTTGAAGGATGAAGATATGGCAACCATGTGCACAAGGAAGAAACTATCATGGTTTATGCACATGCACATGGAAAAACCAAAATTTGATGTATGTGAAGAGTCATGTGTATCAAGGAGTTTGAATAAGACACCTCGGGCTAGAAACATAACAGTAAAGCCTACTTTTATGTCATATGAACAAGTGAGTAATGCTTTGTTGAAAGTATCGATAGAGGTGGCACGATGAAATATAGATAAGGCTGCAAAAATTAGGGCGCTAAGAAAAGAACTAAAAAATAAGGATGTAGAAATAACGTGCCTAAATGAAGAAAAAGACTTAGCACAAAAGAAGAACACTATTTTCATCAGCATGGCAGAGGAAATTGGGGAAAATATCATGAAAGAAAAGCCACACTTAGAGCCTAAGGTACCCAAAACATTTCCTTCGAAAACGCATTATGTACAAACCTTGGTGGACTTGGAGCTTGAAGATGAACCTATGCACATGCTAGCACCAAAGGATCCAACACAAGAAGTAGAGAGGGAAAAGGCTTCAATGATGAGGAATATTGCATCATATGAAGCATTGCTCCAAAGCTTATAGGTGGAACTGAGGAAAGTAGATCATGCGTTGAATATGAGTACAACCCTAGAAGCTATTATAAGAACCCAGACCATTATAGAGGATATTGAAGTCCTAAAATCCTTGAAGGATAAGACCTTAGGTCACGAAGAATGATTAACGCTTGTCAAGAAAAAGATTGAGGCCCTTACAACAACACAAGACCCACACAAGGAAAGGCTAGATGAGATTGGGAAACTCATCACACAAAAGATGGACTTATTAGAAGGAAGAATGACTGTAATGTCCAACATTGTTTTGGTCTTACAAAATGAGAAAGGAAAATTTGCAAAAGATGAGCTATATTCAATTGTAGTAGATATCCCAGAAAAGGTAGAGGTAATGCTCAATGATTGGTAGACTTTAGAGGTGGAAATAAAAGAAGAATATCTAGAATTGATTCTTCTGGTTGAAGCAGAAGATGCTACAGGGTAAAGTCATTTTTTTAATTCATAATAATTCTTTTTATTATTCTATTCATATTCTTTGATTTATTTTGGAGACAACCATTGTCGGGGTGGCAATGCAGTTAGTGTCGGGTAATGTTGGTCAGTCAAAATATGGAACTTAGAAAAAACATACAGAAGGTTCGTGCAGAAGAGTAGAGTGCATTCAAAAGTGCAGGAGGATTGGGAAGGAATCACACACTGAGGACAGAGACAGATTTAGGACTTATCTATTTTCACGATGATGATATATTTTTGGAGATATCATGCCAAACACACAAACTGGTTAAAAACTTACACGACATGCATTGGCTATTTTTTAAGGATCGGCTACAAAGCGCTTTTCACGGGTACATGCTAAGAATATATTTACTACTGATAGCTAACTAGAAGAAGTCTATTACACTTACATGTGTGGCTATTATTGTAATGGCGCGTGGCTAATAATAGCATGTGACCTATTTTGGGATTGGATAAACAGTGAAGGCTAACTCCCCACCCTCATAAATATGTAGTGAATTGTGTAGCATATATAGTATATAAGAACTGAGTTATTGTGAGGTTATGCTACCAAATCTAATATGTGCATAAAATATGGTATTATCTATTGTAATAAGATCACGTGTATTTATCATGTTTAAATGTAATGGAGTGTATTGGTTGAAAAAGAGTATCAAATCCTGAGTATAATTGGTTATTGCATGCTTGATTTCATCATGGTTATCATTTAAGTCTATTATTCTCTAGATCTAGATCTAAACATGTACTGTAGATTGATATATTCATCATGGATCTAAATTCTTTAAGTCTTCATCATTTTAACATCCTGTAACAAAAACCCTAAAGAGGGGCTTGATACCTTTGCACTGCACACTTCGGGTGAGTGCTAAGTCTAGGCTGAGTGATGTGCCAAGGTGCCTAGGATTTTACTAGTAAATTCTAGGCTGCATCAGTGTGTAAGCAGCGAAGACTTCGAGTCGAGGAGTTTAGAAGTGCAAAGATAAAGAAACACATGAAAATGTGAGAGAGTAGAATCCAACTAAGATAGGTAGTCTATTAGATCAAAGTAGATAGAATAACCACTCTAGGATAGGTCCCTAGGAAGAAAAATAATAGTCTATAAAATATCTAAATGAGAGTTCCAAGCTCCATGGAGAACAACTGCAGGTAGATAGGTCATGAATGCTTATTGGAAAATTAAATTTTAATACCGAAAAATTAGGATCTTTAAACATACAAATCATAGGAGGATTTTTTTTAAAAAAGGTAAAATTAGGGGCTTTCAAGACGTGATTTAGCTTGTAATTTTCCTTTTTAATCCATTTTATAAGAGCAGCTATAGGTTTACACTGAATAAACACACAGAATAATCTTCTTCACACCGTATATTATTTTCTCTATCTGTTTACTGCACAATAGATTACAAATATATAGGAAAATACTTTCCTATAAACAAGGTGATGGTTGTTAACAACCTCAACCATCTGAAAATTCATGTACAACAATAATCCCATAATATATATTGTTATATATTTGTTATAACAATATATATGTATAATAAACTAACAACCATGTGAATAATAAATCCTAATATTCCCCCCCTTAGTGTTTACATGGTAGAAAAACATCCACACTCTCAACTGCAGTATGCTCACCCCTGTGGCATGTCCAACTCTGTGACTCATGACCTTGATCCAAAAGAAAGGCTCGCTCCTTCCATGGTTTTAAACAGGCTTACCACAAACCTTGACGTGACAGGAACCTCATCAACTGTCCACCTCGTGTGGTTTTCTGGATCCTCCCACAAACCCTTTCAAGATCCATGAACTAACTTACTCTGGTGCTATTGTTCATCACTATGCTTATACATCAGGGAATTATGTAGGAAACACATCTCACCAAACTGAACAATAAAACACATACTGAAAAAATTTCACATTACTTCCTATAAGAATCGTAATGTTCTTAATCGTAGTCTCTGTCATTGATCGCTGCCACTCGATCTCGAACAGCATAGAAAACTACCACTGCCACTGGAAGCTTTCCTTGACTAAGTCATTTTGGGTATAGAATGGGAATGGAACATTGGTATGTATTCCCCCCCACAATGTGAAATTCCACTCATATAGATACTGAGAAGTGAAATGCATCGAAGAACATACTCCTAAATGGATCTTGCTAGTTATGTCTTGCTGCACATGGTCACTAATGCTAGTGAACGTATTCTTCTAGACTGACCATCTTCCAAAGAATTACGGCAGTAAGAGGACCAAGTCAGTCAGAGGATCACTGACAGTCATCTGACTCCAACACAACTCTCTTTCCAACATCCATCAAATACCACACAAAACAGGAACACTGCAAACTGAAGCACATTGAGAAAATGGAAACCACACTGAAAATCATATATTCACACCATACATATGCCACCACAGCTTCTGCGCGGCCCCGTCGTTGGTGACTGACGAGAGGTCGTTGTTCGACCTCCTTCCTCCGATGCCTCCTTCCTCCATTTTGTGGCTTCTAACTCAGCCAAATGAAAATTTTAAGCTCATTTGTTTCCACATTGAAGTTATTCTCCCCCCGCAATGTGAAACATTTTATTTTTAGGACGTCAGGTACAACCGATAATGCGTCCCACAAAATAGCCAAAAAATATGATATTTTTCAAAGTGGGTATTTTATCCCAAAATTAGAACCACTATAATGAGAATTAAAAAATAAACACTTTTGCAAAAAATGGTGCTCAATTTTGAGTTACCGTGCAAAAGTTATTGAGGTTACAATTTCCCGTAAATTGGTCCAATTAAAATAAAATTGAATTGCCCTCAAAATTCAATTATTAAGCAAAAACTATATAGAATATATATATATATATTTTAAACTATAGTTTTGCTAAATAATTAAAAAAAATTGACCAATAAGAAAAAACCTGTGTTGCATTTCTTTTACCGGATGTGCATTTCCAGCCACAAAAACGTCTGTTTGACAGCAATTTCATCATATCTGCATGCTGAATCTGACCCTGATGTAAACTACAAAGTTGTGCATATTTTTCTCATCTTTTCAACCCAAAATGAATCGCCTCAATATGATGTTTTATGAGGAAGATATGTTCATTTTACTAACACTACTTGCTGTATTTTTTTGGACGGATTTTTGAATATTCTCTTTGGCCTCTTAAATCTTCTTGGCTCTCATAGGAATAAGATACCAAATATAAGAGCAGCTACAGGTTTACACTGAATAAACACACATAATAATCTTCTTCACACCGTATATTATTTTCTCTATTTGTTTGTTGCACAGTAGATTACAAATATATAGGAAATACTTTCCTATAAACAAGGTGATGGTTGTTAACAACCTCAACCATCTGAAAACTCACATACAACAATAATCCCATAATATATATTGTTATATATTTGTTATAACAATATATATGTATAATAAAATAACAACCGTGTGAATACTAAATCCTAACACATTTTCCACTTTATCCCTTACATGTGCACCGATAAGTTTAGTTGCCACTGGATTCCAAAATGAGTATGAATCAATATAACACATTTACGATGAGGATCAAATTTAATCCTATTTTACCTTTGGTTAGGCTCCTAAATCTATCTGATGTGTTCAAAACCATTTTAGAAATTTCTACCTTGTAAAAATATCTGTATGCTGCACTGGTGGACACTTGTTTGCATTTTATACTCCTATAATTCTTCCTTGATTATTGAAACATGAATTATGCCCTACCATATTTCCAATTCCTATGATATGAGATCCAAAAACTTCATGATGCTCCTGAAACCATTCAAAATAGGTGACTAGATCCTTTGGAACATGCATTCCCCAGTGCCTTGCCCAAAAGACCCTCTTTTTCTCAACGTGTTCTTGACCTCAATTATCTTTGAATAATCTTCCTAAAATACCTCAAAAAATGTAATTACTCTCCCATACATCTCTCAAATGTTTTTAATTTCCCCTATAAGATTCGAGAGAATGTTCAATAGTGAAAATTGAAAATAAAAATAGTCCTTTTGAAGCCTTCGAGAAAATTATTCTTTGTTTGGATCTTCATAACCTCATGAATCATCTAGATAAAATTCCCTGCACATGAAATATAATTGAAAATCATGTAATCATGTTCCTCTCGACCAGAATGAGAGTGAATCAGTTGAAATGTTAGCCATAGGATAGGTTTAAATTGATGAGGAAAGGGAAATTAAAGTGTGGGTTTAGTTGTCACGACCAAAAATTTAAATTTTTCATGTTTTACTTTTATATTGATAAGTCTATTGATTGAAAGAGAAGAAACCATTGATTTTCATTCAATTATGTTAACTCTACAAAAAATTTCAAGTGGTCACCAACTTTTGTGTCATCATTAGTCAATTCATTCAACTAAAGAGATAATTTTTACAAATGTGAGATGTGAATTTGGAATCAAATTTTCCCCCTAATTATATCATTCATTACATATTAGTTGATTGATTCAATAAGATAATAAATATTGATTAAATTGAGCCATTTGAAACTTATTAGAACTATATGATTTGATTTTTTACTTCATCTAATTCTAATTAAAACTCCAGGCATGACTTAATCAGTCAATTTCATTAAAATTAAAGATGCAATTTATGATGCATGAGTATCATAGGGGAGTTGAATTTCTTACATAAATATTACAATAGTAGTTAAGTATGGGAACACACAAGGATGGTGAGAAGGCTAATGGATAAAGTGCAACACAAATGTTTGGTGATGGTGACAATTACGTAAGGCTGTCACGAATGTTTTGTGCAACAGTTGAATTGTATAATGTGCATTTATTACACAAGGGAAAGAGTACAATGTGTGCATGAAGTTAGTCAAGTCTACCATTTGAGGGGCTAGAGTGACAAGGATTAGAGAGACAAGATGAGTCACTTGGAAAAAGTGAAACTTTTCAAGGGTCATTAATAAACACTATTGTAATAGCTTTAGGATATTTGTTGATTTTTGTAATAGTCCCAATAGTGGGAGTAGTATTTGCATATGTCGTCAATGATTTTTAAATTAATAAAAGACATGTACATGTGCTTTGATTTATTATGCATTATAAGGCATTTCACGAGTCCATATATTTGAGCAGTTGTTATTATCTTTGTTATTTGTGAGGTTTGTTAAATCTAATTTTAACACATCTAACACTCCTACAAATGTCATTACAAAATCCAAAAGGCCTCAAAACCTAAACAATAACTATATTCTTTCCCAAAGTAGACATCTATTATAGAACTCAAACCCTAAAAGATTTAGGATGAATGCTGAAATGTTGAAAAATACCTATCAACTAACCACAATAGATTATGAAAAACTATCTCCTAAACCGCGACTCATAGAGCTGTGAGACTAGTTCCATAGGCTGCAGAGTGACCATAATTTTTTATATTTACTAAAAAATTAAAGTATAAGAAACAATAATGTATAAATAATAATAAATGAAAATATTATACTTTACACATTACTCTAAGGAATGCATACGAGATATAGTGTGTACACATTATAACATGTACGCATTACAATGCATACATGCTCCTTGAATTATGCACACAAACCAAGCTCCACTAGGATTGGAAATGATTTGGTTTCCCAAACCTAAGCCCTTTACATGTTAAAAAAAACACCCTGCATGTTTTTGGATTAAAATTCATACAATAATCTTTTGCCATGATAAATCCTACAAAAATTATTGCAATCCTTCTTAAAAATATTCCTATAATGTAAAGAAAACTACCCTCTTTCTAAGTATATAATTTTTAAATTTATTTGACTATTGTAACATTTCCATTTATATTTATTTCAAATTATGTCTTTTAAAAATCTATTTTTCATGATTGTAAATGCCTATCTTTTGCCAAGTATAGTTCTTCTCACTTCTCCAAATTGAATAAAAATTATAGAGTCCCAAACTAGGACTAATTTTATAGGTATTCAAAAAACATTCTAAATTTTAATATTTTTTGAGGTAGTTGGGGGGGGGGGGGGCATGGTCGGTTACCCAATATTTTTTAATTTTAAAAAATATTTGTACATGCAAAATCATAAAAAATAAATACTCACTCAAAAATATTAAAAAAATATATCAAACTAGATGTTCTTATCTATCTTTCTACCAAAGGGTTTTCAAGAATATTAAATAGTGCTAAAAATTGTGGGGGGCACAAATGACTATATAATATGTTTTTAAAAAAAAAAAAAGGAGCATATAATGAAATTTTATCTCTTTAACCCACTTAAACTTATTAAAAAAAAGTAGTTTATAAACTAGACTTGAAATGCTACAATTCATGTTCTTATAACATCTTCAAATTTTGAGTGCAACTATCTCAAATAACTCGTACAAGTTGAAGTTTATTATTTTTTAATAAACACGTGTCTACTTAAGATCACCTTTTAGCCCCCCATTTCCATGCACTTACCCAACAACTTGTGAATATAATAATTGTATGCATTTTATATTTGTTTATTTCATATTAATTTGTGTGTGTGTGTGTGTGTGTGTGTGTGTGTGTGTGTGTGTGTGTGTGTGTGTGTGTGTGTGTTTTCCTTTCCTTAGTTGTCCATAACCATCTCTCATATATAAAGGTGACCTCAAGAATTAGAAATAGTTGGGATAATTGTAATAAATCAACAAAAGTCTATGTTCTGGGGAATTATATATACTCTTGGAGGAGTGTTTTTTACTAGCCAAGCATGACTTCAATTTTTCTTAGTCCCGATGAAGTGAGCTTATTTCCACCAATACCAAGACCTTAGAAAATACCCTTACATGTATTTGTGCCTAATGTAATATAAGTTATATAAATAACTCTCATAGAAACCTTGTTTATCTTATCATAAGTTTATTTTTCCATATATGTGTAGCAATGATAGGAAAACTAAATCCCCTAACATACCCAATGATACCCTCGAGGTATATTCATGGGACACTGTATAATTATGCACTCATCTAACTCACATAGGTTCATACCATATTGTTATTGTATTCCCCATTGTTCGATAAAATAATTAAACCATCCAAACTTAATAAAAACTATGGAACCTACCTCACTATATTGAGTTAAAAATTACAAACTAATTCATTTATTTACCATGAATCCCTTGATCATAATGATAATGATGTTATAATTGCTGACCAAAGTGAAAACAATGATGATCATGACGTGTTTAAGATCAATCATGTAAAAAATTTACCAATTCATATATCCAAACAAAGGTAACATCTTTTTTAGCCTCATTAACCTAGGAGAAAAAATTCTAACAAATTTTAACCCAAAACTCCTAATAGATATAAACCTAAAAATCATAGAAAACATCATTGGTGAAAGATGTCCTTCCAACCATAAACCACCCACTACATCTAGTATTCCTTCAAACACCACACAACCAAATCAAAGAACCGGTAGAAAAATATTAAATTCTCTAATAAGAACACTATCCTATAATACACCATGTTAAAAAAACCATGATAAATGGAAAATGGTAGAAAAAACATAACTCCCAATAGTAATCAAAACATACATGATGAAATACGATAATTGAGATTCCAATTGGACAATTTAGCCTCCCACATTAGTCCTAAAAAAATCAAAACCTTCATAAGATACTAAAAAATCCAATAATCATAGTCTTTCCCTAAGAAAATAAAACTTCATCCTAACACCCACATTGCTAATCCAAGGCACGTTGTCTAACCAAATGGAAAGATATGAAGGAAATTTAAAAATGACTATAAGAGGGTAACCAAAGTCAAAACAAGACATAAAAATTTGAGGAGTTGTGTACCTATCCTTTTGATTGAGAACTATTGTGTGTCCCCTTCCCCCTTACTTTGATACACAAAAATGAAATAAGTAAAATTGAAAGCGCCATCCATGGGAATGTATGAAACTGATTTAATAAATATTGAAAATAATTTAAACCTTAATTACAGAGTCATAACACAAAGATTAACATCAATGTACACATCTAACATAAGAAATAAGTGATTGTAAATTTAAACCCTAAGTGCAAGATATGGAAGAAGAGACGTAGTTGATTTTGCAATAATCTTAAAGATGTGTTGAGATGGAAAATTGATGGAACATGAGGAAAGACTATCGCAACCGAGCCCAGAAATATGCATAACTATCAGAAATGTTGCGACTAGGGAACCTAGATTGGGTCAGGGGCACCTAGGTATCATAGACATTCTATAGGAACCCCTAACTACGTAGAACCTTAGAAAATTATTTTTTCTATGTCGCAAGATGCTTGCTAGCATTTTATGCTGAATTTTTGTATGTCATCATATGTTCGCAGAATTTACATGTAACCTATAAAAAAAGACCTCGTGTAAAACCCCAAAATACATCAAATATTAAAAATAAAAAAGATGCAAATGGGGAGTCGGAATGACCCCAATGGTCATCCGACATAGTGAATTTACAACCGGGTGTTGTACTACATCTCAGAATCCATGTAGTTTTGTGTGTGTGTGAAGAATCGTGCCCTAGGTAGCTCTTGTGCAAGATACACTGAATAACAAGAAATATCTAGATGTAGTAATGTAAGTAGATATATGGATGTCAAAATGAGCTTTCCCTCCTATGAAGTGTATGCAGAAGAATGCAATCCCATTGTCTCTTGAATAATAGCTAGGTGGATGCTTTGATGCTCTTGAAATTCCTTTTCATGCAACCTTAGGGAATAGTAATAGATGCTTAGAGCTTTGTCCTTTAATTTGATCACATAACATTGTATTTATATGATTCCCTTATTTCAGTTTCATAATTAAGAACTAAAATTCCAACCCGTAAGAAAAAAATATGGCCAACAACTATAAGAGGCCCAAAAGAGGTGAGAAAGATACAAAGAGGTCAGGGGCACCCAGAGGGGATGAGCGTGCCTAGGTGTTGGTGTCCTAGCTAGGCACTCGTGTTCAAACTCAGAAAAGCTGAAGTATTGAAATTCAAACTGGGAAATAGGGTGTGTAATTCC
Source organism: Taxus chinensis (assembly GCA_019776745.2). Classification (NCBI taxonomy): domain Eukaryota; kingdom Viridiplantae; phylum Streptophyta; class Pinopsida; order Cupressales; family Taxaceae; genus Taxus; species Taxus chinensis. The sequence goes on along the minus strand of CM034148.1, from coordinate 36,160,411 downwards.
TAGAAGAAAACTAGAAAGGAACCAAAGAGGACAAAGACAATGGTCAATTAGTAGTTTTCTCGCTTCAGAATCATATGAACACAAGTATGTGATTAGAACATAGAAATGTACCCAAGTGTGTGATTTTGTGTCTAAATTTTCCCCCACTTTATGTTGTTGAGTGAATACTTGATAACATAAAGTAGATAATAGATGTGTACCTGATAACCATGTAGATCGATAATGAAAGCATGTTGAGGAGATAAGAAAAAGAATGGAGTGATAACAATGAAGCATGGAAGCTAAAGAAGGGGAAGTGAAACTAGGGGTTAAAGTGTATGTGTATATGCCGCATTGTACTTGTTGTAATTATCACTTGATGTGTTTAATGATGTGATTTTTGTTTCCCATAAGGAAAAACCTGCAAAAGAGAAGAACAAAAGAGTAGTCAAAGTTGTGTATATGTGAAAAATTTGATCCAACTATGTAAAATTAAGTAAAAATGTGAAAAGGAACATGTACAGCTGATCCATGATGAGTGAAAAGGATAGAAAGTATCATGAATAATTGTAGAAGAGTAATTTTTTGGGTGATCTCATGCCAAGATTGAATTTTTTAGGTGATGTCACACCAAGTGCGAGTTTTTTGGGTATAGTCTCACGCCATTATTAGAAGATTGTAGGGAAAAATATTTAGTGTCATTCTCTATCATTTCTAAAAATCATTCTAGGAAATTCCTATATCACCTCATTATCTAGTAGTATATAGTTCCAGACTACACTTCAAGTTCAAGTCACTTTTCAATCTAAGTTTCGATACAACGTAAATCGTATTTATCAGATATAGCATGTTAATTTAGATAAGTGCTGTGCTTATTGATTTATGATATCTAATATTTATTACTGAAAAATGTGACAATATAGGACATTGTAACTATCTTTGGTCATATTTGCTAGCCATAGAATAATCTAAAAGCGCCTGGGAATCTTAAACTGACTATATCATGAGCATTGTTTTTATGTACAATGTTGAGTGACATAATCATACATTATAGGTACATACATATAACCCTTGATATTGACTATTGATTAAGCTAAATATGAAATGGATGTAGCCTAATATAATGTTATTGTAGTAGTAAATAAATAAACAATTAAATACATAAATTATTACCCAAGTAAAAAATAAGCAATAAAATGTGAAACCCTAATGTGCAAAGAAGGGTAAGAAGCCTTAGCTGATTCGCAGAAGTGTGGCCAAAGTGTACAAAACTGGAAACTTAGAAAATGCAGAAGCATAGACCGTCGACACTAAAGCACAGAAAAATGTAGATCGTAGATAGATATTCTTGGACATGGGGCACCTAGAGAGGGATAGGGGGCACCCTACGGGTGCCCTAGACCTGTTTCTAGGCGCCTGGGTCTGAGGAAATGCTCAGGAAAACCTCAAATCTATTGAGTGGTCACGAGGTATTCGCATGTTGTTTTTCCTTTGGTCACTATGAGGTTGGACATGTGATCGCCAAAGTCGCACTGGAAACCTGCAATGAAGTATTGACCTGCAAAAACCCTCAAATAGACATCAAATCCTAAAAAAGAAAGATGTAGAATGAGGGGTCGGACTATCCTCAGCCATCACAATGGTGAACTTACAACTGAGCATTGCACTACATCTCAGACCCAATGTAGTTTTATGTGTGCGTGTGTGTGCAAAATCGTACCCTGGGTGGTTCTTGTGCATGTCACACTTGATAGCGAGCAAGTAATCTAGATGTAAAGAAATGTACAGTAGATGTGTGCATGGAATAGAATGAATTTCCCCCCTATGAAGTGTGTATGCAGAATAACCAGCCCTTATGTCCCTTGGATGGTAGCTAGATGGATGCAATGGATCTCATAGATTCTTTGATGGATGCAACCTTAGGTGGTGATAGCTAATGTTTAGTGCTTGGTCCTTTATTATGATCACATAACTTTATATTTATATGATTCCTTTATTTGAATTTCATGTATTAACCTTGAAAAGGTCGACTACCAAAAATATAAGATGCTCAAATGGCTAGAAAGGACCCAAAAAGTGTGAGTAAAGTATAAAGAGGTCAGGGGTGCCCAGATTAGGGGACAAGGGACCTTAGCACTGGCGTCATGGTCTGGTCCGCTGGTGTTTAGGATGCCTAAATGTCAAGAGTATAAAAAGGTAGACTGAGCAAGTAAGGGTGTAAGACTGAAAAGTAGCAATCAGAAAGCAAAGAAAGGTGGCGAAAGACATGGGTTAATTAGTAACTTTTCTTACTTAGGAATCATATGAATAGTAGTATGCAATCAGGACTAGATAAATACCCAAAGTGCATAATTTTGTGTCTACATTTTCCCCTCATTTATGTTGGTGAGAAGTAAAGATCGATAACATAAAGTAGATAAGAGATGTGTACCTAATATCCATGTAGATCGATGTAGAAAATGTGCTGAGGGACTAAACAAAGTGTAGAGTGATAAAATGTGAAGCATGGATGCTAAGAAGGAGAAAGTGAAAAAAGTGATGATGAAGATGAACCTAGGGCGGAAAACACATGTGTAGATTTTATGATGTACCTATTGTTGTTGTTTGTGTTGTGTTGATGTTGACTACCACTTCCCATACAGACATACCTGTAAAAGAAAATCCTATAAGTAGTCAAATACATATGTATATGATCAAAATATGTAAAAGGTATGTAATGAAAATGCTGAAAATGTGAACTCGATCTATGAAAAGGTAACATGGTGCAGACTAATTTGTGATCCTAGAAAAAAAGTGTAGAAACGAGATCTTCGGGTGAGATGCCAGTTGTCACACACAATTTTTTTTGGGCGATCTCATGCCAATGTCATGGAAGAAGTATATGGGGTAAATTTTGGTGTCATCTCTAACCTTTAACTACTTCCCGCAATGTAAAACACCACTGTAGATGGTGTGTAAAATGTCAAAAGTTATCCTTCAGCCTCTAAACTATTTCCCACAATGTAGAAAAGTATAGATGTAGTGTATGCATACTCAAGTGTTAAGGAAGCCTGTGTACCCTGTAAAAGCCATTGTGTAGTAGTTCTGGTAGACTGTGAATTGAACTGACCAATCATTGATGTAACTTCCCCCCTGTAGTTACAAACATCTAGGAAGGTTTAGATGCATCATTGTTAATAAGGTCTACCGAGTGTCTGATTTTGAAGGACCCAAGTCTGATTCTGAAACTAAAAAAATGTGTTTGTACCAATACTTTTGTGATGTGTGTATTGTATAATGTTGTATGGGGTGAATAATTCACCCAAATGATGCCCTCCTCATTTGGGATTCATGTGACGCCACTAAAGGAGTTGTGCGGCCCAAAAGAGGACCGACCCAATATGTGATGAAACTTTGCCCTTTAGGGGAAAGGGAATGTGCTTGGTAGAAACCAAGGCACACACAAATAAAGTGGCTAGCAAAGAACAAGTTTTAGTACAAGAAAAGAAACAAACAAGCTCAAGTGTATGCTAAAGAGAAAAATGTAAGCTAAGATACAATGTGTAATGTAAGACACGCAAGAAGATCAATGTAAGATCATGTAAGAAGACAATATCAGGGTTTCAAAACGTAAGGGCAAACATGGTACACCACTCATGATGTCGCAAGAAAATCAAGGCCGATCAAAGCCAAAGGCATAGCCAAATGTGCACACAAGACAAAGGGAAAATCCCTACAAAGTAAGAGCATAACAAAGAGCAAACAATGAACAAGTAATGTAACAGACAACCATGGAAGAAAATAGACTTGCATAAAAAATGTTGCACATAAAGCACCTGTTATCATGTTAGAAAGATAAAAAATTATGTCAAAGCGTGTATAATATGATAGAGTAGTGTGCTATGAAACAAATAAAACAATAACACCTGTAATGTATGAAAGTAGATGCCCCCAGGAGCCATTGTGGGACTGGTAATAGGTATTATGCCAAGCATCCATGTTGTGTGTAATGGACATGTCAAATATGTGATCAAAAATAGAATGGAAAGTGAATGAGCACATGTGTATGATAAAGATAATGACATACAAGATATCTATCTAGCATGTGTAATAAGATGGACATGCAACAAGTGTAAGAAATGATAAATGCAACCAATATATGCAGTATGTTGTGGATGAGACAAATGGAGTGTAGTGTGAATGATAGAGATGCTGTGCCCCCTAAGTGATGTGTATGTATGCAATGAGGTTCATTTATTTATGCCCCCTCAAGAGTCAAGAATGAACCGTAAATGAGAGTGCGTCATCGGGAAATGGTCTAAAGTGTGCACTAAAAATATGTTGCTTGTAAGTTGTGTAATGGGTAGGATTGAATGCGATAAAGTAAAATTGATGAGGTGGTACAATATGTGATGATTTAGCCTAAATCATATATCACTAAAAGTGTGAAGAAGATGTCAAAAATCATGATGATGTAAACGTGATAATGTAGCACAAAGTGTATATCACAAAATGTGTAAATGAAATGATAGAAAGCGTGATAATGTAGCACAAAGTGTATATCACAAAATGTGTAAATGAAATGATAGAAAGCGTGATGATGAGGCCTAAAATTGTATATCATGGAATGCATGAGTAAGATTGTAGAAAATGTGATGATGTAGCAAAAACCATATATCTTGAAATGTATGTATAAGATGTTAGAAAGGGGTGATGATTTATCGTAAGAGTGTATATCATGATATGTGTGAAGAATGCGGCGGTGATCTTTAAACTTCTACTTTGGAACTATAAAAATCACACAGTTATGTTGTTCTACTTTCAACTTTGGAAAATGATAGATTTTCTTGAAAATTAGAGCTTTAGTGACTAATTATCTAGTGCTATAGAAATGAAATTCCAGAGAAGAGAAACGAATTCAACCCCAAACATCAACAATTTTATCTTGGAAACCTCCCATGGAGAAAAACAAGTCAAGAAGGGAAAAATGATCTTTCTTCCCACTTTTTATTGGTCAATTATAGACAATTACATATTACAAGAAGTAGAAAATGGAGACAACAATGTGACCCTTTCCCTTCCTATGCTTGCTTTCTCTATTTCTACTCCTTGCTCCTACAATTCCACTCCAACACTGAATATCTTGCTCACTTGCTCTCATTAAACTTAAACCTTTATTGTCTTGATCTCTTTCGATCTCCAAATGCCTATTCTCTTGCTCCTACCATGAAATTATAGCCTCTCCCAAGTGCTCCCGCACACTAGAGAATGGGAAAGGTCGAGGTAGGGAAGAAAAAAGGTCAAATGATTTAAATTTGCATCCATTTATGCTTCATTTTTTGTTTTCTATTCAGAAGTGTTAAGACCACCGCCATCTGTAGACCAACAGTTTCAAGATTTCCGCCCTAGCTGGGTGGAAATTACAAGACTCCCACCCAACTTGAGTGATGGTTCTTTGACCGCCACTCTGCACAGATTGACGATTCTATTAAAATGTTAAAAGAACCTCCTTTTCCTCATTTTTCTTCACTTTTCCTTCTTGGTGTTGATGGAACTAATGAAGTGGTGTGTTTTTATGGATCCCTATGGATCATACCTCCCCTACTTATGAGACTTTTGGTCCCATAAAATATTAGTGGGGGAGTTGTAGAGGAATCAAATCCCTCTCTAACTCCTTCGAGTACCACTGGGTCTGCCTTGGTGTCTTCTCTCCTCCAATCTACCAAGGCTCCTATGGATATCTAGTTTTCTTCTCCAGTTCTACATCCTCCTTTGAGTTTCCTCAAGTACAATCCTCAATGGAATGCATCTTCTGTATGTTTCCTTCTTTGTCATGCATAGATGGATTTAGTAGGTGCAAGATCTTGTAACTTGCTATCACATACATCTGCATGAAGTGTGTCATGAAGGTTTATTTTACATTCTAATCAAGTATGGTGAAGGTCCCATATTGTAGTGGGTTAGTTCTTATTTCTTGTATTTGTCTCTTGAGATGGATTGGACGAATCCTCTCCATGTACATTACTGCTATAGTCACCATTGTTCCTTGTATCTCCTCTTTGCCTTGCTACCCCACAGTCAGGTCTAGTGAATTAGTAGGTAGATATGGTGACTACATATCAGAAGTTTGTATTTCTCCTTGAATTATAAATTCCTGTGGTGGCTTCTTTTGTAAAAACTGATAAGTGTTATCCAAATTATCCATGCTCTCAAGTCCATTTTTCTTTTCTTCTAATGAAAGCAAACAAAATTGATCATTTTCCTGAATAAGCCTTGGTGCTTGGTTGACACTTACCATAGCCTTCTTTGATTTTCTCTGGTGTGCCTGAATGTTGAAACTAACTCCTTCCTTGACCCATCTATACTGGTTATCCCTCCTTGTGAACAAAACATGCCTGACATACAAGGAAGGACTTCTGAAGAAAACATCAAATGCATCAATTGGAATGATATCAGCCTCTAATACATCAATATATTAGGTATTTATCTGAAACTTAAACTTACACTTTCTTTTAACTTGTATTTATACACCCTTCTTCACTCATACTAATGGGTATGGATGTGGATGCACATAAGTCTCTACTCTAAGTTGTTATATAACCGCATCAGAAATCAAATTTGACTAAGAACTAGAATCTACTAAAGTGTTTACCTTAGTCTTCTTGATTTTGATTCTAATTTGAAATAGCTTACTCATCTCTTCTTCTTCTACTCCCCCACACATGTTAGTGGTTGTGCATTCAAGCCTCTCATATACATAAGAATCATCCTAAATATCCACCTCTTCTTATGTCTTTATAGTGGCCATGGATTTCTTGAAATCCTTGGTTTGGTGCTTTGGGTGTAATTCCAGATGTAACTTCCAACATGTGGCATCAGTGTGTCCATTTATATCACAATTCTTATGGAAATTCTTAGGATCTCTACAAGTGTACAAAGCTGCAGTGACATGTTTACCTTTCCATTTACCTTTGCTACTTGTCTTCCCTTGTTCTTTTCCCTGCTGATCTATTAACTAGTGTCCCTTTGGCTCTGATTATCCTCACTTCTTCTCATCATCAATATAGTATGCTTGCACACAAGCTTCATTGAGATCCTTGGGATTCGTGGAGATTATCTTCCTCTAAAGGTGAGTGTGAATTCCTCCCAAATATTTGGTTAGAATGCCATGTTGCTGCCCATTTTTATCCTCTGTTACATTCCCATCTTTCCCCTTTGTTCTGCATGCTCTAAAATGTTTTTCTCCCAAAATTGGTGGTCTACAACTTTTCCATCCAGATTGAATGCCTTGAAAAGCTCACAAACTTATTGTTTTTCCCCAACTTAAAAGAAAAATATATGCATGCCCTGTTTTGTGCCCTAATTTTTCCAAATCCATGCCTCTACCATTTTCTCCACTTTTCCCAGCCTTTGGAGCTCGTGGTTTTTTGTTTTATGCTTATTTCCCCTTAAAAATCTATCCCCATGGTCAAAAATTGCCTAAAACCACTTTCCATTTGTTTTTTGACCAAAAAATTCTTCACCCACAAAGAAAAAATCGAATTCGGGCATGTCTGGAAGGTTCTGTGTTTTTTACGGTCATACAGGCATAATTTTCCCATCAAATTCTATCTCAAATGTCATCTCCTATGTGGTCGTTTGTGGTTGGAAAAGGTTCGGTGGGTCTGTTTGAAAAACTTAACGTTTTTTATGTTTTGGCAAAAAATCAAAATTTCCCCTGTAACTCCACAAGTCCCAGAGGAGGACACATGTCATGTTCTCATTCAAAGGCGGGATGGAAGGCTAGCGGGGGACTTAGAAATTTTTTTCCTTTTTGGCTAAAATGGAAAAAGGTTGAGAAAAGGAGCACGGGTCCGAAAGGAAGCAAAGGGAGACACATGGCAGGTACAGGAGGGAGTGCGGGCCTTCGGAGGAAAAAGGAAAGTTTTTCCCTTTTGGCAAAATGACTTAGAATGAAAATTTGAGGTGTGGCTCTGCAACGAACAAGAGGGAGACACGTGGCAGGGACGGAATTGGAGGCACTGTCCCGCAGAGGAAAAGTGAGAAAATTTCCTTTAGCAAAAAAGGGAGTTAAAATGTGAAATGATCCCATAGATCCTCAGCGATAGAGAATGTGACACATGTCAAGGACAGATATGGAGGTGTGGGCCTGCGGGGAAAAAATTGAAAAATTGAAAAATTCCCAAAAAAGGTGGAAATGTGTAGAATTGAACTGCGATTCCAATGGGACCCATCTTGTGCCACCTGTCAACACCAAGTCTCAAGGGCAGAGAAAATTTTCAAAATTTTACATTTTTTCCAAAAAAGGTTAAAAAGTATTCCCATACACATTTCCAATCACCTTATGACACGTGGAGGGCTCAAATTGAAGGGATAAAGGGAAAATCAATGGTAATTGTGCATTTTTTAGTTTGGCCGCCATTTTTTTCTCCAGGAATCTTGGAGATGCGAATTTTGCATCATTTTTATCGAATCTTTGGCAAATTCATGTCGTTTTGGCCTTCAAGGAACAATGGGATCAATTTGAAAATCTAATTTGTATATTTGAGGCATTTTCAAATGAATGTTTTACTCTAGTTCGTGAAAAATGTGAAAGATCAAATCAAGAAGTTGTAGAGTAAATTTTGGATGGATAAGGATGAAATAATGAAATGAAAGGGATCTGCATTCTTTGAGGATGAAAAACGTGCCTCCACAATGGATAATGATGAATTTTTGTAATGATTCACCTTTTAAAGGAACAATTGGCAACTTTTTGTGAGTCTGTTAGATGTCATTTTCCAAAAATATTGCAAAGAAAAGGTGCTTCGAATATTCCACTTCTAGAGGGAAGATTTGAGGGGCAAAGTGAATGGAAAGTTATATATTGCATGAATTTGTCATGCAAATGTTGAGATAAACTTAGAATTTCATGGGAAAATCTGGGAAGAAGCCCATTTTTTGAGAAACCACCTGAGAACCATTTCTAATTCATTTTTGCATCAGATTTGTATCATGTTGAGTTGGTTTCAGTTGTAAAGCCATCCACAAGCTCTGACATTGTTCTTATAATATTCCCCTACTGATAAATTTGGTCATTCTAGATTATTTTTTGTTGTCTCTTAGCAAAATTTTCATACACTTATGTTTCAAAATGTTTTCAATTTTTGTTTCTTGCTCCTGTTGCAGTCTTGTGTTTAAAATCTCTCTTGATCATACATGGTCTCATTTCTTGTTGATAGTTTAGTGGCATTTACAATCTCACATTCAGAAGAGATTTCATCTGATACAGAGATAAACAAATTTAAAATCACTTTACCTTCCTTGAATTCTAAGATTGTCTGTAAACCTTTGGGTACACCTTAGGTCATGATAAAATAGAGATTTCTAGATACTTTTTTGGTTCATCTGTTTCAAGCTTATTTGGCAGGTTGTCAAAGATTATGTGGAAGAGTGCATATTTGGGCTTCCATTTATTACACATATCCTGGTTGAAGGAGTACCTTAACCCATTTGAAGCATTTTGTTGTTTAGGTATTACAAGTTTCTACAAAAGTCCTCAAATAATTTGGCAAATTATGGTTAGTCTTGTCTAAAATCTCCCACCAAAATTTCATTCAAACAAACTAATCCTACCCATACTACCCCTGCATTGCATTATGTGTCAACAAAAGAAGACAATCCATTTACAAAAATGCACAAAGCAAATTAGGATCCTACAATGTCTTTAGTAACCCTTGCCTTGCATTGAAATTATCTCCATAATCTGGAAGTGACAACTTGTGAAAGTCAGATTTGTAGTGTTGATCATATTTTCCCAAGGCATCTTCATACTATTTGCACAAATTGAGGGATATTTTCATCTCTTTAACCATTTGAGGGTTACAAAATAGCTTCTCTTACCTTGGTTGAAAGTCACAACCTAAAACATTTAGGACAAGATAAAGTCCTATTTGAGTGCTACCCATCTCTCCACAAATTTGAGTGCCAGTTAGATCACATCCCCAGCTACAAAATGACATACATCATGATCTATCTACCTTCAAGCTTCATGCAATATCTTTGATGCTGCTAGAGTTGAAAAGGAGGACAGATTTGGGTACCAACATGTCCTCATCCTTCAAGTCTATATTATGGAACATGGCTTATTTCTGAAACTCCGTAGTGTAGTCCTACACGCTTTGACCATTTCCCTATCTAAATTACTGCCACTTAATCATCTGGTCAGTTTTATGGATGATATGATAGAAATAAGCTCTAAGAAACTCTCTAAAACCCTTCCAAGTACTGAAAATAGGACGTTTCTTCTTTTCACATGTGGCTAGATGGGTTTCCCACCAAACCAGAGCACAACCTTCCATTTTGAGATGTGCAAAGGTGATCCTTTGTACCTCAGTAACATTATGCACACTGAAATAAACTTCCAACTGTTTTATCCATTTATCTAGTAATTCTGCATCTACTAGTCCTTCAAAATTCATTATCTCAAATTTCATTTCAAATTTAAAAGGAGTATGAGCAGATTTTACCTTCTCACTTATAGTTGTAGCCTCTTCTTCACACCCTTCCAAATATTTCTCATTGTGGCTCCCTCTGATATCAATATTTTTGGCCATTGCTCAAACCATTGAGTTCATGGAATCTTTCTTGACTCAAGCCATCTTTCACAAATCTAAAAGCTCTTGTTGTTTTCTATGCAACCTATCCATCATGGTCTCTAGTATCTCAACTCTACAGACCAAGTTCTCTTCCTCCATTTGAGCTCAAACTCTCTATTTCCACTTCTTCCTAGAAATATTTGGTTTAAAAGTTAGAACTTATTTTCCTTTGGACCTAGTATCATACAAATCACAAGAAAGAATCGAATACCACAATCCTAGATATATAATCAGCTCTTATACCAAAATTATCTATAAACTTCTACTTTGGAACTCTACGAATCAAAAATTTATGTTTTTCTAGTTTCAACTTTGGAAAATGATAGATTTTCTTAAAAATTATAGCTTTAGTGACTGATTATCTAGTGCTATAGAAAGGAAATTGCAAAGAAGAGAAACAAATTCAACTCTAAACACCAAAAAAAATATCCTGGAAACCTCTAATGGAGGAAAACTAGTCGGGAAGAGAAAAACACTCTTTATTCCCACTTTTATTGGTCAATTATAGACAATTAAAATTTACAAGAAGTATAAAATGGAGGCAAAAAAGTGATCCTCTCCCTTCCTATGCTTTCCATCTCTGTTTCACACCTTGCTCCTACAATTCCACTCTAGCACTGAAGATATTCCTCACTTTCTCTCATTGAACTTAAACCTTTTCTCTTTTGATCTCTGTGGATCTCCAAATGCCTATTCTCTTTCTCCTACCATGAATTTATAACCTCTCCCAATTGATCCCGTGTATTAGAGAATGGGAAATGTCAAGGTAGGGAAGAGATAAGGTCAAATGATTTAATTGAACCCATTATGGGTGGAGGTTATTAATTTATGAACAACTATGTTGATTGAAGAAACTACTCAGTGAAAATTATTTAAACTGATGGTGATTGGGGATTTAATACCCATACGGAAATTTGTTCTCATGTATATTTTTATTTGATATCGAGTGAAGGAAAGTGTTTAGTATTGGAGAGGCATTCTATATGGTGTCCTAACTGGGGCACAAATCTCTAGCCCCATATGTAGATAGGATAGGTTGTGTTAGTTAGCCTTAGTTGGGCATGGGATTAAACTTTCCAATCAATTCCAAAACCTCCAAACACAACTAATATATGTACAAACCCCTCACAAAATTCCTTGTCCTCCTTCATTTCATTCTTGGAAAGCATAAATGCTTTGAAATTCCTATAGGGAGTATTGTTCGCATTCATTCACGCTTCATCTCTATTTTTTCTATTGAGAAGTGTCAAGATTGTCACCTTGGATAGGTGGCAGTTTCAGGACCATTTTTCAGGTTGGGTGGCGGTTCTGTGACCACTGCTCTATGTAGAGTGGTGATTATGTTAAAATGCTAACAGAACCTCCTTTTCCTCATTTTTATTCACTTTTCCTTCTTGGTGATGATGGAACTGATGAAGTGGTGTGTTTTTCTAGATCCTTATGGATCACGTGGCTATAAATGTCACATATTATGATAAAAAGGATTATTTATGCCAGTGTGTGAGTGTGATAAGGATCATTTGATTGGTAAAACCTCAATAGTTGAGTATGGACTGAGGGACTAAAGTACATCATCTGGTAGTGAATCCAACACATATAAGTGGATGAACACAGTGTGTGATGTGCATAGTAAGTGAAGAATATGTAATGTGGAATGTAGGGTGTGTAATTATAATAATTTAATGTGTACTGCAAGGTATGTAGATTGTATAATGATGTAGTGTGTATAATGCATATGATGCATGGGTAAATGAAGCACAAAGTGCATATGATTCATAGTAGATGAAATAATGTATATGTAAAAACGTGTATGATGTGTGAACATGTGATGTATTGTTGATGGTGAAGTGTTTGAGGTTCATGTGCGTAGTATGCCCTCAATAGTCAAGTGTGAAATATAACACAAGAGTGCATCATAGGGCAATGTTGATGCTGGTATATATGTTGTGTGTAAATATCTATGTGTGATGTGACAAGAGAATGAGATGTGTGGTTATGCTAAAGGGGGGGAGATAATAAGTGTGATGTCATGCAAGCGTGCGATGTTGAGCTCACTATATGATAAAAGAGAAAGATGGATACCCTCCTTCTAGTGCTGAGGGAGGTGAATATGTGTGATTATGCTCTAAGAGTGGTGGTATATGAGATAGATCTTGTGTAGGTGAGTGAATCCTATTTGCATGTGACTAGTGAGTATACGATGGGTAGCATGGTGTATAAGAATGTGTAGGTTATGAAGACCTATATGAAGAAGAATGTGACTGCGATGGACATTGATGTGGAATAAAGTGAGCTGGTGACTTATGTGTAGATGTAGGAGATGTCCTAACAATGGTTCTAAACTGATGTACTAGACTAGAAGTGCAGTGACACCGCGTATATTGTTTGTGAGAAGGTGAGTGAGGAGAAGATCATGCTTTAGGAATTATTTTCCATGGGGGACTAGATCTACTAGGGGATGCGAGACGAGAGTGTAACCATGGAGTAGATGGAGGGACACCATTAATAGAAATGACTTGATTATTGTGAATAAATTTTAGATGTAAATTATTTGTGGAGATGATAAACTTATACGTACGGATCCTATTGAGACATAAGACCATTTCACACCCATCAACTGCTTGGACCACTAGGGAAGGAACTAGCATAGTAAGAGGACCAACTGTAATGTTAAGCTTAAAAAATCTATAGGAGTTGTGCATTGGATATGAAATTTGCGAGAGAGGATAGCCAATATCAGCAAGAAGTGGAATAAAACATACGCTAATGGGCCATGATGAATAAAACTTGGTATTATTGATAGACGTAGATGTAATATATGTGATAATGTGTAAGTGATTAGAAGAAAATGCTGCATGATAATTATGGTCAAAGAAATAAATGATTGGAGGATCCATTTCTATATTAGCAACTAGGAAATCAAGAACTCATGATGCAGGAGGAGGAAGTGTGAAATATGCATGATTAGTGGAGGAGTGCATTAATTTATCATCATACTTTGGAATTGCAGTGATAAATATTTTGAGCTTATGATTTTCATTAACTTGTGGAGAATCTAAAGGATCTGGAAGCTCAAGTTTGTTTTCATCAATAAGATCTTGGATGATGGTGAGAAGTTTGAAACACATATTTGTAGAATGTCTCACACATTGATGATAATCACATCAAAAGTTTCCATTGTAATTCTAACCTTTTGGATGAGATGGGTCTAATTCAAATGGATGATGAAGTGTAATAAGATTTCTCTGAAGCAGTTATTGTAATATAATTTGTGGAGCAATGGTTAACTTTTCAAATGTACACATAGAAAGTTGGGATTGAAGCTCTCGGGTGTGGGATATTACATTGACATTGATTTTTGTGTCAGTTGGATTCATTGTTTATGGTTTGAGGGTTGATTTATTTTGAAAACATGTATATGATGAGTCTTGCTCTTGATATTTAAGCTTACCTTTAAATAAGAGCTTAGTGTCGTGAAGCTTAAGAGTATGACATAAGTGATAAAATAAAGGAGATGTCTCAAATAGAACACTTTCTTAAAGAGGAAACAATAAACTTCGAGTGAATAACTCTTGAATCTCAAAGTCCACAAGAACATTTGGCATCTTAGCTAAGTTTTTTGGTATTGCAAAACATAGTCCGCTAAGTGTTCTCTAGACCACTATTGAAGCTGTGAAAGTTAGTCATATGAGATCTTAGATTTGATATTGATCGAGAAATCAATGAGAAAAACATTGACTAGATGCATGAAATATGTTACTGAGTGGACAGACAGGTCATAGAACCAATGCATCACATAATCTTGGAGAATTTGAGGAAAGAGCTTTGTGAGTATAGTTTGGTCATCCGTATAGTCGATACATGCCACATGAAAGGTGCGAAGATGCTCTTGTGGGTCACCATGGCATTTAAAAATGGGCAACTTAGAGATTTGAAACTAGGTGGTAGTGGATACGTGGAAATGGAGGGTGAAAAAGGAGTATGAAAGAGTGAAATGGAGTAAAGAGATGGAGATACATGAGAAGTAGCAAAATGTAGATGGATAATTTGTGTCTGCAGATCTTGATATAAAGAAGTTAAATCAGGAGTATTTGAGGAGGAACCATGATATTTATTGGGAGTATTAAGTGGAATGATAGGATCCATGGTGTCAGAAATGGATGCTGAAGCGAGAGGTACAGTCAAGACCATGAGAACCAAAGAGTTAGCAAAGAGTGGAGTCATGGGAACATGACGAGTATTTTTAGCAGTGACCAATGCATGTGGAATATGTTGAAGATGGATGGGGTTATCACACAAATATTTTTAAAAATCAGTTAGTGTGTTCAATTGGTTTTAATCAACATTATTATCCTCATCATATGACTTATCACTATCAAACGTTTCTATTTCATGAAGGGGAACATTATGAGAGTTATCAAAGGGGTTTTTCAGTTGAATTCATTGATGTAAAGTCCTAAACCATTGATTTAGAAACCCTACGGGTGGATGGAGGAAGCTCAAGGTTCTCAAGTGACCCAAATTGACCACTACGGGTCACGAGCATAAGAAAAAAACCCTAAAAAAGGTGGATTCAAGCACGGGGTTCACCAAAATAATTAATCTAAAAATGTAATATATGCAACCTAATCTAATGCTATGATAGCAGTAAATAATTGCAATAACGAAATAAAGAAATATACCAAATCAAAGTAAGTAATAAATATGTAAACCCTAATGTGAAAAGAAGGGTAAGATGCCTAACCTTATTTACAGTGTTTCCGAAGGTGTACAGAACTAGAAAATGAAGAAATCTAAAGCACTCACTGTCACATTAGGGCACAAGAAAAATCATTTCTGGATAGATAAGATGGACTAGGGCACCTAGAGAGGGGGGTGCCCACCTGCTCCAAGGTACCAATTTTGGGTTCCTAGGTCTGTTAAAATACTCAGAAACCCAGATTCTCAGGGTCATAAGATGTTTTTAGATGCTCTCCTTTTGTTGCTATGGATTCGCACAATGATTTCTAAGGTTGTAATAAAATTGCGATGAAGAATAGACCTAAAAAACCCTTAAATAGACATTAAATCCTTAAAAAATAAAGAATCTACAAAATGAGGGGTCAAACTGTCCTCAGCCGCCACAATGGTTGAATTCAATTAAGCATTGTACTACATCTCAGACACAATGTAGTTCTCTTTGTGTGTGTGCGTGTGTAGAATTGTGCCCTAGGGTGCTCTTGTGCCAATCGCACTTGGATAGAAAACAAGAAGCTATATGTAAATAAATGTAGTAAATGTGTGCATGGAATTGAATGAACTTCCCTCCTATGAAGTGTATGCAAAAAAACTATCCCTTGTGTCCCTTATGATGGAGCTAGATGGATGCAATAGAGCTCTTAACTTCCTTTAATGGATGCAACCTTAGATGGAGATAGTAGATGTGTAGTGCTTGGTCCCTTATTATGATCGCATAACTTTATATTTATATGAATCCCTTGTTTGAAATTCATAATTAACCTTGAAAAGGATGACTACCAAAAAGATAAGATGCTCAAATGGCTAGGAAGGACCCAAAAAGTGTGAGGAAAGTATGAAGAGAACAGGGTCACCTAGATTGGATGAGGGCGCCTGACGCTAGCTTCCTGGTTTAGGCATTGGTGTCTAAGATGAAAAATGGTGAAGACAGAAAAGGCTAGACTGAGAAAGTAAGGGTGTACGACTAAAATTAACAATAGAAAGAAAAGAAATTTTGCTAAAGACATGGGTTAATTAGTACCATTCTTACTTCGGAATCATATGAATAATAGTATGTAATTAGGACTAGATAATTACTCAAAGTGTGTGATTTTGTGTCTACACTCTGGTACAACTATAGGAGCATTGTTAGCGCAACTGGGTGAAGGTAACATCGATCATCCCATCTATTTTGTGAGCAGGAAGCTGACGTTGGCTGAGAAATATTATACAACTATGGAGCATGAAGCCTTGTAAATGATATATGTGCTTCATAAGTTTAGACGGTACTTGTTGGCCACCCCATTTATATTTTATATTGATCATATGGTGTTGAATTACTTAGTCAATAAGAATTTTTTACAGGGGTGCATCTATCATTGGATTCTTTTGATTTAGGATTTTGAGTTCTTAGTTATAGTGAAGCTTGGTAAGAGCAATTTAGGACCCAATCATTTTTTAAGGATAAACTCTGGAGAGGATGAGAAAATAATAGAAGATATTATGCCAGATTCAAAATTATTTGGATTGAACCATGTGCCAACATATTTGGAAGATATTGTTGTATTCTTGAGCGCTGGTATTGCACCTGAAGGTATCAAGAATTTGGAATAGAAACAACTTGTTATTCGATCGACGCCATATTAACTTATTGGAGGAGACCTATATAAGATGTGTATGTATGAGGTCTTACACAGGTGTATGCTAGAACATGAGCATGAAGCTATTATGAAGGAATAACTAGAGGAAACTATGTAGGAGAGGTGATAATGTGCAATATGTTATTGGCAGGTTTATGATGGGAAATGATGTATAAGGACACAAAGGCATTTGTCAAGGCTTGTGACCATTTTCAGAGAATGGGTAATCTTTGGAATCAAGATGAGATGCTACTATGCCTTATAACGAGCGCCAAACCATTTGAAAAGTGGGTGGTTGAATTTGTATGCCTAATTTCTCCACTTGTGTGCATGAAAAACACGTGTTATATCATCACATGTACATATTACTTGATAAGGTGGGTAGAGGCTGCACCTATAAAAAATTAGATAGCAACAACAACAACTAGGTTCCTATGGGAGAACATCATAAACAGGTATGGATGTCCATTGAGCCTTATAAGTGATAGAGGGACTCATTTTCTAAATGAGACAATAAGGATATTACTAGCAAAGTTTATGGTAGCACACCATAAGACTACACCTTATCACCCACAAGCCAATAGAATTGTTGAAGCATTTAACAAAATTCTAGGACAAACCTAGACGAAGATTTGTGATGTTAGAAGGAAAGATTTGGATGATAAGGTATCATCAATGTTATGGGCATATAAAACAACATACAAAAGGTTGAATAAGGCCACACCCTTTCAGTTGGTGTTTTACACAGAGGTAGTCTTACCTGTGGAATTTATATTACCCTACCTGCATATTGCACGTGTAGGAGGATTGGATGATGAGAAAGTAATTGAAGAACACATAGAAAAGTTGATGAAGTTAGATGAGTGACGTGTTATTGTGCACTAGAGTCAAAAGATAGAGAAAGCGTGATAAAAGTCTTGGCATGACACACACATTAAGAGAAAGTCTTTTGTAGTAGAAGGGATGGTGCTTCTATCTGATTCAAAGTTTGTGTGCCATCTTGGAAAGTTGAAATTACATTGGTTGGGAAACTTTATAGTATCTAAGATATTGGAATCATGTGAATGTCAACTGTAGGCGCTAGATGACACCATGTTGCCCAATTACTTCGATGGGAGTAGGCTGAAATCCTACTATAAATAAACTTCTTTTGTGTTTGTAATAAGGAAGTCTTACCATTTTAAGATTATATTTCCATTTTTTTTGTAATAAGTGTGTTCATGCCCAAGAGATGATTACTCTATGTTAGACTGATGCGAAAAGGACTACACATAATTTTAATGTGGGGTGAAGCAGATGTAAGCGTATGCAAGAGAAAATGTGATGATGATACTTCTTGAGGAGATGGAAAGTGTGCGCGTGACAATGTGAAAGAATGGTGCATGAAAGATGGTGCTATAAATGGTAGGAAATGGTTTGAGGGTGCTTAAGGATGTTGGTACTTGATGGAAATTTCTTAGATTAGAAACCATGCAAAGAGAAGGACCACATAGTGTAACATAAGGGAGGCAACAATGAGTTAAACTACTTAACAAGTGACGTAGAGGAAGACTATGTGTGGCGTATGGAGGTGTACACAATGAGGCCTACAACCTGGGAAGTAGTGGTGCACCTGAAGGTTATGACTGCCGCATACAGAAGAGAAAAGTGTGAGAAAAATAAAAAAAGTGCATTTAAAGCAAAAGTAGTGGTGGGTGAGGAACAATAAA
The DNA here is from genome assembly GCA_019776745.2 of Taxus chinensis. Lineage (NCBI taxonomy): Eukaryota > Viridiplantae > Streptophyta > Pinopsida > Cupressales > Taxaceae > Taxus > Taxus chinensis. The sequence goes on along the minus strand of CM034148.1, from coordinate 36,141,751 downwards.
TACAAATAAAATGGGAAAAACTATAAATAGTGCATGATCGAATTCATTCTTACCTTTCCTTTGATGAATTTGTGTGATTAAAAAGTGAAATTGTGACTAAGTGTGAAAAGTGAAGTGCAAGGAGTGTAATAAATGAAAATCTAAGACGAACCAGAGTAGAGTGTACACGACCTTGAGTTAAGAGCTCCATCAGTGGAAGTGGAAGCTTGGGGAAAAGGTGTGGAGGCAAGAAGTGAGCAAGGATTGGGGTTTGTAGAGCTTGAAATTACAAATCTAGAGTTCACAAAATTTTAAAGCCAAATAATTAGGGCACGAATTGGAGGCAAACAAGTGTAAGAGTTGAGCAGAAGTTTAGACGCTCAACACTATGGCACACGTTTTGAGTAAGTACTTGATTTCCAGCACCAAGGGCATGAAATTTGAAAATTTTAGGGTTTGTGGAGTGAAAATCATATCAATGGAATCAAATAGGGTGCCTACAATCAATAAGTCACCCAAAAAATAGAACATTGACAACAATATGGAGGAAACACATGAAGATTGGTATTCTGAAATGCAATATCCACCAAAAGTAATTGGGTAGTCGAGTAGTCATGGGTGTCACACTTGAAAAAATGTAACATAAGTGATTACAAACATTGTGGAGAGGCCCATGAAGGAGAAATAAGGAAAGATGTCATGAAATAACTAACCCGAAGGAAGACAAAAGGGAAACTGGTTATTGATGATAAGGTGAAGGACTTGGAGAGCGTAGGGGTTCTGCACCTGTATGAGCTGCCATATTTTGGGAAGCTGGAGTGCCTCTACAAATGGCTAATGTCCAAGGTGGATGAGGATTTATTTTATTTTATAAGGATAATAATGTGCATAACCACATAATTGATTGGAAAAGTAACTGTCTTATGTGACAATGGGGAAAAAATTAGGCTAGATCTAGAAGATGACGAGTCATTAGAAGTCATTTGTTGTCGCCCTCAAAATCCCCCCTCATTTTTAAAGTTAAATTTGAAAATTTTGAGCTCACACCCTCCAAAAGTGTTCAAGTAAAGTTGGAAGTCTGAAAAGATAGAGAAATTCATGCTTTGAAGTTGTTTCAACTCTCAAGTCTGTGTGGTTTGATAAATTTTCTGTTTCCCCGTCTGGACGCGTGAAAATTCTATTACAACCTCAATTTGAATGAAATTGTCAATCTTTCTATGGCCATGGATCGTCGAACCTTGTATTTTTTTCAATTCGTTGGTTTGCAAAAGAAATTTGAAAATCGGGCGTGAAATGGTGGAGTTTTCTTCTTCTATGCATTTTTCCATAGTTGTGAATGATGGGCATTTTCTTCCCCGTCAAATTTTGGCCCCAGCATCCACGAGTAGTACGTGGATATCTCTGATTGAATGCGGCATGGAAATGTTTCAAGAAACAACGGAAGCCTCCACATGTCCAAACAACACAACTCAAAGGGCAGGGCCCAAGGGACAATCCAAAAATAAGTGCAGGATTTCCACGAGTCCAGGGTCCAAAATGAAGACAAAACAAGCCTAAATCGGCTAAGTATGGAAGGTTCAGCAAATGACACCACGTGCTTCATTGGCGTAATTTCAAGGGTCTAAGCTAGGGGCAGTTCTCAAACTTGTGCCAATCCTCCATGTGTCCCAGGTCCAAAAAAGGGGACAGAGCCGATTGCTTAAATTGACTAAGTATGAGCGGGTCGGTGGAAGCCTTCACATGTCAGCCTGGTGCAACTTCAAAGGCAAAATCCAAAGCCAGGTTCCAAATGAGCATCGGATTTCCACTTGTCCAAGGTCAAATATATGACCCCGCTAAACATAAGGGAGAAAGTCAAATATTAAGCCTGAATATAAAGTCAAGGTGGGGAAGTTGGCCATTGGGGTGATTTGAGATTTTGAGCCTTTTTGTAAAAAGGGATAAAAGTCATAAAGTGACCCGCAGCCCCGATCAAGCTTAAAGGAAAAATTCGAAGCTTGATCCCACCATTGGAAAGTCAAAGCAGGTCAACAGAGAAATTTATGTTTTTGAGCCTCTTTGTAAAAAGGGAAAAAAATCATAAAGTGACCCACAACCCCGATCAAATAAAAGGGAGAGTCAAATTTTAAGCCTGAATAGAAAGTCAAGGTGGGGAAGTGGGCCGTCGGGGAGATTTGAGAATTTGAGCCTTGTTTTCATTAAAAGGGCTTAAAGTTAAAAAGTGACCCGCAACCCCACCCACACTAAAGAAACAAGTTAAATACTAAGCCTGCATCGAAGGTCAAAGCGGGGAGGTGGGCCAGTGGAGCAATTCATGTTTTTAAGCCCACATTGAAAAAAGGTAAAAGTATAAAAGTGACCCGTGACTCTGTCTCCACTCAAGTAAGGCCACGTGTCAAGGCTTATATCAAAAGTGAAATGGGCTAACCAAAAATGTAAAAAATGCCAAATCTCTATAAAGTCACAAAATGTAAAAGGCATCCTCCATGCCTGCTCCAGTAAAATTCTCCCACGTGGATAGCTCTGGTGTAAATTTTCAAAGGCAAGATGAATGGTTCAAATTCAAAGTCACAAAACGAAGGGATTCAAAACGAGTGTAACTGCTGCATTATGAAAATTCTAGTTTCACCCGCCATTGGTGTTTCTTTGTGAATCAAGAATCTGAATGGACGTAAATGATTGAAAATATTGTAAATTGTTTCTTGCCAAAATAGAAGAAGTTGTAACTGTCTCTTGTAAGATATTTAATGGCTTCTTCACACCATTGTAAGGGCTGGCAATTGATCTTGTAAACTCACGAGTGCATTGTACTTAGAGAAAGCAAAGGAGATAACCATTTTCTTCTACTTTCCTCCATTCTCAATTTTTTTCCATTCCCACATTATGTACAACCTATGTTTAAGCATCAATACAAGAAGATGGATTTTGTAGCCTCTTTGATGAGGATATTTTAGAAATTTTGAGTTCGCAATATTATCTCGTCTTGTTGCCATTTGCAGGGTTTTTTCTTCTCAGAACTACATGTGTTGAAGTTTCTAACTAGTGCGCATAGGAATATGATTTTCTACCTGTAACATTAGTTCTCCTACCTATGGAAAGAGCTAAAGGAAAAGGAATTATCACTCCCTTTCCAACCTTCATAGGAAATTCTCCCCTTACAGATAACTACAAGAATTTTCCGCAGGGTCAGTGGAGTGCCCCTGTTGGATCCTCAGTCGAAAGGCCACCACAAAAATCCACATTTTATTGCGCATGCATATACAACAGTTGCACTATTTAAGTAGAGGGACTTAGATTCCCAGAGCATTAGAAAGGAATCCACAAATTTTTCCACCTGAAAAATTTCCTTGCCAACAGTTTTTAGCACCCACCGTGGGGCAGATTTAGCAGCATCTGCACCTGAATGCGATTGCAAGGTCAGAAAATTCAAAATTCAAAAAAGAGATTTTTTTTTGGAATTTGAATGGCTATATGAGCCACATGAATTCAAATCATGGCTATCCTGGGAAACCCTCATATTTGAAGACTCGAGTTTCTCTTCCACATCCAAGAAAACGTTGCTTCAGATTTGAGGGAAACTATTTGGCATAATAGACAAAGTGCCAATCACTACTTCATTTCCATGAGAATTATGGACCTTGAAGAAGAACACGCTGCTGAATTGGAGAGGTAAAGACAAATTCCAACACCACAAATAAGAGCATAGATTTTCAAGCTGACGGATAGAAGATACACCTAGAAATAGAGACAAGGAGGACAAACCGATCCCATTTTTGAGGAACTTCAAAGGAGACAATAGCTACTCAGAATCCAAAGGCTTCCTTTCTAAGAAACCAGTCACATTGGGAACCTAAGTGTTGCCAATTCTTTGGATGGTGAATTTCCATACATCAATGAGAACCTTGAAGATTCTGCCGATGTAGAGACCGAAGAAGAGACTAGAGAAAGAGAAGCAAGAGCGGAAGAGGAAATAAGAGCTCAACTCGAAAACATTGAGAGACTTCAAGTTGAGGCAGACAAAAGAGCAGCAACAGAAGCCGTAGCCTTAGTAAGGTTGGAAGCTAGAAAAATAAATAGAAAGGGGATCGTGATCATGAGCGTGAATGTGATCATGAGGCCCGTAGGCCTAATGTACCATGGGGAGGAAACACCGGTCCACTGGCTCTTGCTCAACCACTCCATGAGCTACCAAGAGGCTCGAGAAAAAACTTCCCAAAATTCAGAGGGGATGGTTCTCAACTCCTTGAAGAGCATGTAGCAGAATTTATCACTGCTTGTGGTGTGTTGGTTGTTGAGGATGAATATGTGTCAGTCTGACACTTTGTGGAATCACTTCAAGAGAAAGTTTCCGAACGATTCTAAATGCTACCCCCAAGGTCCATCACCTGTTGGGAGGATATAAAAAGTGTATTCAAACATAGGTTTAAGAGCACAAAAGATTGTCAGGATCTTTTGGTCCAATTGTTACAAATGAAGAAAGAAACCTTCGAGTTAATGAGGGACTTCATAACAAGATATGATGGAGTGATAAGAAGGATCCATGAAGATGTGGTGCCTCCTAAAAATAATTTGAAGAGGTTTTTCATCAGTGGGTTTCCATTTGAAGTAGGTTTCTTCCTCAAAAGAGCCCAACCAAGAACATTGAGGGAAGCCAAGGACTATGCAATAGAAACCAATGATGATCTAATCCTTTCTGGAAAGGTGAAAGGCCCCAATGGAAAGTAAAAGGGGCAAAATTCAAACTCTGTCACCACAGATCCGATGTTCCAAAAAATGGAAAATGACTTGGTTGCCTTGAAGAAGTAGCTATCTCAGATCACAATGCGGAATGTTTCAAGGAGACCAAACCCTCCAGATAGGCCAAGGATTGCTCCACCTCCTCGTCGACTTGCTCTTGAAGCACCACCAGTCAATGCCATCTGTGACACCAAAGAGCCGAAAGAGGAGGAAAAAATTGATGAAACTGAAGAAGAAAATATGGAATACTATGAAAACTATCTTGAGGTCGAGGAAGTTGATATGCAAAATGCCCTATTTGAGTATGTTGATGATGAAGATAAGGATGATGAAGAAGCTCCAAGTTTCTCATGTGTTGTTTTCACTTGTGCACAATCCAGGAAAGGTGCTTTATTCTCAATGCTTGTGGTAAAGGATAAGAAGAATAAAGAAGATTCTCCTCCAGAGGTCACACAAAATAAAATGATCAGTAGAGGATCACCATTACCACATTCTATGGAGTTGGCTAAAGAAAAACCAGACTCACTAGTTGTCAAGGATCATGCTACTATGCCAAGTAAGTTATCTAATTCTTCTCCCAACTCAAAAGTTGATAAGAACAATTCTCCTTCAAAAGTTGTTCCTACAAAAACATCTAAGGTTCAATCAAAAGCTACACCCTCACCCCCTTCCAAGCCAATTGCTACACCTGAAAAGGATAATTCAACACTTAAAGTAGTAAAGCCTCTACCATGTAAATCTTCCTCCATTTCCAAAACTTCTTCCTCGCTCACCATAACCCCATTTGACTTTATGGAACATGCAAACAAAGCCAAAGTCCAACTCTTAGAGATAAAATACCTACAAACACACCCTGCCCAATTTGACATGTTAATTAATGTAGTTCGTGGTGGTAACCTTATATCCTCGAGTCCTAATTCTAAAGGTTTACTACCCAAACAATCCACACCACCTTCCTAAAACATGCTAGCCCTTAGTGCCTCCAAAACCAACAGGGTTGAACCTTTCTACCTGTCACTCCTCATTAAAGGCTTCTAGCTAAATAATTGTATCATAGATTCCAAAGCCTTAGACAATGTGATGCCAGCCAAAGTTGTAAATGTTCCAGGCCTCACCTTGACCTAGGTAAATGGCACCTGGTACTCAATGGAATCTTAAAAAGTACCATTGGTAGGAAGAATCAAAGATGCACAGGTAGCACTAGCTGATTTTCCAGACAAGAAGGTGCTCCTAACCATACTGGTAGTAGAAATCCCAACATCCTTTGGTATGCTATTGAGTAGGAGTTTCTGCAGGAGAGATAAAAATGGATTGGTCATCTACAACTATCCCAGTAAAATTCGAGATGAAGAAGTTTCTACTAGTAGGAAAGATGAAGTTCACAGTACGAAAGTCTAATGATCCGAAAGCAAACATTCTCTTTCAAGATTGTGGGCTACGAAACTACTTCCTCACATCAAAAAAAGATGAGAACTTTTTGTTATCCAAAATTTGCCCCCCTGCTCATTTTGTGGTTAACTCCTTTCATTCTTACCTCTCTTGTGCCTCAATCATAAATTTTGGTTTTCAGGAAGTCAAAAACTTTCTAGAAATGACACCATTGGATAGAGCTCTTTCTCAACTTTCTAGAAAGGTAAATTTTTCCTCCTAACTCCATGTATTTTTAAAGTTATGGCTTCAGAAGAGTTTTTGTGGGAAATTTTCCCCTAAAAGGTTCCGTAGCCAATAAGATGCCACCACATGTCCAAGGAAGTGGTGGGGGTCGGAGGAGAACTTAGTTTTTTTACCAAGTGTTTTGGTGAAGTTTTCAAAAGGAATATTTTCCCCGCAGGCCCGCCGACGAATCATGTGATGCCACGTGTCCAGGGGAGGAATTTGTAAAATTTGACTAAGTGTTGGCGCATGGAAAATTTTGGAAGGAAGGCCCGCGCCCAATCATATTGTGCCACGTGTCCTATGGCGTGGGAGTTTCAGAGGGCAGAGGAGAAGTTAGAATTTTGGTGAAGTGTTTCACCAAAGTTCAAAAAAGAAAGTTTTGGCCCGCTGTCCCATTGACCAATCAGCGAAGGCCACGTGTCACCAGAGCTCGGAAAGGCAGAGCGCAGGAGGAAATTGGGATTTTTTCCCAAAAGATTGCGAAAAAAGTAAAAATATTGTGGAGGGCCCATGGCGAATGAAATCAGGTCATGTGTCCTAGACCAGTAGAAGGATCGGGGAGAATTTGAGAAATTTTCCCAAAGAAAAAACAAAGGAAAATTCAAAGGGAAAAGCCCGCCCCCTAAATGCGAGCCAATGGGATCTATGCCACGTGTCAGGTGGCGGAAAAAATAGAAGACAGGCCCGCAAGGAAAATTAGAAGGGGTAAGCCCACATCCAATGGGGTTATGCCACATGTCCAGTGTTTTCAAAATATGGTCAAAGCGGCCCCACATGGAAAATTTAAGAAGGAAGGCCCGCGCCCAATCAGCACGTGACATGTGTCCTCAGACTCATCGGCCCGGCGGGGAATTTTTGGAAATTTTCCAAAGGGAAAAACAAAGGAAAATGAAGCAGAAAGGCCCACGCCTAATCAAAGCATGCCACATGGCACCTAGAATGGCGGAGCATGGGGATTTTTTGGGAAATTTTCCTAAATGCAAAAAAGGTGAAAAATTCAAATAAATTTGCCCAGCAACCCGATTTGGCCCTATTTTGCCCTAAAAGTTCAAACGGCCATATCTTTCGATCCAGAGCTCATTTTTTTGCATTCTTTATATCAATGGAAAGTTGGTGAAATTATCTATAATATTCTAGGGTCATTTTTGCATTTTGATGGATTTTGGAGAGATAAAATTGAAAAATTCCTCTGGCACGTGGTCATGGACAGAAATGACGTTTCAACCACCGTTTTTAATGAAGAATGGCTCGCATTCTCTCCCAGCATGGCTAAAAATGTAAGGGGATGGGCCTGTAAGGATGCCCATGCTGTTTTGATTGTGTTTTGGTCAATTGTTGAATCTTCCCCATGTTTTCCCACGTTTCTCTCTCCTAGGGTCGTGGCTTGCACTGTAAAAGCTAGAATGGGTTCATTTTTGCAAAGAGAGACACTTTTTCAAATCTGCAACTTTCCTTTTCTTCCTCTTTGGTAGAATTTGTGAATTTTTTTTACTTTCCACATAATACAACACCCCCTTTTTCCTCTTGATCATTGTAATGCATTGTATTAGATCTGAAATGTTAATATATGTTCTGTGATTAAAATCCCTCAATCCTTTCATATATCTATCATTATTTTCCTGATCTTTCATTACATTTTGAGCAATTTGTGCATGATTTGTGCTGTGTTTTCTTGTGGATTGTGTGTGTATTATAGTATCAGGTGTCTGCAACTCCTTTGGTGCATCACTTCATTAGAATTAGCTTCATTTTCTTGCATTCGCTATCTTTGTCCCCTTGGAATTTAGAGTAGGAACTAGGAATTCAAACCTCTGTAACTTGTAAGTGATATATCTGATCAGAGGAGTTTGAGGAACCAGCCTCTAATCTGGAGATTCCTCTCCCATGTTTACAAGTTCCACACTTGGGGAGAGGATTCAATGTTGTGCAATCACACTGGATGTCCATAATGTCAAACTAAAAGTCTGATCAACATCCAAGGGTACTGCTCATTTGTAGCAACAATTTTGGCACACCCGGTGGGACCTTAGAGGTCTTCATCTTCATTGTAACAAAATTGATGTGCATTTTTTGCAAGATTCTTGCTTGAAAGGAGCCCTAAATTGCACATCTGGCGACTCCAAGGAAGAAGAATTAGCTGGTTTTAGTTGTGCAGACCTGAAAAATCATGAGAAGAATCACCACAAGGTCAAGAGTTGGAGAAGAAGAGGTGTTGTTTGAGTATCTGTAGTTATCTCTAAGAAGAAGGCAAAGAGGGAGGAGAATTCAGAGGTCTCCATCTCCACCAAACAGAACTCTCTCAACTCCTCCACCTGGTAGGCCTTTCATTCAATCAACAAGGGTTCTAAGGCCAATCAGAATGGCACAAAACAACCCCTATGTCAATTTCACTGGCAGCAGCCCACTTGCTCTCAATGCACAAAATCCAATCCCAGTTGCAGCATTGAAGAACATTCCATACTTTACTGGAGAAAATCAGACCACTCCTGGTGATCATGTTAAGGATATTGCTAACATTTGTGCAATCCATGAGATCAATGAGATGCAAGTTGCTGTCAAACTACTGGCATCTTCATTCAAAGGGAAAGCTTTGCAATGGTTCAGGAGTCTTGCCTCAGGTTCTATTCAAAATTGGAACCAGCTATGTATAGCCCTCCATGAGCAGTTTGGAGAAAAGGGAGACAACTTGTCCCTTTTGGAGCAGTTGACAACCATCAAGAGAGCTCCCAATGAGTAGCTGACTAATTTTAATTTCAGATTTCAAAGGACTTGGGAGAGAATTCTAGTGACAGTCAGGCCAACAGAAGAAGGTGCTTTCCTTTATTACCTTAAATCTTTAAATTCTGATATTTCTATGTTAATTCAATCCATGGGAGGTACAACTATCCCCATTGCTTATAGCATTGCTATTAGAGCTGAAAATTGTTTGATTCAAGCTGGAAAGCTAGCTCCTAGGCCTCCAATGCCACTATTTCCAAGTTTAGAGAGCCCAAACACTAATCAAATGCCTAATTTAGCTCCTATTCCCACTCCTAGAAATCAGAATTCAAGTGAAGCTTCTACTTCATCTTCTAGTGCCTCAAATGAACTTCAAGAAGTCATGAAGCAATTGCAAAATTTAGGTAATGAGCTGGTTACACTCAAGAGGAAGCAAGCCCAAAGCTTTAGACCTCCTTTCTAGCCTCAAGCTCAACCTAACAGGTAACCATATTAACCCCAAAGACCATCCAATCTAGCTGCAAATTCAAATCAAGCAAGGCCTCCTGCCAACAGACCATTTCAGCCCTATAATCCCAATGCTACATCTACCTCTAAAGCATTAGTGCCAGTACAAAACAATATAGCTCAAGAGTATGATTGGTGTTTCCCATGCAATGAACCTCATAACCAATTCCATGTGCTTCAACGATGCCTTGAATCAAGCATTAATGGTGACAACTACTGGTGTGGAAGGTGAAGGTAGCCAAGGAAATGACCAGCAACAAGAAACATTCCAGCAGCAATCAGCTCCAAATGATGCCACACTTGTAAACTGACAGGAATAAGATTTTTGTGGCATGAATCAAACAATTCCCCAAAGTTTTGCAACCAACACAAGGTCAAAAAGGAGAAATTTGGGTGAAGAAAAGCCATTAGCCCCAAGAAATCCTCAATCTTCCATCACTCCACAAACTATTGGCAAACAAAATTCAATCCCAAACACGCAAGGACTACCCAAGACAGCTCCTAGGCCAACTCAAATGCTAGTTGCTGCTGCCCATGTGTAAGGAATGAATGTGTAGGCCAAGGGACAGCAAAGAGATGCTTCATCTCCATTCAACATCATTGATCAGATGAAGAAGACAAATGTAAACATATCAATGTGGGAATCACTATCTATCCCAGGCCAAAGAGATTTGCTACAAGCTGCCATGAAGGACTGGTCAACTTCAAATCAGCAAGTCCAAATGTGAGAGAAGGTGCTCACAAATGCTGCCCAATGTGAGGGGAATCATGGAGGACAGCAAGGTAAAATGTTGAAGCCTTCTCCATTCTATGTTTCATTGATCATTGGGAATCAATTTGTACACAACTGCATGATTGATTCCGGAGCAAGTAGTTCAATAATGCCCAAGCAAATAGCTGATCAGTTGGGAATTCAGTATGAATTCATATCCAAATGGGTAGTGCAATTGGATGGGACAGTAGTAACAACAATGGTCGGAGTGATAAAAAACTTAAGTCTTACTTTACATGCCTACCCCAACGTTGTTGTTTTGCAAGATGTCTCAGTAATAGACCTTCCACCACTCTTTGCCCTATGTCTGTCAAGGGATTTCACAGCCAAGATTGGAGGCTACTTATCTGTTGATTGGTCACACATGTTGTTAAGAACAAGATATGGAACCAAGGCCACAATCAGATATGAACCTATTGCAAACTTTCACATTGAGCCTTACACTCCAAGTCAGATCAATACCCAATTGTTCAGCGTTTGATCAAGAAGATTATCCAAGCACTGATGAAGCTGACACCAAGGTAGGAAGCATCCCAGATCTAACTCTTGATGAATGGGAAAACAAGGTACATGCTTTTGATCCTTATCAAGAAATAGAAGAATCTGAGTTAGGAGTCTATTGCATGCATGAAGAAAATCAGCCTATTCCTAGCATCACCAGACTAGACCACAAGGATGACAATGAGGTATGGCAGTTATTTTTTGATGGATCAAGGAGTAGACAAGGTGCAGGAGGGGGAGCTATGCTTGTTTCACCACAAGGAGTTAAGTATTATTTAGCTTTTAGATTTCAGTTTGCATGCTCTAATAACACTACTGAATATGAAGCCTTGATACAAGGATTGCATTGGTCAATCAAGAGAGGAATAAAGAACTTGCAAGTCTTTGGTGACAGTGAGTTGATTGTCAACCAAGTTAAGGGGCAGCATGCTATCAAGAATGATCTACTCAAGTGCTACAAAAAAAGGGTGTGGGACCTCATTGAATATTTTGAGGGTTTTGGCATAAAATCCATTCCTAGAAAAGAGAACCAAGCTGCTGATAGGATTGCAGCAGTTGGGGAAGCCTTTGACGTTGTTGAAAGCATTCAAAAAGACAAGGTACAACCAAACATCCATGTGATTCTGAGGCCTTCAGTGCCAGACAACAATGTAAGTTGGAAAGTGTTTGAAAATGATCAGCAAATCATCCATTTCTTGCAAGAAGAGGTTGAGTTCTCAGCTAAAAATCAGGAAAATTTGGAGCAGCAGTATGGTGACCAAGTGGTACAGCTGAGAACCAACAAGCTACCAAAGGGACTTATTACTTTGGAGTCCATTTTCAATCCTAATGATCAGTTTAGGAAGGAGAAAGCAAACATCCAAGTCAAGGGAGAAGATTCAGTGTCCATCTCGGTGGAAGAAGGCAAATCACTCCAAATTGGTAAGATGACAACTGAGCAAGAAAGGTATGAGTTCATACAGCTTTGTCAAGAATTCCCTGATGTGCTTGCCTGGAGCTATGAATATTTGAAAGGTTTCAATCCCAAATTATCTCAACACACCATTGAATTGGATCCAAGTACTAAACCCATCAGGCAAAAACAAAGGCCAGTCAATCCCCACATGGAGCCTCTCATGAGAAAGGAATTGAATAAGTTGATAGAATCAAGAATCATATTCCCTATCAAGCATTCTAGTTGGGTAGCCAACTTGGTTCCAGTAATAAAGAAGAGTGGGGAAATCAGATTGTGTGTTGACTTCAGAGATTTGAATAGAGCATCTCTCAAGGATCATTATCCACTTCCTTCTATGGAGCAAATTTTGCAAGTTGTTGCTGGCTCCGAGAGGTTTTCATTACTTGATGGATATTCAGGGTATAATCAGATTATGGTGAAGGAAGAAGATCAGTTCAAGACATCCTTTACAACCAAATGGGGAACTTATGCATACAGGAAAATGCCATTTGGGTTGTCCAACACTGGAGCTACCTTCCAAAGAGCAATGGACATGGCATTCAAGGATTTGATTAACAACATAGTGCTGATATATCTTGATGATATCACTATTTTTTCAAAAAATGCAGCAGACTCACCTCTTTCATTTGAGACAAGTGTTCCAAAGGTGCAGAAGATTTGGAGTATCCTTGAATCCTAAAAAGTGTATTTTTCTAGCCCATGAAGGAAAACTCCTTGGCCACATTGTCTCCAAAGAAGGATTAGCAATTGATCCAGAAAGAGTTGAAGCCATAAGAACACTACCATTGCCAAGCCACAAGAAGGCCCTTCAAAGTTTCTTGGGGAGAATAAATTTTGTTCAGAGGTTTGTCCCAAATTTTGCAGCCCTTGTCAAGCCTATCACCAAGATGTTAAAGAAAATCATGGCTTTCAAATGGACAGTAGAAGGAAAGGAAAGTTTTGAAGCAATCAAAGAAGCCATCTCTCAAGCCCCAACTCTCATCAACCCGGATTTCTCCAAGGATTTCATCCTCTATGCATTTGGGGGTGATGATACTATCTCTGCAATTTTGGTACAACAGAACAAAGACAATGATGAGCAGCCAATTGCTTTCTTCAGCCAAATCCTGGAGGACTATGAGGTGAGATATTCTTTCATTGAGAAGCATGTTCTTACAGTAATCATAAGCTTGAAGAAATTCAAGCATTTAGTCTCAAACAACAAAGTTCAGTTGTTGGTTTCTCATGTGGGAGTTAAGGAATTCCTCCTCAACAAAGACTTGAATGAAAAAATGGTAGGTTGGATTACTCGTGTCATGGAGTATGACATAGGGATCAAATTTACCAAGTTGGTAAGAGGAAAAGGATTGTGTGAGCAGCTGATTTTAAGCAAACAAAAGGAAACATGCAATGAGAAGGAGGCTGTTTTGGCGTTGCAAGACAACCATGAGAAAGGAAGCACTCAAGAAGAAAATAATGGTGTTCCCACTCCTTGCTGGACCCAAGCCATAATGCACTTCCTAAGCACAGGTCTATGCCCTCCAGAGATGAACAAGACCCAAAGAAGACACTTCAGATTGCAGGTTGTTCCATATGACCCTTGTTGATGGTGTTTTGTTCAAGAAGAGATGTGAATGGAGTACTACTGAGATGCATTGGTACAAATCAGATTCATAGGGTGTTGGAAGAGTTCCATGGTGGACCAGCTGGTGGTCATTTTGCACCAAGAGTGACAGCTCTAAAGATCATGAGGGCTGGCTATTATTGGCCCAATATTTTCAGTGATTGTTATGCATGGATCAAGAGGTGCAAAAATTGTGCATTCTTCACAGGTAAAGAGAGGTTAGCTGCCCTTCCATTGCATCCAATTTCAGTTGACCAGCCATTCATGCAATGGGGTTTAGACTTCATTGGAGTCATTAATCCCAATTCAAGCCAAGGACACAAATGGATTCTAACAGCAACAGATTATTTCACCAAGTGGACTGAAGCAGTAGCACTCAAGGAAGCAAATGAATCTAGCATCCTAGACTTCTATGAGGGAATAGAAACCAGATTTGGCATACCTACTACAATAATATCAGATAATGCATTGGCATTCATTGGGTCCAAGGTGACTGAATGGGCTGTCAAGAATGGGATCTACCTAAGTACTTCATCAAACTATTACCCTCAGGGTAATGGCTAGGCTGAGTCTACAAACAAGAAATTTTTAAGGATCATTAGGAGGACTCTTGATGAAAATCAGAGGTCTTGGCATACTAAATTGAAGTCATGGCCTTATGGGCTGATAGGATAACTCCCGAGAGATCTACGGGAAACTCTCCATTTAAGCTTGTTTATGGGAGAGAGGACATTTTTTCCATGTCACTTGAGTTGCCAACATTGGAACTCATGAAATAGTTGGAATTTGTTGGAGTTTGAGCCCATGGAAGTTAGATATGCAGAATTGATGGAGCTCCAAGAAATTAGAAATCAAGCATCCCAAGCAATGGAGAAGGATCAAGCTTTGATAAAGAAGACCTTTGATAGAAAAGCAAAGAATAGATCCTTCCAAGTTGGAGATCTAGTGTTAAAGTGGGATGCAGATAGAGCAAAACTGGGAAGGCATTAAAAATTTGATGCCATTTGGAGTGGCCCATACATGGTCACAAGGTGCAAGGACAGCAATGCTTTCCAATTGTCTTCATTGGATGGCGAAGAACTACAGATTCCGGTCAATGGGATCCATCTAAAGCATTGCTATTGAAGGGGAACTCTCCACCTTGTACATATTAGCTTAGGTTTCCATTCCTCCAAGTGCTTGTGCACATTGTTTTGCTGTAGTTTAGTTTTTCTTTCCCTAAGTGCTTTGGCACAAGCTTGTTGTTCCTGGGAATGTGTCTTGCAAGCCTTGCTCCATCAGGTGATGTTCCATCCTCCATCTTCCTCCTTGCAGTGTTCTAGTCAGTTGGGGTATCAAAAAGAGAATTTGATGACTCCATGCCCAATGGATTGCTTCAGGAAACTGGTAACTTCATCCAGCAGGCAGATGACCCCTCTGAGTCACCAAAATTGTTATCCAAAATGTGCCCCTTGCTCATTTTGTGGCTAACTCCTTTCATTCTTCCCTCTCTTGTGCCTCAGACATAATTTTTTGCTTTTTTAGGCACTCAAAAACTTTCTGGAAATGACACCATTGGATAGAGCTCTCTCTCAGCTTTCCAGAAAGGTAAATTTTTCCTCCTAACTCCATGTATTTTTGAAGTTATGGCTCGGTGGAGTTTTTGTGGGAAATTTTCCCCTGAAAGGCCCGCAGCCAATGAGATGCCGCCACGTGCCCAAGGAAGTGGCGGGGGTCAGAGGAAAACTTTGTTTTTTACCAAGTGTTTTGGCAAATTTTCAAAAGGAATATTTTCCCTGCAGGCCCACCGACGAATCAGGTGATGCCACGTGTCCAGGGGAGGAATTTGCAAAATTTGGCTAAGTGTTGGCGCATGGAAAATTTTGGAAGGAAGGCCCGTGCCCAATCATATTGTGCCACGTGTCCTATGGCGTGGGAGTTTTAGAGGGTGGAGGAGAAGTTAGAATTTTGGTGAAGTGTTTCGCCAAAGTTCAAAAAAGAAAGTTTTGGCCCGCTGCCCCATCGACCAATCAACGAAGGCCATGTGTCACCGGAGCCTGGAAAGGCGGAGCGCGGGAGGAAATTGGGATTTTTTCCCAAAAGATTGCAAACAAAGTAAAAATATTTGCAGAGGGCCCACGGAAAATGAAATCAAGCCACGTGTCTCAGACCGGCAGAAGGCGGGGAGAATTTGAGAAATTTTCCCAAGGAAAAAACAAAGGAAAATTCAAAGGGAAAAAGCCTGCCCCCCCTAAATGTGAGCCAATGGGATCTCGCCACGTGTCCAGGTGGTGGCAAAAAATAGAAGACAGGCCCACGAGGAAAATTAGAAGGGGGAAAGCCCGCATCCAATGGGGTTTCGCCACGTGTCTAGTGGTTTCAAAAATGGTCAAAGCGGCCCACGGAAAATTCAGGAAGGAAAGGGCCGCGCCCAATCAGCACGTGACACGTGTCCTCAGACTCATCGGCCTAGCGGGGAATTTTTGGGGAAATTTTCCAAAGGGAAAAACAAAGGAAAATGAAGCAGGAGAGGCCCATGCCCAATCAAATTGTGCCACGTGGCACCTAGAATGGTGGAGCATGGGAATTTTTTGGGAAATTTTCCCAAATGCAAAAATGGTTAAAAATTCAAAAAATTTCCCGCTAACCCGATTTGGCCCTATTTTGCCCTAAAACTTCAAACGGCCATATCTTTTGATCCAGAGCTCAGTTTTTCACGTTCTTTATATCAATGGAAATCTGGTGAAATTCTATATAAGATTCTAGGGTCATTTTTGCATTTTTGATTGAGTTTGGAGAGAGAAAATTGAAAAACTCCTCTGGCATGTGGTCATGGACAAAAATGACGTTTCAACCACCGTTTTTAATGAAGAATGGCTCGCATTCTCTCCCAGCATGGCTAAAAATATCAGGGCATGGGCCTGTAAGGATTCCCATGCTGTTTTGATTGATGTTTTGGTCAATGGTTGAATCTTCCCCATGTTTTCCTGTGTTTATCTCTCCTAGGGTCGTGGCTTGCACTGTAAAAGCTAGATTTGGTTCATTTGTGCAAGAGAAAGACACTTTTTCAGCTCTATGCAACTTCCCTTTTCTTCTTCCTTGGCAGAATTTGTGAATGATTTTTACCTTTCCATGTAATAAAACACCCCCTTTTGACCTCTTGATCACTGTAATGCATTGTATTGTATCAAAAAATGTTGATATAGGTTCTATGATTAAAATCCCTGGATCCTTTCATATATCTATCATTGTTTTTCTGATCTTTCATTACATTTTGAGCAATTTGTGCATGCTTTATGCTGTGTTTTCTTATGGATTGTGTATTTTTTGTAGTATCAGGTGTCTACAACTCCTTTGGTGCATCACTTCATTAGCATTAGCTTCATTTTCTTTCATTCCCTATCTTTGTCCCATTGAAATTTAGAGTAGGAACTAGGAATTCAAACCTCTATAACTTGTAAGTGACTATATCTGACCAGAGGAGTTTGAGGAACCAGCCTATAATCTGGAGATTCCTCTCCCATTTTTACAAGTCCCACACTTGGGGAGAGGATTCAATGTTATGCAATCACACTGGATGTCCATGATGTCAAACTACAAGTCTGATCAACATCCAGGGGTGCTGATGATTTGCAACAACACTTTCCACTTGTCATGGAGGAAGAGGGAGATCAAATTTGGACAATGGAATTTGATGGTAGTCATTCCAATGTGGGCTCGGGATCTAGTGTAGTATTTTACTCTCCTTCCAATGAGTTGTACCCATTTTCCTACAAGTTGCAATTTGATAATACAAATAACACTGTAGAGTATGAAGCACTACTCTTAGGGATGAGTGTAGTAGAGGACATGGGAATCAAGAAACTAAGATGTCGAGGTGATGTAGAGGTTGTAGTAAAGTAGGTCCACCAACAATATTAGGTGAAGAATCCAAGACTCTGGCAGTACAGAAATAGAGTCTGGGACTACATTGAATCTTTTGATGCATTTTCCATTGAAGCTATTCCAAGGGAACATAATGAAAAGGCTGATTCTCTTGTAGTTTCAACTTCTCTAGTGACATATCATCCTTCTTTTGGTAAAGAAAAAGTGACCATTGAAATGTTATTCAGACCTAGTGTACCAGATAATGTAAATCATTGGAAAGTCTTCAATGATGATAACCAAATTCTAGCCTTTTTAGAGAAAAGGGATAATTTCAATAATCTCTTCTTCGAAGGAGGTGAAAATCCACACCGAGAAGCAATCCCCAAAGAAGAGAAAGAATGAATTGAAGGGATTGATGATGAGGGAATAATCAAATTCAAAGGGAACAACATTCTCAAAGGCCTAGTCTCTTTAGAAGACCTCTTTGACAAACATGACAGATTCATTCATGTGAAAGAAAAGAAATCTTCTCAATGCCCAGGTGATTTTGATAAAGAAAAAATTGGTACTCCAAAGGAACCAAGGATGGTCAATATTGGAAAATGTTGCTCACCTGAAGAAAAAAGAAGGTGTTTTGCATTACTTAAGAAATACTTAGATGTCTTGGCCTACTCTTATGATGAACTCACATCCTTCCAACCAAAGGAAATGCATCACTCAATTCCTTTGAAACAAGGTGTTAAGCCCTTCAGGAAGAAACAAGTGTCATACAACCCAAAGATTTTTGATACCATCAAGGAGGAGGTAATGAAGATGATTAATGCAAGGATCATCTTTCCATCCACCATTTAATGTGGGTGGCTAACATTGTGCTAGTGTGAAAGAAGAATGGTGAAATAAGGATATGTGTAGATTTTCACAACCTGAACCAGGCATCGCTAAAGGAAAATTATCCTCTTCCTATAATGGACCATATCCTGCAAGAAATCACTAGATCTGAAATGCTTTCATTACTTGATGGATTCTCAAGATATAATCAAATCAAAGTGACAGAGGAGGACCGCACCAAGACAACCTTTACAACACGTTGGGGCACTTTTGCCTATAGTAAAATGCCTTTTGGCCTAATCAATATAGGAGATACCTTCCAAAGGGTGATGAATTTGGCCTTTAAAGATCTGAAGCATTGCATTTTCATATATCTTGATGATATCATAGTATTTTCAAAGAAGAGGGGAGATCATATCTACCACTTGGAACAAGTACTTTCAAGGTGTAGGAAACATGACATATCACTAAATCCAAAAAAGTGTATTTTTGGAGTCACGGAAGGCAAGTTATTGGGGCACATTTTGAATAAACATGGAGCACACATTGATCCTGAGAGGATTAGCTCCATTCAAGCATTAGCCTTGCCCACAAATAAGAAAGGATTCCATTCATTCTTCGGAAAGGTGAACTTTCTTCATCGTTTTGTGCCTGAGTTTGCTGAGTTAACAAAGCACATCACTTCCATGATGAAACCACAAGAAAAATTTAAATGGAACAATGAAGGGAAGCCATCATTCAAAGAGATCAAGAAATCCATTGTCAAGGCCCTGACTCTTGTATCTCCATATTTTAGCAAAGAATTCATCATGTATTTTTATGCATCAAAACATACACTCTTTGTCATTCTCATTCAGAAAAATGACGAAGGCATGGAAGCACCTATTGATTTCATGAGTTGTCATTTGAAAAAACATGAGCTAAAATATAGTCAATTGGAGAAGCATGCCTATGCACTAGTCAAGGTTGTAAAAAACTTCAGGTTTTACATCCTCAATTCCCATATGGTGGTGATGCTCTCTGGTAGTACAATCAAGTCTATCTTGACACAATAGGATCCCAGAGCTAAAAGAGGAAATTAGATTGCAAATACTTGAGCATATGACTTGGAGATTCAACCCTCCAATCTAATAAGGGGAAATGGCTTGTGCAAGTTGATTGTTGAGGATGAAACACTCAAATTTCAACATGGCGAAGAAAATTGTGCTTGCTCAACTTGTTCAGAAGAAAACCCACAGGTTCTCTTTGTCACCACTATTAATGAGTGGTATGTTGATATTGCCTATTACCTGAATTATGGAGAATGGCCTCCCCATCTTGATTATAAGAAAAGGAGAACACTTAAGTTGAAGGCATCTAAATTTGTAACCTGGAGTCATGCACTTTACAAAAGAGGCATGGATGATTGTTTTCTCAGGTGCGTAAATAAAGAGAAACAAGAAAAGTTGCTTAAAGCATACCATGACCAAGCATGTGGTGGACATTTTTCCAAAATGTTCATTGCACACAAGATCCTCTGAGGAAGGTATTATTGGCCCATCATATTTGCAGAAACTCAAGATTGGGCTTCTAAATGCAAAGCATGTGAAAATTTCATTGGAAGATCACAACTCGCTGCATTACTACTCAATTATGTGGTTATTGAAGAACCATTTCAATAGTGGGGGTTGGACTTCATTGATGTTCTGAACCCTCACTCAAGTGCATGGCACACCTATGTACTCACAGCAAAAAACTACTTCACCAAATGGGTGGAAGCCATTTCGGCTAAACAAGTCAACACTGAAATAGTATGCAACTTCATCAAGGAGAATATCATAGTCCATTTTAGAGTGCCACAAAATATTTTAGTAGATAATGCTACCTATTTCTCTTCAAGAGAGCTGATCAAGTTTTGATCTGGCTACAACATCTCCCTATCTCATTCTTCTGACAACTACCCATAAGGAAACAGACAGGCCAAACCAAGCAACAAGAATATTATAACCATTGTCTGTAAGCTTGTAGATGAGAATCAAAGGAATCAGCACAAAAGGTTGTACAATGCATTGTGAACGGATAGGATCACTCCCAATAAGGAAATAGGTATGTCACCATTCCAACTATTGTATGGATTCAAAGCAGAAATTTCTCTCACGATCGAGATGTCAACTCTCAAGCTGCTACAAGCAATAGAAGATGGTCAGTACCAGGATTTCATTGACAAGAGGATCCTCTTTCTTGAGAAGATGGAAGAAAATAGACTCGAATTGGTGGATTGCATTAAGGAGCACCAATTGAAAGTAAAGAATATTTTTGATAAGAAGGCCAAGGAAAGAGAATTCAAAGTTGGAGACTTCATCCTGTTATGGGACAAGAGAAGAGAACCAAAAGGTAACCATGGAAAGTTTGATTCATTATGGCTAGACCCATTCCAGATTCTTGAAGCTAGCGGTGAGAACGCTTTTATTCTCTCATATTTGGATGGAATGTGACTGGAATTTCCTCAGAGTGGGAAATACATGAAATTGTATCATCACTGAAAGTGGCTTGTCCCTTGCCTTGTACCATAGGTGATTGCTAGGTGTGTTTCCCTTCCTGTTGTGTGTTGTGTGTTTCCTTTTTTTCCTTTTTGTGTACGTGTGTGTTTCCTTCTTCTTTCTATCTTGTTATCGTATGTACATGACTCTACAAGGCCTAATGGATAAGGACCTGGTCAACAAATTATAGGGTCTAGAGATTGATATTTTGGATTAACATGACATGTCTTCACTATGCTTAGTCCATGTCATGTCCCCAAGCTAGAGCTAGATGTTGTCGCCCTCAAAATCCCCCCCTCATTTTTAAAGTCAAATTAGAAAATTTTGATCTCACACCCTCTAGAAGTGTTCAAGTAAAGTTGGAAGTCTTAAAAGATAGAGAAATTCATGCTTTGAAGATGTTTAAACTCTCCAGTCTGGATGTTTTGATAAATGTTATGTTTTCCTGTCTAGACGCATGAAAATTTTATTTTTGTCCTCATTTGAATGAAATTTTCAATCTTTCTATGGCCATGGATTGTCAAACCTTGTATTGTTTTCAATTCCTTAGTTCGCGATAGAAATTTGAAAATCAGGCGTGAAATGGTAGATTTTTCTTCTTCTCTACATTTTTCCACAGTCGTGAATGATGGGCGTTTTCTTCCCCATCAAATTTTGGTTCCATTATCCATGGGTACATGGACATATCTAATTAGAGGTGGGCCGGCAGAGCAATTTCTATTTTTGAGCCCTTATGTAAAAAGGGCTAAAATTCATAAAGTGACCCGCAACCCCGATCATGCTATGAGGGAAAAAGTCAAATGTTGAGCTTGCATGAAAAGAGTCAAAGCAGGGAGGTGGATGATTGAGGAGATTTGAGAATTTGATACTTTTCCATTAAAGGGGCTTAAAGTTAAAAAGTGACCCGCAACCCCGCCAAACACAAAGGAAAAAGTCAAATCTTGGGCCTGTCATTGGAAAGTGAAAGCGGGGAAGTAGTTTGGTGGAGAACTTTGAGGTTTTGAGTCTTTTTATAAAAAGGTCTAAAAGTCATAAAGTGACCCGTAGCCCTGATCATGCATTGAGGGAAAAAGTCAAATATTAAGCCTGCATCGAATGTCAAAGTAGGGAGGCGAGCCGGTGGAGCAATTTGTGTTTTTGAGCCTGCATTGAAAAAAGGTAAAATTATAAAAGTGACCCTGGACTCTATCTCCACTCAAGTGAAGTGACGTGTCAGGATTATATCAAAAGCGGAAGGGTGGACAAAAAATGTAAAAATGCCAAATCTCTATAAAATCACAAAATGCAAAAGGCATCCTCCATGCCCGCTCCAGTAAATTTATCCCACGTGGATGACTCTGGTTTAAAGTTTCAAAGGCAAGATGAATGGTTCAAGTTCAAAGTTACAAAATGAGTGTAACAGCTGCATTATTAAAACTCTGGGTTTTCTCACCATTGGCATTTCTTTGCAAATCAAGAATCTGAATGGACATGAATGATTGAAAAGAAATTTTAAACTGTTTCTTGCTAAAAAACAAGAAGTTGTAACCATTTCATGGAGGATATTTAATGGTTTCTTCATGCCATTGTACGGGGGAAATTGATTTTGTAAACTCACGAGTGCATTGTACTTAGAGAAATCAAAGGAAATAGCCATTTTCTTCTACTTCCCTCCATTCTCAAATTTCTTCCATTCCCACATTATGTACAACTTCTGTTTAAGCATAAATACAAGAAGAAGGATTTTATAGCCTTTTTGATGAGGATATTTTAGATTCTTTGAGTTTGCAATCTTATCTCATCTTGTTTCCATTTATAGGGTTGTTTCTTCTCATAAATGCATGCATTGAATTTTATAACTAGTGTGTGTGCAGGAATTTGATTTTCTACCCACGACATTAGTTCTCCTACCTCTTTTCTCACTCCCTTTCCCACCTTCATAGCAAAATACCCCCTTGTAGATAACTGCAAGCATTTTCCACAGGGTCACTGGAGTGTCCATGTTGGATCTCCAGCCGAAAGGCCACCACAAAAATCTATGTTATTTCGTGCATGCATACATGGAAATTACACCGGTTAAGTAAAGGGACTTAGATTCCCAGAATGTTGGCAAGGAATTCAATAAAATTTCCACCTGAAAAATTCCCTCACCAACATGCTTCATAGGTTTGAACCATTCACAAAGATAATCACCCAACCTTTACTTCCATGACATTGGATCTAAATTCATCTATCCCACACACACCCACCAACTACCACCTTCTAGCAATATTTGGATCTTTGATAAGTATTCTTAAATAAGTTATTGATTTCATTAGCTTTGGTTTTAGATCCTTTATATTTTTCTAAACAGCTCTTTCCTCTCCTGAATACCTTTCATAGCCCATTCACCTAACATAGTACAATCCTGAATGACTCTACCCTTTCAACCATCCCTTTTACCCCTGCTGAGTTTTCACCTAAATTCCTACACCCTACTTAAGACCTCCCAATACTCTGTGCAATCAGAATAGATCCTAAACCAAATCTCTTTTTGACCTTTAAAACTCAATTGCCCCTACCATGATCAATTACCCAAGTGATCCCAACTATAATCAGTGACCCACATCAGTTCCCCAAGCAACATCGGTCTCTATTTTTGGCATTTTCTTCTCAAACCAATGAGCTCATTCCTCCACCATGGCCTATCTAAAACCTCTCAAGACTTCACTCAGACCTTCTTTCTACCCTCTTTCAAACCTATATCTCCTAACAACCAACCATTCTCCTAGATTTAATCTTATATTCATTATTTAGATTAGATTTTGACTATTATTTTGTGTGAGATAGCTAAATCATATAACTACAGTAGAAGTTTCCATTTCATGATATTTATCAGCATTAATTTTTTTGAAGACATGTATTGATAATCTTTGAGGAAACACCCGGCTTCCCAGATCTATCTCACACTAGGAAACCATTGACCTATGCTATTAACTCTATTTTTTTGTCTTGCTTTGCTTCTTAGGTAGTCCTTATAAGACAAAAATGAGTTCTCTATGACCATTTTGGTCTTCAAAAATAGTCCGCAACCTCTTCACGAGCTCCAGGTATTCCTCATGTACCTTACCTTTACCTTTTAAATCATTTTGTCATACGGTACTCCTATGTGGTGAAACATTTTGGAATGCCCAGTGGGACCCTCATTATTTTTGGGTTCCTTATATTCATTTAGGATTGCAATTCTGATTGTTTCCTTTCTAATATCTTCACTAAATCTCTCCTTGGTAACATTCTTTCTTCTATTTTCTCTAAAATTCACATTTCATTTGGTGCAAATTAAAACAAATCATTCTTTCTTATTTCTTGCTTGCATTAGTGAAATTCATACTCTATTCCTATTCATTATTGCTTTCATCCAATCTCAATATTTCAATTTGGGTTTAAAATTATTGCATTACATCATGTGTATTCTTACATTTAGCTCACATAGTCTAATTAGGAATCAAATATAATGGAGGTCATGATTGGTTGATGATTGGGTAATTAAGCGTAGTCTACTTTTGCACACACTTTTCCAAATTACTCAAACAAACAACACATTTCTTAAACATTCCCCAAATCCTAGGGAGAAGTTATTAAGGATTTAAATAGTCATTGATAGTGGGCCCCAACCAGTGTTCTAGCCAAATTTTCATATCAAAGCTTGGACCTCACGTACTAAAATGTATATCGATGATGCCCCCCATGAAAACATTCCTGAAACCATCCATAGTTGGCTTCTAGGTATCTTATATCTACTCATTTCTATAGATTCATAGTCAGTCATAAGGCTTAAGCCATCAGAACACTAAAATATTATTCCTAGGATAATGTGTTTGTTAAATTTTCCTTGTTGGATTTGTGACTTTCTTTCTTGTCTTCTTCTATTTGAAGTGTGAGATCAAATTTCATCACTTTTTTTTCTTTTTTTCACACTCAACCATCAAAATCAATTAATTTTGGTTCTCTGAGTGTGTTAGATTAAAATTGGTGTACACAACTCAATTCTCAGCTTCTTTTGACCAAAATCTTGCTTAGAAATTTCAAATTTCTTAATTTTAGATCTAATGTGCTCTACTGGCATCGGTTCAGCAACCGACATCAGTCATTTCCTCTTATCGGCACCGGTTCATGACTAGTATCGGCCGCTGTGTTTCTAATTTTTTTGTCAAAAATAGTAAGCTAATTTCACCTTCCATACATTTTCCAAAATTTTGTTTCTAAGCTTTTGTCATTTTTACAAAGCCCAGAGGATATGTTTTCCATCCTTCCATATGGTTTGGACTTGCCAATAGGTGTGATCTCTTACTTTCCACGAAATTTTTATACCTTTTCTTTCTATCCCTTCACCGCCTTCCATTTTGTCTCCAATGGATCCTAATTCTCCTACGAATGTACCTGTAGGTGATGAGGAATTTACGATATTCCTTGATCATAACACCAAGGCCTTGCAACATTACCTTGCTACTTCTTCCACTCATGACTCATCAAGTCAACCCCTTAATGGAATGCGTACTTCCATGCCTGCCATTTCTACCATCTCTACCATATCAGGGAATGTTAATTTAGCCACCCAAACTACTCTAGTGTTTCCTAATCCTATTTCTCAACTACCTACTTCTCACTTAACCTCCACATTCTTGAAATTTTCTCTCCCACCGACATATGCACTACCCATATCCACTCATATTATATCATCATCATTATCTTATATACCTTTTCCTACATAATCACTAGTTACATTGACCTCTTCCACTCCATTTCAAAATTTAGTGGTCTCTATTCCCCAAACTCTTCCACTCTTCACCACAAGGATCTTACCACAAGCCCCTCCCACTTCTACCTTACCTCAAACATAACCCGTTGCCTCAATTACATATTCGGGGTATATTCCCTCCTCGCCAACTACTTCATACATACCTACATCTCAATTCATGTACGTGGCACCACCACATGTTGGTATGCCTTTTATGACCCATTCATATTATCAAGCCCCTTATACCTCAAGGAGCATACCTCAATCAAACCCCATAGTGGATCTCATTAAAATGATGATGGATAAAATGCAAACACTTGAGGCCTCAGTTTATGGGTCCTATAATGTCTTAACATATAATATGATTTGTAACGAACCCATCCATCCCTCTATACTTGTTCATCCATATTCCGCGCAATAGAAGCTACCGAAATTCAACCACTTCAACAATAAGGAGGACCCATACTATCACTTACATTCATTTAGAAAATTTTGTTACCTAAAAGGCCATGATGATGCATTACTCCTTCATACCTTTCCCATGTCCCTGTCAGGACCCACCTTAGACTGGTACAATGTTTTGCCCAAGTACTCAATGTTTTCCTTTAATCAATTGGCACAGAAATTTCTTGATCACTTTTCAATAAACATTTCTAAAAAGGTATATATCATAGATTTATATTCTATTCATCAATATGAGGATTAGTATATCAATGATTTTTTTGCATAGTGGCCAAGCCTAATCAATCAGATTTCCTTCTCTCTCCCAAAGCCTGAGCTTGTAGAGTTATTTACGAGAACGTGTGTTAGACACATTTCCTCAAATATCCACGTTTAAACATTTCATACATTTGATGAGGCTTTTACCATGGCTAGGAAGCTTGAGCTCCGTTCCCTCGAAGAAGGAAAACTAAATATGTGTAACAAAAACCCTGCCTTCAAATCAAACGAATATTATTCCAAACCACCCAACAACCATCCCAAGTCAAAAGGATTCGTTAACACAGAAGTTCTAAAAGCTAGCCCTTCTCATTCAGCCAATCAACCTAAACCTCCTTTCAATCTCTTGTTGGTGCAAAATTTTCAATATTGGTATGAACAAAAGAGTTACAATCCCATTAGGGAGCCTTATTATTTTGTATTGAAAAAGTTGTTAAAGAATGGATCCATCACTCTTCCTCCCATCAAACCACATATTATATTTGACCCTTCTCACCCCACACTATCTTGGTATAGAGAAAATAAATTCTATAATTAGCACCATGTAAAAGGACATAGTGACAAAAATTGCAAAACCTTTAAAAACATTGTGTAAGGAATGCTAAACAATGGTGATCTCGTCCTTGACAACCCTAACATTCCTGTTAATAAAAACTTGGAGGTTTCCATAAAAACTTTTCCTAACCATGCCCTTTCATCAACTCACACTAGAAAGACATCTAAAGAAGAAACCAATGTACATGTGGTTCATGAAGTCTTTAATACAGCATCAGATCCTTCTATCCAGTATCCTCTTATAACATTTATTGAGGAAATCTTCACACAAACTCCTCTACCCATATAGGAATCTACCTTACATGATCCTTTACCCATAGAGGAGCACACCTCACCTATTCCTTTACCCATAGATTAACCCACCTTACCTGCTCTTATACCCACAGAGGCTCCCACCTCACCTGTTCCTTTACCCATAGATTAACCCACCTTACCTACTCTTATACCCACAGAGGCTCCCACCTCACCTGTTCCTTTACCCATAGAGGAAGCCACCTTATTTGTTCCTTTACCCATGGAGGAACCCACCTTACATGTTCTTCTACTCATAGAGTAACCCACCTTATCATCCTCTCTACCTTTAGAGGAGTCTATATTACCCACTTTTCCTTCTCCTCAACCCATAAAAGATCCAATTTTATCTACTCTTCCTAGTGGTGATACCTCTCTGAAGGTCTTCAAAGATCCCATCACTATTCTTACCTCACTCTTACCCACCGAGTCAGAGGATAAGACCTTCCCTATCCTGCGGGCCTCATATCTCTTCATGGGATTTAATTCATGGGCCTTAGAGGCTAAGTCATCGTCCTCTTCATCTGCTCCAAAAACCTTCTCTCATTTTGGTGACTTCTTGGAGTACATTGATTACACTACCCTTTGGGGATGCCTTGGAATCCCCATTTCCACACAAATGCATATGTTCTCCACTGATACGTCAACCATATAGACAAATATCTTCAAAGAAACTAAGGATATTACACCTGAACTTATGGTATTAGCCCCTTCTTCATCAGTACCCCCGCCACTCGAAAACCTACAACCACCTTAAGGGTTTTACTGGTACCAAGTATGTTACACCCCCTGTGAAGCTAAATTTGTACACTTATTCACCACTAATCAAAAAATCTACTCCGACACCTAAAAGGAAGACCCAACCTCTTAGATTTCACACCCCGGTATCCCCCACACCTTCACCTCTACTGTTAATATTAAGCCCACATCCTTCAACCTTGGTTAACCTACCCCTTTACCAAGGCAAACCCAAAATGCAACAACCTATACCCTTGCCTTCACCTCTTCTTCTACCCACATATTCTTCCCTACCTCTACCCTTAGTATTATCAACACCCGCACTTTCACCTTGGCTAACTCAGATACCTACACCTTTTGAGTCTCATTCGCCCCCGAATGTTATTCATCCTCCTTTAGCCAAGAATTCACAGCCTAAGCCCAAACCTTCACTACCTACCAAAAAATTAGTTACACTAACACAATATCTTACCTCTCCTCCCTAATGAAGGTCACCTACCACTTCACCTAAGAAAACCTTGACCTCTCATTGTGATCCTTTCATACGATCCTACTCTAACATCCTCAAGAAGTTTTCAAAGACATCTATTATATCACTTCTGTCTATTACGACTTATGATCCTCTCAAACCTAAACCAGTAGGGTTTGACGACACAAATTTGTTTTCTTATCATCGCTCACTAGGGCATGATGTCAAGAGTTATAAGGCTCTTAAAATTATTCTCCATCATCTTTGCGATTCTAATGGTCTCTTCGAAGAAGATGGTCTATTGGAGGAGGATTACATTCTTTCTTTGCCCATAGTCACACAACCTAGCTCCAAACCCATTCTACAACCTTTACCTTCATATCTACCTAGGGATAAAGGTAAGCCTAAACAACCCTCTTTTCCTCCTCCTATATTTGAAATTAACATAGTGCATGTAGCCACTCTGTCACAACAAGCGACAGATAAAGGAAAGGAAAAATCTTATGACCCTTCTGGTTTTCCTTCACCTACCATTACACTTACACCTCCCCCCGAGATAACCATCCTTGGGCCGACATCACCTAATTCTTCTGGGGTTACACATCGTTCCATGATGAAATAGATTCACCAGTCCCCATTAAAGATGTCTTTATATGACTTGATTAAAACCTCTGATTCTCATCATCAGGCCCTCATTTAGGTCTTGAAATCCATCGAGGTTCCATCTAAAGAAACTTAACCTATCTCTGCCCTCATTACCCCTCATCAGATTACTTCCATTAATTTCTCCAAATCAGATATTTCCCCTTCACAACCTAATGATCCTAATCCCACTCTTTTCATCTCCACTTACATTAATGATATTTACGTTAAACATGTTATGATTGATGGGGGCACTAACATCAACAACATATCTTCTCATGCCTACAAATAATAGTCATATCAACTAATTGTATATATATTAACCCCATCATGCTTCATTATTTTAATGATTCCACGACCAATACCCTTGGCACCATTGTCCTCCACATCCACATGGGTCCCTAAACTATTCCCAAACACTTCTATGTTCTTGAAGGAGAGTTCTAGTATAACATGTTGCTAGGTCGTCCCTATATTTGTGCCATGGCTTGTGTATCTTCCACCCTTCACCATTTCCTCAAATTTGAATAAGAAGGGGAACCTTACACCATTCAGGAAGATCTCTCCCCCTTCAAAATGTGTAATATGACTTACTATCCAAATGATGTCCTAATCCCAATTAAGGAATCTACTACTTTTATCGCTTTAGCTTTCTCATCTGGCCCACCTACCGACCCTCATATTCTGCCCTCTACTGATGCCTCATCTTCTCAGGCTTCAGATAGTTCATCTATACCTCCTACAAAAGTACCAATGACAAACCCATTGGTAGGAATTTTGCAACACCTTTCACTCGAAGAATACCACCTCCTCAGCATTGACACATTCCTTACTCCTCAGGAGCATGGAAAAATACACCAACACCCGCATTATCATCATCATATAAGAAAGGTCATACCATATGGCCATCCCCACCTTTCCACCAACCTAACTTATGGGGGGTTCAACACTTCCTCCTATTCTATTGAACCTCCCTTCCAAACCAGACCTATTTCATTTGAATTCTCCTAACCAAACGTAACTTTGCATTTACTTTTCTTCACCGTTGCACATGGAAAGGCTTAGGCTTTGGTCATAATGAACAAGTTCATCACATCATCATACCATGCACCACTAGGAAATATAATGACCATTGTGGTCTTGGATTTCCTAAGCAACCTCATCCTAAGAAGGCCCAAATCTACCTCGTAGAAGATGAAAATCCTTCCCCACCTTCCTCACCTATCACGTTTCCTTCTCCCACGGAGTCTATGGATCCCAAATCCATTCCGCCTAACTTTTGTTTTATGAACACCATATCCTTAGAACCTCTAACCTATCAACGTGATGGAGAATTTCCCTTCCTCTTCTTTATCCTGACATGTTGGATGATGATACGCCTTCTATAAACATCGTTCAATGTTAGGATGATGATTCTATTTTGACCTATTTAGATGCAGAGGATTCTTATATTCAAAGTTCATTACCCTCTGACATGAAAACTGTATTGAATTAATATACCATAGAAAAAAGTTAGTAGAATGGGTCCGCAGGCCCAAAATTCACCTTGCAGCCCTTTTACACAAAAATAAAAAAATGCAAAAATTGCCTGGAAAACCCGTAATACCTTTTTGTCAAAAACAAACATCCTCCAGCGCGTCGGTCCACATTTTCCATTTGGGCAAGAAATCACTACAAGGCCCACATTTAATTTAGGCTCGACACATTGCTCCTTGGGCATCGACAGAGGCATGACTCATTTTTATAATTTATGTCTCTTGGGAATGAAGCTCAAAAGTTAAAATTGCCCCCGGTGACCCACCTTCCCACTTTGACTTGGAACATGGCCACGTGGAGGGTTGGCGCTCATTAGCGGAATGATTTTGGATTTTGCTTTTAAAGTTACATCAGGATGACATGTGGCTCCTTCCATGGATTCATTTTGTTCCTTTATGTTTTTGACTAAGTCCTTTTGTTTGGAGGGGCCATACATCACTAGGGACACATGGACGCTTGGCACTTGTCTAAGGACCCAATTTTAGATTTATCTTTGAAGATGCACCGGGCTAACACGTGGAAGCATTACACTCATTTGAGTCTCCGCTTTGGGAAATGCCTTTAAATTTACGTTGTTAAGACACGTGGCACCTTTTTCCTACACTCTTATACTTAACCTATTTAGACCCGCTTTGAATTTGACCTCTGTTGACCCCTAGCCATATGGAGGGCTGGTGTAAGTTTTATTCTCTGCCTTAGGCTCCCATCTTGAAATTATGCTGAGGTGACACATGATTCTTTCCACTTGTTTGGACTTTTCAACAGCTGGCTCTATCCTTTTTTCAGGCCTGGGAAATGTGGAAGCTCTGCACTCATTTGAGTCTGGTTTTTACGTTTAGTCGTTGGAGATACTTCGATGAGGCATGTGGAAGCTTCCACTGATTCTCCCATACTTAGCCAATTTTAGGCTCATTCTTAATCATTCATAGAGCTCGAAGACTTTGATTTTTTCTCCATTTCTTTTCCTTTGAGCCTCTCGTTTTCTATGGAATTGTTTGCTTCCTTCCTTGACCCTGCTCCTCCTTTTTAGAGCCTGTCTGCAACCTGTTTGTTAGATTTAAAACATGGGCTCATACGACGGAACCATCCCTTGAATTTATTTTTGCACAGGGTCGTGTTTGATCAATTTTTCTGGGGGAAAAATAGACATAATAATTTGGTGACTCGCGGGGCCATCTGCCTACTAGATGAATAGACCAGTTGTCTTATTATATCCATTGGGCACAGAGTCATGGGTGGTGGCCTGACGTTGGTCTTGTTCTTCTGAAAATGGACCTTTTAGGACCCGATTTTAGTTGTTTTGTATTTTTTATATTTTAAAATGAGTAACTGTTATGGAAACCATGGGTCTCCTTGTTGTAAAAATGTTGAAGGGCCTGGCACATTCACCTAGAGGCACGTTGAACTGTATAATAGCGCAAACCTAGCAAAATAAAAAATTGTGCCATAACACATAGGGAAACAAAACCTACACTACAAATAAACAATTTACATATGCACTTATGGGAAATAAAAAATATATGCTAATATTTACAAGGGTAGAGTTTTCCTTTTCAGTAGTAATGTTTGAGATAGATCCCATTTATTGGGATCTCCAATTCTTCGCCATCCAATTTAGCCAAAAGGAAGGCATTGTTGATTTTGCACCCTATGATCATGTAGGAGCCACTTCAAATGGCATCAAATTTGTAATTCTTTTCTGGCTTTTCCCGATCTGCATCCCACTTCAGAACTAAGTCCCCCTCTTTAAAGGTCCTCATTCTTGCTTTCTTATTAAAACTCTTCTTGATCAATGCTTGATCCTTTTCCATGCTCTGCATTGCATGTTGTCTTGCTTATCCTACTTCCATTAGCTCGACATACCTAATTTCCATAGTTTAAAACTCGGATAGCTCTAACTATTTCATGAGCTCCAAAGTGGGCAACTCCAATGATATGGGCAATACTGCCTCTTTTCCATATACAAGCTTGTATGGGGAGCTTCTTGTGGATCTTTTGGATGTGATCCTATTAGCCCATAGAGCTGATTTGAGCTTTGTATGCCAAGTTCTATTATTTTCACCAAGATTCCTTCTAATAATCCTTAATAGGTTCTTATTTGTGGACTCTACTTGTCCATTACCTTGAGGGTAATAGTTTGATGAAGTGTTGAGGTATACACCATTCCTTACAACCCATTTAGTGATCCTTGTACCCATGAATGCCAATGCATTATCTAATATAATAGTGGAAAGGTCTCCAAACTGGTGGCTATTCCTTCATAGAAAACCAAGATGTTGGATACATTTTCTTCCTTAAGTGCCACTGCCTCAGTCCACTTGGTGAAATAGTCTATTTATATATGTGTCCACTTGTGGCCCTGGCTTGAGATTGGGTTAATCACTCCAATAAAGTATAATCCCCATTGCATGAATGGCTGATCCACCGAAATTGGGTGAAGGGGCAGGGTTGCTAACTTTTCTTTCCCTATGAAGAATGCACACTTATTTCACTTCTTGATCCATGAGTAGCAGTCCGTGAACACTGTAAGCCAATAATAACCAGTTTCATGATCTTGAGAGCTATTACTCAAGGAATAAAGTGACCTCCTACTTCTCCATCATGGAACTCATGTAACACTCTCTCAATTTGGCCTGTCCCAATGCACCAGAATAGAACACTATTGATATCCTTTTTAAACAAGACACCCCAAATAAGCACATTTGAATGGCTTGTAACCTAAAGTATCTCCTCTTTCCTTTGTTCCATTTTGGAGGGCACAAACCTGTTTGGAGATAATGCACAAAGGCTTTAGTCCAACATGGAATAAGTGCATCGTTAGTTGGCTATTCTTGATCATTCTATAGTAATAATACATCCTCTTTTTCATCAAATAACTCTATTTGTTGCTTAGAAGTGATCTACTCACGCAGACCCTTGCCATAAAAAATCTTGGTCACCTTGATCGCAATGTCATATTCCATTACCCGAGTGATCCAACTTTATCTCTTCTCATTCAATTCCTTATTCAGGAGAAAATCCATGACATCAAAATGAGATACTAGCAGTTGAATATTATTGTTTGAGACCAATTTTATGAACTTGTTCAAGCTCCTAATAAAAACAAGGACATGTTTTTCAATAAAAGAGTACTTTACCTCATATTCCTCCAAGATCCGACTGAAGAAGGCTATGGGTTGTTCTGAACCTTCCTTCTTGGGTTGAACCAAGATGGCTGAGATTGTGTCCGAACCTCCAAAATAATATAGCATGAAGTTTTTTAAGAAGTTTGAGTTAATGAGAGTAGGGGCTTCTAATATTGTAAGCTTGATGGCCTCAAAAATCTCTTTGCCTTCTGTTGTCCATTTAAATGCAAGACTCTTCTTTAACATCATTTTTAAAGGCTTCACAAGAGTGGAAAAATAAAGTAAAAACCTATGAATCAAGTTTATTCTCCCCAAGAAGCTTTCGAAAAACTTTTTTTGTTGTGGCAATGGAAGTGTCTTGATGGCTTCGACCCTTTCAGGATCAATTGTTAACCCTTCTCTTGAGACAATGTGGCCTAAAAATTTCCACTCAGGTGCCAAGAACACACACTTATTTGAATTCAGTGATACTTTTAACCTTCTACACCTTTGAAACACCTTCCTGAGGTGGAAGAGATGGTATGTAGAATTCTTTGAGAAAATAGTGATATCATCTATATACACTAGGACAATATTGTTGATTAAACCTTTAAATGCCATGTCCATAGCTCACTGGAATGTTGCTCCAGCATTTGACAGTCCAAATGGAATCTTCTTATAAGCATATGTACCCCATTTGGTGGTGAAGGTTGTCTTAAATTGGTCTTCCTCTTTCACCATTATCTGGTTATAGCCTGAATATCCATCTAGTAATGATTCTGATTTCTCCATTTCTTTTCCTCACAGGAACCAATTTTGTAACCCAACTTGATTTCTTGATAGTAAAGATGATGTTGGCCTCAATTATCTTGTATAATTATTTCCTCATGAGAGGCTCAATGTGAGGATTTACTGACCTTTTCTTCTATATGAAAGGCTTAGATCTTGGATCCAGCTAGATAGTGTGTTGTGCCAGCTTTGGGTTGAAACCTCTTAAATCTTTGTAAGTCCAGGTAAAGACATTTGGGAATTCTTGAAAAAGTTAAATAAACTCATATTATTCTTGTTGATTGCTTACCTTGTCAATCTATAACATTTTTCCTTCTTCTATGAAATTGGGCTCTAAATCTTCACCCTTTACCTGAATATTCACCTTCTCCTTTTGGAATTGGTCATTTGGGTTGAAGATTGATTCCAAAGTGACAAGACCCTTTGGTATTTTTTTGGTCCTCAGCTACACCACTCTATTTCCATACTGTTGCTCCAGTTTGTCTTGGTTCCTGGAGGAGAAATCAACTTCTTGTAAAAATTTGATAATTTGCTAATCATTTTCAAAGACTTGCAAACTTGTGTTGTTGTCTAGGATAGCATGCCTCACAACCAACTTCATATGGTGTTGAGATTTATCACTCTTAATACTCTCCACAATGTCAAAGGCTTCCACATTACTGCCAATTTGTCTGTCACTTCATTCTTCTTCCTTGGGATGGAATTGATGCTGAATGATCTGAAATCCTTGATGAGGTCCCATACTCGTTTCTTGTAGCTCTTTATCAGATCATTCTTGGTGGCATTTTATCCTCAAAATTGATTTGCAACTAGCTCACTATCACAAAACACTTGTAATTTCTTGATTCGTATTTTCCTTTCCTAATGCAGTTCATGTATAAAGGCCTCATACTTTGTTGTATTATTTGAACAGGAAAATTACAAATAGAAAGCCAAGTAATAATTCATACTAGGTGAACCAATCATAGCTCCTCCTCCAGATCCTTGTCTACTTTTTGAGCCATCAAATAATAACTGCCATACCTCATTATCATCTCTATGGTTTGGCTTAATGATTTCAGGAAGAGGAGGATTCTCCTCATGAAAACAATAAAATCCTAGGTTAGATTCCTCCATCTCCATATATGGGTCAAAATCATGCCTCTTTTTCACCCACTCGTCGAGGGTCAAGTATGGGATACAGCCTACCTTGATGTCTGCATCACAAATTCTTGGGAGGTCCTCCTTATCAAAGGCTAAACAATTATCATTCATCGGGTTGGGTACATAAGACTCAATATGGTAATCTA
This sequence comes from Taxus chinensis, assembly GCA_019776745.2. Lineage (NCBI taxonomy): Eukaryota > Viridiplantae > Streptophyta > Pinopsida > Cupressales > Taxaceae > Taxus > Taxus chinensis. The sequence continues at coordinate 36,106,241 of CM034148.1, read as the reverse complement.
TAATGGGCTCAGATCTAATTGTAACCTTAGTTCCATACCTTGTTCTAAAAAGCATGTGTGACCAATCAAAAAACAAATAGCCTCTAATCTTAGTAGTGAAGTCTCTCAACAATCATAATACAAAATGTGGTGGCAGGTCTATGACTTATACGTTTTACAATATAGTCACATTGGGGTAGGCATGATGTGTGAGGTTAAAATCCTTAATGACTCCAACCATTGTTACCACTGTCCCATCTAATTGCACTACACTCCTGGAGATGACTTCGTATTGAAGATCCAACTAATCATACATTTTTTTTGCATTACAGAGCTAGTTGCCCCCAAATCAATCATGCAATTATGTACCAAATTTTCTCCAATGATCAATGAAACATATAATGGAGGGGGCTTCAGATTCTTACCTTGTTGTTCTCCATGGTTTATCTCAGGCTGAAATGCATTGGGAAACACTTTCTCTTACTAGTTAGGGCAATGATTTGATCTCGACCAATTGGCCATAACAATCTGCAACAGATCTCTCTATCCTAGAATGGTCAATGAATCCCACATTGAAATATTCACATTTTTCTTCTTCATTTGTTCAATGATGTTAAATGAGCTATCCTTTTTCTTCCCCTTTCCTAGTACATTTTTCTCTTGCACATGGGTCATTACAACTAGTGCCTGAGTGGGTTTGGAAGGTGGCTTGGGCTGACTCTGCATATTGGGAGTTATACTTTGAGTGCCAATACCTTGTGGAATAATAGAAGGTTGAGGATTGCCTGAGTTTGATGATTTTCCCTCTCTAATGTTCCTTTTCTTGGACAAGGTATTGGCAGCTACGCTTTGAGAAGGAGTTTGGTTAATTCCACAGAAGTCTTCAGCCTGCCAATTGACAAGAATAGTCTCACTTGGAGGTGCCTCTTGCTGAGTTTCTTGCTGCTGATTTTCCTCTTGACTAGACTCTTAGGGCATATCAATGGTTTGTACCATCAAGACCTAATTTAGTGCACCATTTAAACACATTGACTAGTTGTGGGGTTGATTGCATGGGTAACACCAGTAATATTCTTGTGCCATATTGTTTTGTATTGGAACCAAGGCCCTTGATGTTTAAGATGTGTTTGGATCATATGACCAGAAAGGCCTAACAGCTTGAGTTTGTCCTTTGTTTTGGTTCTAATTTACAGCTTGAGATGGTTGTATATTTTACTAATATGGGGGTCTAGCTTGATACTGAGTTTGAGGATGATATGGCTTAGAACTATGAGCTTGCTGCCGTTTGATAGTCACTAGCTCATTCCCAAGTTTCTGCACCTATTTTATAACATATTGTAGCTCTCTTTAAGTTTTAGAAGATGATGTGGAGGCTTCAGCTGAACTTTGATTCCTAGGAGTAGGTATAGGAGCTAATGTGGGTGTCTAGATAGAGCTTGGATATCCTAGTTCTGGGTATAGAGGCATGGGTGGCCTAGGAGCAAGTTTTCTAGCCTGAATTAATCAATTTTCAGATCTAATGGAAATGTTATAGGCTACAGGTAAGGTGGTCCCTCCCATTGATTGAATCAATAAAGCAATATCAAAATTTAGAGATCTAAGAACATCTGTGGGCCTTACAGCCAATGGAATCTTGTCCCATGTCCTTTGAAATATGAAGTTGAAATCTATCAGCTTTCCATTAGGGGCCCTCTTTATGGTTTTAAAATTCTCTAAGAAGGAAATGTTATCTCCCTTTTCTCCAAATTGGTTATGGAGAGCTCTACACAAATTGTCCCAAGTATGAATAGAGCCTGTTGTTAGACTCCTAGACAATCGTGAAGCCTTACCCTTGAGTGAAGAAGCTAACAACTTGACTGCAATGTCCATCTCAGTGATCTCATGAATTACATAGACATTTACAATGTCTTGAATGTGGTCACTAGGAGAATTATGGTTATCTCCAGTGAAACGGGGAATACTCTTTAATGCTGCAACTAGGACTGGATTTTGTGCATTGAGAGTGAGTGGGATGCTGTTAGTGAATTTGACATAGGGGTTGGGTGGTTGTGCCATTATGATTGGCCTGAGAACCCTTGTTGATTGAATGAACTACCTACCAGGAGGAGGTGTTGACAAGGTTCTATTTGGTGGAGATGGAGACCTCTTGGCTCTTCTTCCCCTTCTCCCTCTGTCTAGGGACAAGTGCAGATAGAAAAATAGTCCCTCTCTAGTTCTTGACCTTGTTTGTATTCTTCTCATGAACTTGAAAATATTGTATTGTTGAAACTAGTGGATTATGTCTCTTTGGGAGTCTCCAGATGTGAAATTTCAAAGCTTCTTGAAAGCTAAAAACTTTCAACAAGTGAACATCAATCGTGCTATAATAAAAATGGAGACCTCTTTGTCCCACCAGGTGTGCCAAAATTGTTAGTGCAGAATCACATAACCCCTAAATGCCTACAACCATATGGGTTGAGATTCTCAGTGTGATTGCACAACATGGAGTATCTCTCAAAGTGTGGGATCTTGTGAGTTGAGAGAGCTCTCCGGATTAAGGTCAATTCCTATTCCTCTACTCATGTGCATATAAATAAATTATAGAGGATCTATTCTAAACCCTAATCTATCTTACCAAGGAGACAGGGTTGAGAACATACAAGAAAAATAAACCTAAGCTAACAAGGTGATGCACCAAAGGAATGTTAAACAACTATTTTGCGATTGAACACATACCATAGAAATGTAATACTACTACCATGCACATATAACCGAACTATAATGAGAGATCAGAAGACAACAATGAACACGTGAAAGGGTTGAAAATCATCCACAGACATATATTATTGCTCTAGAGTTGATACAATACACTATAGTGTCCAAGAGGAAAAACTTTGTATTACAACTCGAATGGGAGGTTGGAAAGCTCCACTAATTCTATTGCACACAAGGGAAGAAGGAAGGGTGCAAAACAAAATTTTCCAACCCTTTTCAATTAGACCCACCCCCCCTTTTATAGATTCGACATAAAGAAGAAAGGGAGAGAAGGGAAAGCTAATTTTAAACTCAACTACCGGCCATCAATGCCCCTGTAAAGCCACCCACAATCTGTCAAATCTTCCTTTGATTACTTGTTCAACGCATTGAAGGAGGAAGAATGGAGGATTAGATCAAATCCGATCTAGTTGTTGGAGCAAATGGATCCTACATTAATGGCACGAAATTTTTTTCCAATTTTTCCCTACCTAATCTTGTTGAAATTAAAGTTTTAGATCTCCATGGTGTAGACGAGGTTGAGATCTCTCCAATGGTGCCAAATTTGCTGGATTACGGGCACTAGATCAGAATATATGTTCATTTGAATATTTAAATTGGGTCCATACAAAAAATGGTTGAACCCAATTAGCAAAACGGGTCCATGGACCTAAAATTCACCTTGTGCCCCTTTTGCACAAAAATTAAAAAAATGCAAAAATTTCCTTGTAACCCCGCAATATGTTTTTGTCACAAAAAAACATCCTCGGGCTCACTGGTCCACATTTTATATTCAGGAAAGAAATCACTACAAGGCCCACATTTAATTTAGGCTTGACACATGGCTCCTTTGGTATCGGTAAAGGCACGGACAATTTTTATACTTTATGTCTCTTGGGAACGAAGCCTAAAAGTTAAAATTACCTCCGGCAACCCACCTTCCAACTTTTACTTGCAACATGGCCATGTGGAGGGTTGGCACTCGTTTGGGGACCACTTTTGGATTTTTCTTTTGAAGTTACGCTGAGATGACACGTGGCTCATTCCACAGCTTCATTTTTTTCCTTTATGTTTTTTACTAAGTCCTTTTGTTTGGCAGGACCATGCATTTGACCAGGAACACATGGAGGTTTGGCACTTATCTAAGGAGATACTTTTAGATTTATCTTTAAAGATGCACCAGGCTAACACATGGAAGCCTTGTGCTCATTTGAATCTTCACTTTGGGCCATGCCTTTGAATGTGCACCGTTAAGACACATGGTGCCTTCTGCCTGCACTCTTATACTAAACAAATTTGGGCCCGCTTTGAATTTGACCTTGGTTGACCTATGGCCACATGGAGGGTTGGCGTAAGGTTAAGTCTCTACCTTGGGCTCCCATCTTGAAATTATGCCGAGGTGATACGTGGTTCTTTCTGCTAGTTTGGAATTTTCAACAGATGACTCTATCCTTTTTCAAGCTTGGGAGACATGGAAGCTCCACACTCATTTGAGTCTTCTTTTTGAGTTTAGCCCTTGGAGATGTGCCAATGAGGCACGTGGAAGCTTCCACCAATTCTCCCATGCTTAGCCAATTTTGGGCTCATTCTGAATCATTCGTAGAGCCCAGAGACTTCGAGTTTTTCTCCATTTCTTTTCCTTTGAGCCTCTGGTTTTCTTTGGCACTGTTTGTTTCCTTCCTCTACCCTACTCATCCATTTTAGAGCCCATATGTAACCTGTTTGTTGGGTTTAAAATGTGGGCTCATATGACGAAACCATCTCTGGAATTTCTTTCTGCACATGGTTGTGTTTGATCAATTTTTCTAGAGGCAAAATAGAGATAACAATTTGGCACCTCACGGGGATGTCTATCAACTAGATGAATAGACTAGTTGTCTTGTTATATCCATTGGGCACATAGTTGTGGGTGGTAGCCTGACGTTGGTCCTGTCCTTCTGAAAATGGACCTTTTGGGACCTGATTTTAGTTGCTCTATATTTTTTATATTTTAAAACGAGCAACTGTTATGGTAACCATGGGTCTCCCTGTTGCAAAATGTTGAAGGGCCTAACACATTCACCTAGAGGCACGTTGAACTGTATAACGATGCAAACCTGGAGCAACAAAAAACTATCCCACAACACTTAGAGGGAACAAAACCTACGCTACAAATAAACAATGTGCATACACACTTAGGGGAGATAAAAAATCTATTGTAATATTTACAAGGGTGGAATTTTCCTTTTCAGTAGCAATGTTTGAAATGGATCTCGTTTACTAGGATATGTAATTCTTCGCCATCCAATTTAGCCAGCTAGAAGGTATTGTTGTTTTTACACCCTGTGATCATGTAGAGGCCACTCTAAATGGTATCAAATTTGGAACACTTTCCTGGCTTTTCCTGATCTTTGCATCCCACTTTAGAACTAGGTCCCCCTCTTGAAAGGTTCTCGTTCTTGCTTTCTTATCAAAACTCTTCTTGATCGATGCTTGATGCTTTTCCACGCTCTACATTGCATGCTCTCTTGCTTCTCCTACTTCCATTAGCTATGCATACCTTATTTCCATAGGTTTCAAACTCAGCTAGCTCTAACTATTTCATGAGCTCTAAAGCGAGAAACTCCAATGATATGGGCAATAACTACCTCTTTTCCATATACAAGCTTGTATGGGAGAGCTGCCTGTGGATATTTTTGGATGTGATCCTATCATCCCATAGAGCTAACTTGAGTTTTGTATGCCAAGTTCTCTAATTTTCATCAAGATTCCTTGTGACCAATCCTTAATAGGTTCATATTTGTGGACTCTACCTATCCATTACCTTGAGGGTAATAGTTTGATGAACTATTGCGGTATACACCATTCCTAACAGCCCTTTCAGTGGTCCTTATACCCATGAATACCAAAGAATTATCTTATATAATAGTAGCAGGGACTCCAAACCTGGTGGCTATTCCTTCATAGAAATCCAATGATTTTGGATTCATTTGCTTCCTTAATTGCCACTACCTCAGTTCACTTAGTGAAATAGTCTATGTTGCTCTAAGTATCCACTTGTGGCCCTGGCTTGAGTTTAGCTTAATCACTGAAATGAATTCTAATCCCCATTGCATGAATGGCTAATCCACTAAAATTGGGAGAAAGGGCAGGGCTGCTAAATTTTTCTTTCCCTATGAAGAATGCACGCTTCTTGCACTTCTTGATACATGAGTAGCAGTCCCTGAACAGTGTAGGCCAATAATAACCAACTTTCATGATCTATGAGAGTTGTTACTCGAGGAGCAAAGTGACCTCCTGCCTCTCCATCATGGAACTCATGCAACACTCTCTAAATTTGGCATGTCCCAATGCACCTCAATAGAACACTATTGATATCCTTTTTAAACAAGACACCACCAACAAGCACATATGGAATGGCTTAGTAACCTAAAGTATCTCCTCTTCACTTTGTTCCATTCTAGTATGGAACAAACCTATTTGTAGATAATACACCAAGGTTTGAGTCCAACATGGAATAAGTGCATCATTAGTTGGCTATTCTTGATCATTCTATAGTAAGAGGATAGCCTCTTTTTCATGCAACTGACTCAGCTTGTTGCTTTGAAGTGAGCTGCTCACATAGACCCTTTCCACGAAGCAACTTGGTCACCTTGATCTCAATTTCATATTCCATTACCCAAGTGATCCAACCTGCTCTCTTCTCATTCAATTCCTTGTTCAGCAGAAAATCCTTGACACCAGCATGAGATACTAGCAGTTGAATCTTATTGTTTGAGACCAAGTGTCTAAACTTCTTCAATCTCCTAATAACAACAAGGACATGTTTTTCAATGAAAGAGTACTTTACCTCATAGTCCTCCAAGATTTGACTAAAGAAGGCTATGGTTTGTTCTGAACCTTCTTTATTGGGCTTAACCAAGATGGTTGAGATTGTGGCTGACCCTCCAAAACCATACAACATAAAGTCTTTTGAGAAGTCTAGGTTAATGAGAGTTGGGGCTTGTGATATTGCGATCTTGATGGCATAAAAACTCTCTTTGCCTTCTATTGTCGATTTAAATGCAAGACTCTTCCTTAACATCATTTTTAAAGGCTTCACAAGAGTGGAACAATCATGTACAAAGCTATGAACGAAGATTATTCTCCCCAAGAATCTTTAGAGAGACTTTTTTATGATGTGGCAATGGAAGTGTTTGGATATCTTCGACCCTTTCAGGATCAATTGTTAACCCTTCTCTTGAGACAATGTGGCCTAAACATTTCCCCTCATGTGCCAAGAAGACACACTTCTTTGGATTAAGTGATACTCCAAACCTTCTACACCTCTGAAACACCTTCCTAAGGTGGAAGAAATGATTTGGAGCATTCTTTGAGAAAATAGTGATATCATCTAGATACACCAGGACAATATTGTTGATTAAGCCTTTGAATGCCATGTCATATCTCTTTGGAATGTTTCTCTGGCATTTGAAAGTCCAAATGGAAAATTCTTATAAGCATATGTACCCCATTTGGTGTAAAGGATGTCTTAAATTGGTCTTCCTCTTTCACCATTATCTGGTTATAGCCTGAATATCCATCTAGTAATGAAAACCTCTCAGAGCCAGCTACAACCTGTAGGATCTGTTCCATTGGTGGAAGTGGATAATGATCCTTGAGTGATGCTCTGTTCAGATCCTAAAATTCCACACACAGTCTGATTTCTCTATTTCTTTTCCTCACAGGCACCAAGTGTACAACCTAACTTGAGTTCTTGATAGGGAAGATGGTGCTGGCCTCAATTATCTTTTTTAATTATTTCCTCATGAGAGGCTCAATGTGAGGATTTACTGGTCTTTACTTATGTCTAAAATATTTAGATCATGGATCCATCTCGATAGTGTGTTGTGCCAGATTTTGGTTGAAACCTCTTAAATCTTTATAAGTCTAGGTAAAGACATCTGGGAATTCTTGACAAAGTTGAATAAACTTGTATTTTTCTTGTTGAGTTCTTACCTTGCCAATCTGCAACATTTTGCCTTGTTCTATGAAAATGGGCTCTGAATCTTCACCCTTTACCTAAATATTTTCCTTATCCTTAAGGAATTGGTCATTTGGGTTGAAGATTGATTCCAAAGTGACAAGAACCTTTGGTAGTTTGTTGGTCCTCAGCTACACCACTTGATTACCATACTGCTAATCTAGTTTGTCTTGGTTCTTGGAGAAGAAAAATTATTCTTGTATAAAGTTAACAATTTGCTGATCATTTTCGAACACTTGCCAACTTGTGTTGTTGTCCGGGACAACTGGCCTCACAACCAACTTGATATAGGGCTGATATTTATCACTCTTGATACTCCCCACAACGTCAAAGGCTACCCCAATTGCTACAAATTTTTCTGCCTCTTCATTCTTCTTCCTTGGGATGGAATTGATGTTGAGTGCTCTAAAATCCTCGATGAGGTCCCATACCTAATTCTTGTAGCTCTTTAGCAGATCGTTCTTGGCATAATTTTGTCCTCAGACTTGATTTGCAACTAGCTCACTATCACCAAACACTTGCTAGTTCTTGATTCCTCTTTTCCTTGCCCAATGTAGTCCATGGATCAATGCCTCATACTCTTCGGTATTATTTGAACAGGAAAATTGGAAATGGAAATCTGAGTAATACTTCATACCTTGAGGAAAAATAGGTATAGTTCCTCCTCCGGCTCCTTGTCTACTTCTTGAACCATCAAAGAATAATTTCCATAGCTCATTATCTTCTCTCTCATCTAGCTTAATGATGTTAGGAAGAGGAGGATTCTCCTTATGTAAACAATAAACTCATAGCTTAGATTCCTCCATCTCCTTATATAGGTCAAAAGTATGCATCTTGTTCACCCACTTGTCGAGGGTCAAGTCTAGGATACACCCTACCTTGGTGTCTGCTTCACAAGAACTTAGGAGGTCCTCTTGATCAAAGACTGAAAAATAGGCATTGATCAGGTTGGGTACATAAGACTCAATATGGTAATCTATAATGGGCTTAGATATTTTTATAGCCTTAGCTCCATACCTTCTTCTAAAAATCATGTGCGACCAATCAAAAGACAAATAGCTTCCAATATTAGCAGTGAAATCTCTTGACAAACACAATAAAAAATTTGGTGAAAGGTCTATGACTGATACGTTTTGCAATACAGTCACATTGGGGCAAGCATGCAGTGTGAGGTTCAAATCCTTGATGACTCTAACCATTGTTACCGTTGTCCCATCTAATTGCACTACACCCCTAGAGATGACTTCATATTGAAGACCCTATTGATCAACTATTTGTTTTGGCATTATAGAGCTACTTTCCCCCGAATCAATCATGTAATTATGTACCAATTTGTCTCCAATGATAAATGAAACATAGAATGGAGGGGGCTTCAAATTCTTACCTTGTTGTTCTCAATGGTTTCCTTCAGGCTAAACTGCATTTGTAAAAACTTTCTCTTACTGGTTATGGGGCTGATTTGAGCTCGACTGATTGGCCATAATAGTTTGCAATAGATATTTGTATCCTAGAATGGCCAATGACTCCCACATTGAAATATTCACATTTTTCTTCTTTATTTGTTTAATGATGTTAAATGAGCTATCCTTTTGCTGCCCCTTTCCTAGTACATTTTTCTCTTGCACATGGGTCGTTACAACCGGTGCCTGAGTGGGTTTGGAAGGTGGCTTGGGATGAATCTATATATTGGGAGTCACACTTTGAGTGCTAATACCTTGTGGAATAATAGAAGGTTGAGGATTACTTGAGTTTGATGAATGTCCCTCTCCAATGTTCCTTTTCTTGGACTGGGTATTGGAAGCTACGTTTTGAGAAGGAGCTTGGTTAATTCCACAGAAGTATTCAGTCTGCTAATTGAAAAGCATAGCTTCACTTGTAGGTGCCTCTTGCTAAGTTTCTTGCTATAGATTTTCCTCTTGACTAGAGGAAATGACATGTCAACATACCTAAATGTGTGCCACTTAAAAATCTCTTTGGCACTAGAAAACTTGTATCAACATCCATAAAGTTGCGCCTCTTTGGCACTAGAAATATCATGTTATCATTAAAATGTATGCGCTAAGGTGCAAGAAATGGTGTGTCAACACCATGAAATGTGTGCTAAGGCGCTGAAGGTATTATGTCAACACTAATGAACTTGCACCAAGGATCATTTTTACCTGTGTCGACACCATGAAATTTGCGCCAAAGAAAGTTGGTGGAATAATAAATACCAAGTTTTCTATAAACAGGCACTCAACACCTATCATTTTGACGAATTGAAAATTGTTAAAAGTGTTTTCTCTGAACCTATCAACTGTCCTTGTCACCCCCGCATGCTGTTTTTCGAGCTTGTGGACCCTAATGTCATCCTTCGACCTTTATAAAATCAGGTAAGTGGCTTCTATCATCCTTGTTTTGTTGTGGTTTTGTTTTTGGTTGTAGGGTTGTTATAAACCAAAAGATCAAATCTAAAGAGAAAAGAACTTAACCAACTATAACCAATTGGAACCCCCTTTTTCCTCTCCTTCTAGATCTACAAATCTGGAAGGCCCCTGCCTCTGAAGAAACCTAAAGCTTCCTTTTCACTGCTTATTATCTTGTTGCAACCCACTCTTTACCATTTGAAGAAACCAAAAGAGAGAAGGAATAAAAGGAATTGCAAAAAATATTTTTACCTTGGCGCACTATCTTTCCATGTTGCATCTCCCACAGTCCCACCTTGGTGCACTATCTTTTCATGCAACATGGCCCTAAACCTTGCCCAATATATTAACACTTAGCAACTTTTGTAAGGGCATAGGTGCATCCTGCACAACATCAACATTGGATGTTGTGTGCTTCAAATCCGTGCCAAGCATTTTTCCCTTGGGGCACTGATTTCCTTTACAACACATTCCAAAATTGTGCCTTGGGTGCACTTAAGACCCATGCAACATAGACTTTTCCTGCGGCCCACTAAAGTAAATTTCCTAAGGCACAGGCACATATTCCTTAACATCAACATGAAATTTTGTATATTGTAAACCCACGCCCTGCACTTTTCCCTTGGCGTTGCCTTATTTCATGCAACACTCCTCAAAATTACACCTAGCCTTTTATAACCTGAGCTCAAATTTTCCCCTATCAACACTGGTACACCTTTTTTCATGTCGACATCATCAAAAGTGCACTTAACCTTTTTAAGCCTCTACAGAATGTTATGAACTTGCGCCCTAAGCCTTATAATTTCTCATTCTTCTTTCTGCAATCTTTATTATGAATAACATGATGGTTGACATGGCTCTCCTATGTTGGACCTCCTTGATTCTCCTTGCAAAACAACAACAGCCATCCTTGAGCTCACACATGTCTTCATCAAGCAAGAAACCAACCAAATCTAAAGGAAAAGCAAAGCTGACAGAACAAGAAATGAAGTACAAATATCAGAAGGTCAAGATGCCTAACTCTACAAATATCAGAAGGTCAGGATGCCTAAATCATACACAGAGAGTGATCTTGACATCAAAGATCCAAAATTGGGCATATTGATATGGATGACTTCTGGGAAAGAACCAACTAGGCAACTAGTGGCCCATGGATGAACAAACTAGTGGGAAGTGGATTGAAATTTGCAGCCGGACTACCCGTAAGTGTTGTAAACAATGAATTCATCATGTCGGTTGCTTGTTACTACAAAAAGGACACTAGATGTGTCCAAGACAAGGAAGGAAAGACAATAATTGACCTCATAGCTCATCACTTTGAAATAACCCTCGGAATTCCTTATCATAGGAAATATGTTGCCATAAATCTAAAAGGCTGCAAGAAAGCATGGGATGACAATGAGGATAAATGCATGCAAATGATGAACGAGATCTATCTTAAAAATAAGAAGTCAGTGAGCAGATGGCCACAGACCATCCACCGCAGTGACTTCAATGAGGAACTAAGTGATACAATCACCTTCCTAAACAGAGTATTTGGGCTCCCTGATTCCCATTATTTCCACAAATGGATGCTGAGAAAATTAGAGACCATGAGCAAGAATATGTTTGATCAGCATTTTGGCTAGGGAGAAATCATCAGCGACACCATCTCTCAATAGCTTCAACAGGTCCTAACAATTGGGAAGTTCTATATGAATTCCTATGTTGTATACACTGCAGTATCAGCAAGAGATTTCGTGGGCCTAGCTCAAAATGGGGTATGGCCCCAGGTCAAAATATATGAATTCTACCCAGAGCTTAAGCTCAAGGCTAGCATCTCTCAGTTCTTTAAAATCAATGATGCCTTCTCCTATGAGGTGATCTACCTACTGAGGCCAAACATGAGACACGGTCGGACCAGCCCAAGTGTAATTTCCGCTATAAAGAAGTGGTGAGCATTTTTCACGCAATTCCCCACATTCACATATCTCAGGGCTGTAAATTTCAGAGGTGAGCCGACTAAGCTGCCAAGGTACACAAAACCTAAGCTGATTCTCTTGGAGTTGTCAAGGTAACTGATCACTTACCATGAGAAATGCATGAAGAGAAAGAAAGGAGGAACTCCATTCCCCCTTACAGTTGGTCGATACACCTGCACCACACTGGCCAAAGCATGGGAAATGTATGTTGAGCTTAAATTGCTGAATCTAAATCACAACTTCCCAACAAGGCCCACTTTTTATTGTTGGAGTTGCCTTCCAAGGGCTAGGATTGATCCCATCCATGTTCCTGAGATTGAAGAAATCTACATTGACCTGACACATGAAATAGACATCAAGAAAAAGGATCACTCCCGGTTGGCTCTGGAAGATATTGTCCATTATGGCGTAGCCATCATTCTAAAAGGATTCAAAAATACTGATCAAGAAATTGATCAAATTTACCTTGACATGGATGGGGATGATTGGTCATTCACAGAGGTCGACAGAGCTAAGGCACCAAAGACCATTTAAGAAAGGGTTAAGCCCACATTGCAGCGCATCAAAAATTGTGCAAACAGAATGGTATCACCTACCTCAGAGTATATTTCTCTACTTCTCCTTCAGGTAGAGCACCTCCAAGGCTGGCCTAAGTGCTGAAAGGAAAAAGAAAGGATAAGGAGGGAGAATCAAGTAAAAACGAAGAAGATCCTATAAGCCCTCCTACTACTTCTGAGAAGCAAGTTGTCGACCTGGTGTCTCTAGGTAAAGAAGAAGAGACAACAGAAGTTCCAATGGATACATCCACTTAGGATGTTATCACAGCTACAACTGTCGAGGTACCCACCATTCCTTCTTTCGCTCCTTCTCCTCCTATTGTCATTGAAGCATCTATTCCTATGATGTGTCTTCTTCTCTCCCTTCCTCCCTTCCATCTCCCACCTCTTCCATCCTCTCTTCTCTCATGGATCTGTCACCCAGTGTTCCCTCTATCTAATTGTAGATCCCTTCCATCTCCATGTCCTTTTCCTCTCTAGTAGTAACTCCAAGCCCCATAAGTAGCAGCGTGTTGTACTCCTTATCGATGCCACCACCAAGTGTCGCAATGTTCTTCCATGCGGCCTCTTCAGTTGCTTCCCCTTTCACCCATGTTTCTTCCTCCATTCCCTTTACTCCTTCTCCCATAAGTCCAAGCTAGATTTTTGACCATCTGAGCCATCACAAGAGAAAGGTTCCCATCGCACCCATGGACTTCTCCATCATTCTGAAGAAGGGACCCAAGAAGCAGAAAGTGATAACTCACTTTTCAAAGAGTGCTTCAGGGGAGAGAGTCATGGAGATTGCATATCCAGATCCCACCAAAGAAAAGAAAGATTTGTCTCCTACAGACTTTACAGTGACCCAAGTCATGATGGGAACCTCATCTGAAAGCATACAAGGAGAGGCCTTGTATGCAGTAGATGCCCTTTGTAAGAAGCTACAAGAAGCAAAAGAGGAGAAGAGAATACTCAAGGAATAGAATAAACATCTTCTCCAAGCAGTACAGAGAATGGGCAATGCTCCTCCTGTGACTACCGCCGAACCTGCTGAAGTTCTCAGCTAGGATAAGATAAATGAGTATGCTAAGATTGGTGAACAAGCAGTATCCTCCTGGATAGAGTGAATCCTCAGAGATAGTGAGGAAATGATCAAGAAATTCATAGCACTCTACCAGGATATAGATCAGGAAAATAAGGATCTACAAGCAGTAGCAGTTTCCCTCTCCGAGGAGTTAGACAATGCCAGGTTGCAACATGAAACATTCCAAGAAATGGCTAATTATTTAGCTAATGACCTATTGAAGGTCGGCGTCATCGATCACCCACGAGCACATAATAAAGCTATCATCGTATTATATTATTGGGTTGGTCAAATGGAATATATCCTGGAGAGGATATATAAAATCAAGGATGAAGCCTTGGATGCACGATTCAACATGGAGCAGACAATTACAAATATGTCTCTAAGGATGCTCAATGAAATGTTCACCTTGAGGGAAGCAAATGATACATTCCAGTTCTTCAAGGACATAGTCACTCAAGGTTTGGCACCAGAGGTCACTTTTGACCGAGAGTCTATCAATAAAATCTTTGCCTACCACGATTTCGTTGGCTTCTTGATTGATGCATGCGAGGAGTATGCCGAGTTACCTGACAAGCTCAAGAATGAAAAAGAAACTTGTGAAGTCATTGGTGACCATTTCAAGGGTCCATATCATAGTCAACTTCAGAAAATGATCAGCAAGTTTATGGAATACCAAGCTTAGTGTTACATCGTCTCTCCTAATCAGAAGAAAGACACTCCGTTTAAGCAAAGAGATGATGAAGAGTAGTTTCTCCTCTTGTGTACGCTTTGATCATTTTTGTAAAAATAGTTAAAAATTATGTTGGCATTTACGAAGACATCATCCATGTTGCATCATGGGATGTTGCCATCCAAAAAACTTGCCCAAAGTCAACTTTTGACTTTTTAGATATTTTGTAAATATCTTGGAAGATATTTTGTAAGTAGTTGGTTTGTTTTTTTCTTCTTTCTTCTTCTCCTTCTATAAATACTGGAATACTTGTTGTATTCCAGGTGGAAATTTTTTGTATGAAAAAAGAAGTGAAGAAAGAAAGACTTTGTGCTTTTTGTAATAGAAGAAATATTAATACATATGCTAAGACTTTGTGCTCAATATATGTGTTATTTGCATCAGATATTTCTTAAGTTAGATCTATGTTTTTATTCTGTTGGATTCATTCCTACTATCATCATATGTTCATCAGTGTTGCTTTATCTATTTATGCAAGTAAGTTTGGCTCTGTTTACTACCATCCCAAAGCATAAACCTTCTGACCTTTCTGTCTTGGAATTCATTTCTTTTCTTCCTTCATATCTACCCTCCTCCATTCCTTCCTTCCTACCTTTCTATTTATAGTTGAAACTACCTCTACTGGGATGAGATCCCAAACCCCCCTGAAGTTAGAATAGAGTAGATTTGCATAGATTCCTACTTGATAGAATAGAAATAAACCAATTTCGCTTTGCTGTCTCAAAGAGGGGTTATACCCTACACATTGTTGGCCTGTTTCCCCATGATCTGCCTAATCGACATATTTTCAAACCAACATGTTTCATGCCCCATGCTCCTTGTGAAGAAGATTAGTAAGAATAAGAAGCATCTGATGATGATAATGATGATGATTCCTACATGATGGAGATCCCTGCAAGTTCACCAAGGAAAGCAACTTCAACTGAGGTAATAAGTTCTAAAACTGCTGCCACTTTTTGGGATCGCATCCACTGGGTACCTCTTCTTCCTTTCTCTCATACTTTAGAAGTGGAAATTGTACAATATTTTAAATTTCCCACTAATGATTTTGAATACTTTAGGGAATTAATAATTGAAAAGTATGATGGAGGAGTTCCCTCAAAAGAAGATAGGTAGCTATTAATGAATGTTGTAGTTGCCCAAGAAAAGGAGCACAATACCAGAAGAAAATCTTCTAAGTGGCCACAAGCCAAGTCAAAATTTCCATTGCTTACCAAAGAAACCCCAAAGAAAAATGCATCTAGTAGAGAACTTGTTTCCCCAAGAAAAACTTGTGTTCCTCCCCATGCCCAAACTAAAAAAAATCCCATTCCGTCTGATGAATTTTCCAATCTTTCTCCTAGTGCTTCTTTACCCAAATTTGCTCCATATGACATAGCCCAAGTTTTGAGCCAAATCAAAATTCCTGTCCCAATTGTTGAGCTGCTTAGGATCCCTGAGCACAAGAAGAGGGATTTTGAATATTTGGGATTCAAAGGGGGAGAGATCATACAAGGAAGAGATGTAAATAAGGTTAAGGTTCCCCTTATTGTTACAGAGTTGGAAAAGCCACAAGTATTGGAAGAGCTAGGGGAAACACCAGATGGTTTATTTAGGACCTTCTTTGGTTAAAACCCAGCTAAATGTGGATCCATTATTCACTACCATGGTTATCAAAGACAAGTTGTTACATAACTGTATATTTGATCCAGGAGCTTCATGTAATGTCATGCCTCTTGAGGTCATGAATGAATTAGGTATCAAAGTAACAACAACATATGGGAAGTGCACTGCCATGGACTCTAGAGAGGTGCCAGTGGTGGGATGTGTCAAAGATTTGGTTGTGGAAATTACATCTTATCCTGGAAGGAACTTAAAGCTTGATGTAGTCATTTTTGACTACCCTGTCAAGTGGGGGATGTTGTTGTCAAGAAAGTGGGCAGCAAGTGTTGGTGGTAGTGTGTAAATAGACATGTCTTATGCCACTATCCCCATTGAAGGCAACTTCGTGAAATTGTATGGAAAGAAGAAAATGATGTACCTGATTGAAGACCCAAGCAATGCATCTTATGAATTTTTGCAAGCAGATGCTGATCTTAACAATTTTGTGAGCTTTTTAGATTTCAAGGAGTATTAGAATGTTGAAAACAGAGCTCCTAAGTATGTTGATTTTTCTGGGAATTTGGTCTTTGTTTCAGCCTTGAATAATGTCAAAGAATTTGACTTAAACACAATGGAGGAGCTTAAGAGAAGATGGGTGGTTTACAAACAGAACAAAGAAGAAAAAGAGGTCTACTTCCAGTTGATGAAAACATATCAGAACCTCTTGGCATGGTCATATCCAAGATGGCAGGCGCTTGAATTGTTTCCTTGATTATTTTCTTTAAATCAGGAAAAAGTCTTCTATATAGTGAATAGTTTGTTGTTTGTTCCTTATTTTTTCTGTTTTTACTCGTTCTGGTCCTCGGTGACCTATTTTTGTTGGTTTCTCTGTTTGTTTTTTAAGATGGCTCTATTTCTCTGATATGCGAGTTGACTCCTTTGCCCAATGGATATTTTTTGCACTTGGTCTACCTTTGTTCTTGTGGCACTCGTAAGGAGTGCCCATCCCCAAGTCAGAGCCGATGTTGGTGCTCAAAATAGTCTCACCCCAGTTTGCCTTTTAAAATATATTGATTTACGGCCTTTGTCACTTTCATTTTCCCCATGTTGTGCCTGGTTAATCCTTGTTACCATTTTTAATATTTTCCTGATTCGTATATCACTTATGGGTCCATGGTTTTCTCCTTATTTCTTTGTTCCTATGGAAAAGTCCAAAAAACTCAGGTTTTATCATACCTTTCGGTCTCCACAGTCGAGATTTTTCTTCCTTATCATTTCTACCCTAAATACTTGAAGAAAATGAGTGGATGTATCTTTGAAAAACATATTTGAGTCTTGTAGATGTTTCTAAACTCTCTGTCGTTGAAGAATTTTTCATTTTTTGGCTCGAATGATCATTTTTCTGTATTTTATGGTTTGACGGGCGTTTTCTCTCAATAAAACTTGCTTCCTTGCATTGACAAAGGATGTGGCTTCTTTTGGTTGGTCAGGGGATAGTAGGTGACTGTTTTAACTTATCATTTTTTACCTTTTTGGTGAAAATGCAAAAGTTGGTCCCATGGCTCTGCTCATTTCTCATTGGTTCTTTTGGTGCTTATGTGGCTTCTTCCAATTGGATGGGACGTAGCGGGTCTATTTTTGAAGTTGTTACTTTTTGGCTACTTTGGCAAAAAATTTGAACCCGCCCCGTGGCCCTGGCAGGCTCTGATTGGAGCAAATTTAAGGGTAGGGAAAAGTCTCATTTTGACCCCGTAGGAGGACACGTGGAGGCCTGTTCCCCTTTGCATTTTTCCTTAGACTTAGACAAAAGGAGGTTTTACACGTGGAGTTCCACTGAGGTACAGTTTGGTGGAATGGGACATGTGGCAAGCTCGCACTCATTCAAGATATCTACCTTGGGGACCATTTTGAAATTGTGCCATAGTGACACGTGGCGGTTTGAAAAGTCAAAAGGTGGGGAAGTGGACCATCGGAGGCAAATTGGATTTTTTGCCTCTTGACATCAAAAGGATTAAAATCTCAAAATGGCCCACAAGCCCGATAAAAGAAAATTCAAAGCTTGCTCCGGTCAACGACGGAGGTGCGGACTATCGAGGGAAATTTGGAAAATTTTCCTTTTGGAAAAAAGGGACCAAAAGTAAAAGGGGAGCACTGTTCAGCTGCAATCATATTTAGACATTTATTAGGCCCAATTTTTCAAGGATAGAGCTATGGAGAAAACTTAGAAAATTTTCCCTTTTCCAAAAGGGGAGTGAAATGTTAGAATTTGGCCACGGTCCCACTGGGGCCCACCTTAGGACACATGTTAGGCTCATTTCCCGAGGGTGAAGATGCGGAGAAAAATATGAAATTTTCCATTTTTTCAAAAGTTGTAAAAAATCAGAGGAAGCCCCCAGGTCCATTTTAAAGTTTGAATCTTCCACATGGATGACCCAAATTCAAAGAAAATATCAACGACAGCTAAGAGTCTAAATCTAATTTTCCCTCCATTTTTTTGCAACACGTCTGGAAGTGTGAGTTTTCATGATTCTTTGGTTTTTTCTACATGCCAAGCAGAGAAGAAAGTTAATGTTGATATCTAAAGTTTGGTGGGAAGATCTGGAAGGTGTCTTTCACCATTAAAATGGTCTGACTTTCGTGCCCGATCGGATTTTTCATTTTTCTTCTCCCAAGCACGCAAGGGGCCAGATTTGACAGATTAGGGGTGGAAGTGGTTGGAAAATTGAAGGAAGAGTGATCTACTAGAGCAAGGAGTTGAATGCAGGAGGCATTCGATGAAATCTACCCCCTCAAGCACCTGGAGACTTTTTGTAGATTTGATTCTGAGAATCACGAAAGAATCATGGCGAACACTGGTGCATTAAACATTTTTTTCTTTTGGGGAGAAGGGGCTCTGTTGTAAATGTTATAAATGGCACAAATTTTTCATGTAAAGGGTCAGGAGTTCTTTGAAAGATCAAGACTAATTCTCTCCAGCAGTTTAAGCTTCACAGAGCCCATCTATTTTGAGAAGTCATCTAGAGAAGCATCTATATCCCTCTTTGTATAAAATTTGATCGTGTCAAGGTGGTTGCAAGTGTACAACCATTGACAAGCTTTGAGATTGTTCTAGAAACTTTCCCTTGCTGATAAATTTGATCAAACTTTGAGTTATTCTGTGTTAATCTTGAGTAAAGTGTATTTATTTCATCTCTGAATGCATACGAGTAGTTTTTCTTGTTTCTATTGCAATCTTGTACCAAAATAGGGTCCAATCACATAGGTCTTAGTCCTTGTGATAGTTTAGTGGCATCTGTAATTTCATTTCTAAGAAGAGCCTTCATCTGGGAGTGGGATAAATGGTTTAAAATCACTTTTCTTTCATTTTGTTGATAGAGATTCTCTATAAGCCTCTGGGTGTACCTTAGGCATGACTTGGTTTAAATCTTGGTGCTTTATTGGGTTCTCTAACTCGAGCCTTCGCGATAGAATCCCACAGGTTGTGTGAAAGAGTGCTAATCTGGGCCTCCATTGAAGCACATATTCTAGTTGAGGAAACCATTTAACTTTTTGTGGCATTTTGTTGATTGAATCTTTTCATTTTTCATAAGTTCTCAAGGATTTGGTGAGTCAAGTCCATCCTATCTCCCCTCCCACCAAAATACATTTAAGAGCAACCAATCCTACCCATAGTACCCTTGTTTGTCATGTGTGTACACAAATGCATAATCTCTGTTACCAAAACATGTAGAAACAATCAAGGTCTCAAATGTCTTTAGTAACCTTTGCCTTGTTGTGAAAGTATCTCCATGATCTGGAAGTGACAACTCGTGAGAGTCAGATCTGGTGTGTTGATCATATTTTTCCCAAGGTCTTCTCTAAAAAATGTATGCAAAAGAAGGTTACATGTATCTCATTTCAAATAACAAAGGTTACAAAACAGGTTCTCTTACCTTGGTTGAAAGGCATAACCTAAAATAGTTAGGATAAGATCATATCATTTTAAGGTGTTACCCATCTCTCCACAAATCTAAGTACCAAAGGGACAGTCAGACCTCCTCCCCGGCTACAAAATGACATATATTTATGATCTGGTTGCCTCTAAGCTCCATGTTGAATCAGTGTTGTTGCTTGGCTTGAAAAGGAGAACAAATTTGGTACCAACATCAGTGGTGCCGTTGCTGGGGATCTGATTTACCTTGCCGAGAACTTAGTTCAATTTAATCCACGTGCATACATATTTGAAGCCATATCTATTTGACCCATCAACAACACCAACATCAGTAGCGTCATTTTCAGGGGTTCTCAGTTCAAAATCAATAACCTGGTAAAACACTTCTTGTATGCTCCAAGTGTTGTGTGCAATTCTTTCAGTTCCCAAACCTAGTGCACTAGCTTTCATTTGATAAGTTTGGGTAAAGAAGGGTTAAAATATTTTCATTCTACTTTCTAGCATTGAAAAACCTTTGACAGATAATTTTAGTGTATAAGCACAACTAAGATGGAAATCCTTAGTGGCAACTCCTTGTTGATATAATTATTAAAAAGTACTAATGTCTTAAAACTCTGTCAAAGTCAGATCTTTTACTAATATTTGCAAAGATGGAGGGAAGAAGATCTTTCTTTGCTAGGGATCCTGCTAGGACATTATTTCTAGAGTTAGGAAAAGAAAAATCAGAAGGAAGAAAATCCTGGAGAGCTGTTGGAGATCAGCAGACAAGAAGAGGGATCTCCATTAATGAAAGTGAGCAGCCTATCATTGAAGACTGCCAGTTCAAGTGACATCTGAATTAGGCAGCCTCTTTGTGGAGTTGAACTCTCCAGCTAGAGAGGGACCTTCATTTTATTTTGAAAGGTTTGCTTCACACTCTGCACCTATGTTTTCTAAGGTTGATAGAGATTTCTAAGAAGCAAGGCCTTTGGGGGGTATCCATTTTGAAAATTATACTCTTGTGTTCCAAGAATCTTCTGCCCCCCATCAGTTTGTCACCCCTCCAGGATCACCTCCTCAAATCAATCTCAACCCAGACCTCCATTTGTTGTAAACACCTTTGGACCTATAAATTTTGTGGGAATGGCTGGTTACCAAATGCAGTGCCTCAAGATGTAAGGAACATAATGCCAAAGTTCTAAGGAAACAATGCTATAACTGGTGATCAACATCTGAAGCTTTTTATCAACATGAGGGAAGACTTGGAGATTAAACATGAAGATGTGTATATAAAGTTATTTATTCACACTTTGGAAGTAGATGACAGGGACTCGTTTAAAGAATTGCTAGATAACTCTATTGAATCTTGGACTGATATGAGCAATGCATTCAAACTACAGTATGGTGATAAGACTGACCCTAGGTTTCTTTTGATCAGAATTTGAAAATATCAAAAAGAACCCTAATGAGTTGGTACATGATTTCAACACAAGGTTTAATAAGACCTTGAGAATATTTCCTGTTAGAATAAGGCCATGTGATGAGTCATGTTTAATCAAATATACTGATGCATTTGATAAAAAGGTTGCATATGACTTAAGAGGGACAAAACCCTACCAAATTTAAGGCAGGCATTCACCATGGCCCTACAAATAGAGAATAATATCAAGGCAATTGGAAACCTCCAAAGAGGGAAGGTGTAAAGCTGGTTAACCCAAAAATCCCAAACAAGCAAGGGTGACTGATTTGGAAGAAGTTGTGAAAACTTTGGCAGGGGCTGTCAAGGAGATCTCCTACAAATTAGCCCAAGCTAAGAAAGGAGTTGGGCAAAAGCTCACAAGGACAACACAAGCAACAAGGCCAAGATAGGTTTACAAATCATCAAAGAATTGATGACAGAGGCAAAGGACCTATTGGATTTGGGAATAGACAGCCCCAAGGTAGAGAAAATAGAATGGTGCCTGATCCTTTGGCTGCTAGAGTTACTGTTGTGGAAGAAACATAGGTCATTGATTGGTGTGACAGATGTTTCATGCCCCATGCTCCTTGTGAAGAAGATCAGCAAGAAGAAGAAGCAGTTGATGATGATAATGATGATGATGCCTGCATGATGGAGATCCCTGCGAGTTCACCAAGGGAAGCAACTTCAACTGAGGTAATAAGTGCTAGAACTGCTGCCACTTTTTGGGATTGCATCCACCGGGTACCTCTTCTTCCCCCCTCTCATACTTTAGAAGTAGACATTGTACAAGCTTTTGAATTGCGCATGAATGATTTTGAATACTTGAGGGCATTAATGATTGAAAAGTATGATGGAGGAGTTCCCTTAGAAGAAGATAGGAAGTTATTAATGAATGTTGTAGTTGCCCAAGAAAAGGAGCACAATACAAGAAGTAAAGCTGCCAAGGGGCCACAAGCCAAGTCAAAATTTCCAGTGCTTACCAAAGAAACCCCAAAGAAAAATGCATCTGGTAGAGAACTTGTTTCCCCAAGAAAAACTTGTGTTCCTCCCCATGCCCAAAATGAAAAGAATCCCATTCCATCTGATGAATTTTCCAATCTTTCCCCTAGTGCTACTCTACCCAAATTTGATCCATATGACATAGCCCAAATTTTGAGTCAAATCAAAATTCCTGTCCCAATTGTTGAGCTGCTTAGGATCCCTGAGCACAAGAAGAGGGCTTTTGAATATTTGGGATTCAAAGGGGGAGAGATCATACAAGGTAGAGATGTAAACAAGGTTGAGGTTCCCCTTACCGTTGCAGAGTTGTAAAAGCCACAAGTATTGGAAGAGCTGGGGGAACCACCAGAGGTTTATTTAGGAGCTTCTTTGGTTAAATCCCAGCTGAATGTGGATCCATTTTTCACTACCCTGGTTATCAAAGACAAGTTGTTACATAACTGTATGTTTGATTCTAGAGCTTCATGTAATGTCATGCCTCTTGAGGTCATGAATGAATTAGGTATCAAAGTAACAACAACATATGGGAAGTGCACTACCATGGACTCTAGAGAGGTGTCAGTGGTGGGGTGTGTCAAAGATCTAGCAGTGTAACTTGCATCTTATCCTGGAAGGAACTTAAAGCTTGATGTAGTCATTGTTGACTGCCCTGCCAAGTGGGGGATGTTGTTGTCAAGAAAGTGGGCAACAAGTGTTGGTGGTAGTGTGCAAATGGACATGTCTTATGCCACTATCCCCATTGAAGGAAACTTGGTGAAATTGTATGGAGAGAAGAAGATGATGTACCTGATTGAAGACCCAAGCAATGCATCTTATGAAGTTTTGCAAGCAGATGTTGATCTTAACAATTTTGTGAGCTTTGTGGATTTCAGGGAGTATGAGAGTGTTGAAAACAGAGCTCCTAAGTATGCTACTTTTCTGGGAATTTGGTCTATGTTTCAGCCTTGAAGAATGTCAAATAATTTGACTTAAACACAATGGAGGAGCTTCAGAGAAGATGGGTGGTTTACAAACAGAAAAAAGAAGAAAAAGAGGTCTACTTCCAGTTGATGAAAACATATCAGAACCTCTTGGCATGGTCATATCCAGGATGGTAGGCGCTTGAATTGTTTCCTTGATTATTTTCTTTAAATTAGGAAAAAGTCTTCTGTATAGTGAATAGTTTGTTGTTTGTTCCCTGTTTTTTCTGTTTTTGCTTGTTTTGGTCCTCGATGACTTGTTTTTGCTGGTTTCTTTGTTTTTTTTTTTAAGATGGCTTTGTTTCTCCAATATGCAACCTGACTCCTTTACCCAATGGATATTTTTTGCACTTGGTCTACCTTTGTTCTTGTGGCACTCGCAGGGAGTGCCCATCCCTGAGTCAGAGCCAATGTTGGTGCTTAAAATAGTCTCGCCCCATTTTGCCTTTGAAAATCTATCGATTTACACCTCTGTCACTTTCATTTTCCCCGTGTTGTGCCTGGTTAATCCTTGTTACCATTTTTAATCTATTCCTGGGTCGTATATCACTTATGGGTCCATGGTTTGCTCCTTTTTTCTTTGTTCCTCTAGAAATGTCTAAAAAACTCAGGTTTTATCATACCTTTTGGTCTCCACAACCGTGATTTGTCTTTGTTGTCATTTCTACCCTAAATACTTGAAGAAAATGAGTGGGTGTATTTTTGAAAAACATATTTGAGCCTTGTAAATCATTTCTAAACTCTCTGTCCTTGAAGAAATTTTCATTTTCTGGCTCAAATGATCATTTTTCTATATTTTATGGTTTGACGGGTGTTTTCTCTCGGTCAAATTTACTTCCTTGCATCGACAGGGGACGTGGATTATTTTGGTTGGTCAGGGGATGACGGGAGAATGCTTTAACTTATTACTTTTTACCTTTTTGGTGAAAAGGCAAAAGTTGGTCCCGTGGCTCCGTTCATTTCTCATTGGTTCTTTTGGTGCTTACGTGGCTTCTTCCAATTGGATGGGGCATAGCGGGTCTATTTTTGAACTTATTCCTTTTTGGCTACTTTGGAAAAAAGTTTGAACCCGCCTCGCGGCCCTGGCAGGCTCTGATTGAGGCAAATTTAAGGGTAGGGAAAAGTATTGCTTTGACCCCGTAGGAGGACACGTGGAAGGTTCCGCTGCTTTTCCCAGACTTAGACAATTTTTTATGCAGTTGGTATAGTTTGGTAGAATGGGATATGTGGTGAGCTCATGCTCATTCAAGATTTCCACCTTGGGGACCATTTTAAAATTGCGCCATGGTGACATGTGACGGTTTGAAAAGTCAACAAGGTGAAGAAGTGTACCATCTGAGGAAAATAGGATTTTTTGGCTCTTGACATCAAAAAGGATTAGAATCTCAAAATAGCCCACAATCCTGATAAAAGAAAAGTCAAAGCTTTCTCTAGTCAATGGCGGAGGTGCGGACTATCAGGGGAAATTTGGTAAAAATTCCTTTTTGAAAAAAGGGGCCAAAAGTAAAAAGGGAAGCACTATTCCACTGCAATCATATTTAGACACGTGTCAGGCCCATTTTCTCAAGGACGGAGATGCGAGGGAAACTTGGAAAAAATTTCCTTTTTCAAAATGGGAGTGAAATGTCAGAATTTGGCTGTAGTCCTACTGGGGCCCACCTTAGGACACGTGTTAGGCTCATTTCCCGAGGTTGGAGATGCAGAGAAAAATATGAAATTTTCCCAAAATTTGTAAAAAGTTAAAGGAAGCCCCCAGGTCATTTTTTAAGTTTGGATCTTCCACGTGGACGGCCCAAATTCAAAGAAAAGATCAACGGCAGATGAGAGTCTAAATCTAATTTTCCCTCCATTTTTTTGCAACACATCTACAAGTGTGAGTTTTCATGATTCTTTGGTTTTTTCTACATGCCAAGAACAGAAGAAAAGTTTGGTGAGAAAATCTGGAAGGTGTCTTTCGCCATTAAAATGGTCTGACTTTCGTGCCCGATCGGTTTTTCTGTTTTTCTTCTCCCAAGCATGTAAGGAGCCAGATTTGACAGATTAAGGGCGAAAGTTGTTGGAAAATTGAAGGAAGAGTGATCTACTAGAGCAAGGAGTTGAATGCGGGAGACATTTGATGAAATCTACCCCCTCAAGCACCTGGATACTTTTTGTAGATCTGATTCTGAGAATCACAAAATAATCATGGTGAACACTGGTGCGTTAAACATTTTTATCTTTTTGGGAGAAGGGGATCTATTGTAAATGTTATAAATGGAACAAATTTTTTGTACAAAGCGTTGGGAGTTTTTGGAAAGATTAGAACTAATTCTCTCCAACATAAAAAGCTTGACAAAGCTCATCCATTTTGAGAAGCCATACAGAGAAGTTTGTATATCTCTCTTTGTATCAAATTTGATCGTGTCAAGGTGGTTGCAAGTGTACAGCCATTGACAAGCTTTGATATTGTTCTGGAAACTTTCCCTTGCTGATAAATTTGATCAAATTTGAGTTATTCTATGTTAATCTTGAGTAAAGTGTATTTATTTCATCTCTGAATGCATACGAGTAGTTTTTCTTATTTCTATTGCAATCTTGTACCAAAATAGCGTCCAATCACACAGGTCTCACTCCTTGTGATAGTTTAGTGGCATCTGCAATTTCATTTCTCAAAATATCCTTCATCTGGGAGTGGGATAAATGGTTTAAAATCACTTTTCTTTCATTTTGTTGATAGATATTCTCTATAAGCCTCTGGGTGTACCTCAGGCATGACTTGGTTTAAATCTTGGTGCTTTATTGGGTTCTCTAACTTGAGCCTTCATGATAGAATCCCATAGGTTGTGTGAAAGAGTGCTAATCTTGGCCTCCATTGAAGAACATATTCTAGTTGAGGAAACAATTTAACTTTTTGTGGCATTTTGTTGATTTAATCTTTCCATTTTGCATAATCTCTCAAGGATCTGGTGAGTCAAGTCTGTCATGTCTCCCCTCCCACAAAAATTCATTTAACAACAACCAATCCTACCCATAGTACCCCTATTTTTCATGTGTGTACACAAATGCATAATCTCTATTACCAAAACATGCAGAAATAATCAGGGTCTCAAATGTCTTTAGTAACCTTTGCCTTGTTGTGAAAGTATCTCCATGATCTGGAAGTGACAACTCGTGAGAGTCAAATCTGGTGTGTTGATCATATTTTCCCCAAGGCCTTCTCTACAAAATTTATGCAAAAGAAGGGTACCTGTATCTCCTTTCAAATAACAAAGGTTGCAAAATAGGTTCTCTTACCTTGGTTGAAAGGCACAACCTAAAATAGTTAGGATAAGATCATATCCTTTTAAGGTGCTACCCATCTCTCCACAAATCCAAGTACTAAAGGGACAGTCAGACCTCCTCCCCGACTAAAAAATGAAATATATATTTATGATCTCCCTGCCTCTAAGCTCCATGTTGAATCAGTGTTGCTGCTTGGCTTGAAAAGAAGAACAAATTTTGTTACCAACACTCTGTAGGTCATATAACTAAAAATAGGGAGATCAAGATCTGTAATCTAATCCTCATAATATCTATCCTTAACCACAACCTCTCTGTTCCATCCATTGATATCACCTATGGTGGTGGCATCACTCTAATACCTATTTGACCCTATCCCTATGGTAGTGGACCATGTCCCTGAAGTTGTAGACCTTTTCCCTATGGTAGTGGTCCCTATCCCTATACTTGTGGCTATGGACCATGTCCTGGTACCTGTACCTATGATGGTGGACCCTATCCATGTATCTGTGTCCCATCATGTACCCTTGGAGGTGAAGGAGGGGCAACCACGTATCCCCCATTGTCAGCCTATAACTGTGTTACCACTATGTATGTAATGTGGACACATGTGGCTGTACAATAGTAACATGGGTCTATAGTCTCGTAACCTGCCCTGTGGCCTATCTCTCTCACTAATAATAGTGGCCAGATCGGGCTATTCTGGCCTGGCTAGTGCTTCCTATAACTGTCTTACCCACCAGTGCATATACCCATCTGTTAACCCAGCATCTACCATCTCGTTAGCTATCTACTCCTCCACTCCTGTTGGTGGTGCTGGATGTGGAAGGGGTAATGGCCTCTCCACATTATCTCAAAATTGTTGCGGGAATTCCTGGGGAATAACCTGTTGTAAGCTGAATTGTCATCTGACCTGATCTACAGGTATGAGCTCATGCTCCTCGGCCCTGTGCCCTTAGATCCGTCTCCAAATCTGTAGACCCTCGAGATCCTCCTCCATGCTTGTGAACTCTAGGTAAGTGAGGTATGGACTCCATAGAATCTCTACATGTGACAGGCTATCTAGTATTCCCCAATAGTATGCAATATCCCAAATCACCCCATCCACCCTTGCCTACTCTCCTATCAGTAGCCACTGCCTGTATCTTGCCTTGTATACACCCACATGTCACCCCTATCGTGGTATACCTAGTGGATAAAGGAACACAATATGCTCATATGCAAAACATTGTAATAGACAAGTGTAACAGAGATCATATCGATGTATCCTCTTGTAAGCCCAAAGCTCCCTATAAATTTGAGCCATGTAAGATGGTGCCCATGCAAAATGAACCCTATCAAAAACCACTTCCTCTAGAACTCCCACCAAGGCCCGTGGGAACCTCCCACTCTCAGATTCTAGAAGGGTTAAACAAGTGACGCCAACCATCATCAACACTGAAAGACAGGTCTCCTGAGCATGCACTGTATACATCGCACCATAACTAATACTCATAATATGGTATGTCAACTCTGTCATGGTCGACCCAAACACTGTAACAATATGATCTACCACATCTGTAGATGACACTTAATAAAGTGGCTCCCCAATTATTAGAAGCTGTAGAATCCTATATACATCCTCTAATGTGATGGTCATATCTCCCATCGGCAGATGGAAGGTGTTGGTAGCTGGGTCCCATTTATTGATGAGGGCCACCATCATACTATGGTCTCATGCAATCCTCATGTACCTCCTCACTGTTAGGAAATATAGTGTTTACATTATATTGGCTCATAATATTTTCATATGTGTATATATTATATGTTTGTTATATGAGTTGTTAAATATAACTCATATAATATAATAGTTGGTATATTGGGTTGTTTACGTGAGGTTGTAACAACTCACGTAAATAGGTGTATTGGTTGAGTAAGTTTCCTAGTTTATAGGAAACTCTCTCCCTATTTATTTGAGAGTCCTGTATGTATGAAGTATTCTGAATATATTCAATAGTGTGAATCAAATATTATTCTGTGTAAACCTGTAGCTACTTTTACATCTGGTATCAGAGCGGGTGAATCTGCTGATAGAAATCAGTATGGGCTTGTGAATATTTATTAAGGGGCTTCTCCAAATTCGTTGCTGCCCCTGGTAATGAGATATCACGTTTGAGTAAAGAGCAAGTTTGTAGTTTGAGAAAATTGGTGTTGATTTTCTCTAGGCATCAACAGTGAGTTGTATTCTATCAGCTTCGTGACAGTCAGACGCAAATCCCTGCAGTCCACAGGTGTGTCTTGGACTCATTAGACAACCACACATACATTGACGCCTTCAGTAATTCCATTCGTTCACTCAACGGAAAATTCCATGAGAGCAGTGTGACTGAGCATCTTCTAAACAGTTTGTGTTCCTACGCCAATCAACAACAAATGCAATTTTCCCTAAGTTCGCAGACATATTGGAATAGAGGAGCACCATCTATTGTTTTTGCAGAAAAAAATTGGCATTCAAGTTTTTGCAGTGGACATGTTATTGCAGATCGCATACATTGCTCTGACTGATCGATTCTGATCCTACCAGGCATGAATTCTACATTGAGGAGCTAGAAATTTGAATTGATTTTAAAGAGAGATTCCAGCCAATCCTATCTGACTAGTTGACTGTCAATATTTTCCTCCCTAAAGAAAAACGTGGATCAAAGAAGTTGGTCGCATTGAGTATAAGGAAAGAAGTGGTTACATGTAGTGAATCGAAGTAGCATTGCAATTCAGCATTTCATGCATTCTCTCTGAATGATAAGCATTGGACCAAGAATCATTGTGAAATTCTAATTTTTTCCTATCTTAACACAAGCCTCCAACTCGGATCTGTAAATGACAAGACAATGGATCTCTTAGTGGTGATAGCAATCCACCATAGTTGTGGTGAGAAAATTTGCTCCGTCCATTTCCATCTTCAGCTCTTAGGTGGTTCTTTTTTTAAATTTTGTATAGTTTGGTTAAGTTTTTTTTTTGGAAGTGTATGTGTCAAAAAGTCGAGTATCTTTGTTTTTTATAACTCGTATGTTTAATGTTGCTAAGGGTCAAAAGAAAGATTTAGTATTTTATTTCTTATATGTTAAAGTCATAATATTTGTTAAAAGTCTTCATAGTCAAATTGATAAAATTGTCATTGTTTGTATCCATCAAAGTGTTAAAGTTTGAATCGTCAAATTTTTAGTCATTGTCAATCAAATAGGTGATTTAGGACATTCGTAAAAAGTCAATCAGATTTTTGTCTCATTTCAAGTCTAGTCATGTCATTGTAAATAGTTCAAAGAGTCGTAAAATTGTAAAAAAAAAAAAAATTGCCTGCATTTCAAATGGACGCACTGTCGGTGGAATCCGATGTCCTTTAATATGCATTTGAGCTCCATGATCAAATCCAACTAAGCTAGCAGCATGAAAAATGGAGGATGGAGGCATCGGAGGCTGGAGGTCAAACAGCGACCTCTCATCAGTCACCAACGACGGGGCCGCACAGAAGCTGTGGTGGCATATGTATGGTGTGAGTATATGATTTTCAGTGTGGTTTCCATTTTCTCAATGTGCTTCAGTTTGCAGTGTTCCTGTTTTGTGTGGTATTTGATGGATGTTGGAAAGAGAGTTGTGTTGGAGCGCAGATGACTGTCAGTGATCCTCTGACTGACTTGGTCCTCTGACTGCCATACTTCTTTGGAAGATGGTCAGCTAGAAGAATACGTTCACTAGCATTAGTGACCATGTGCAACAAGACCTAACTAGCAAGATCCATTCAGGAGTATGTTCTTTGATGCATTTTTCTTCTCAGTATCTATATGAGTGGAATTTCACATTGTGGGGGGGGAATACATACCAATGTTCCATTCCCATTCTGCACCCAAAACAACTTAGTCAAGGAAAGCTTCCAGTGGCAGTGGCAGTTTTCTATGTTGTTCGAGATCGAGTGGCAGCGATCAATGATAGAGACTACAATTAAGAACATTACGATTCTTATAGGAAGTAATGTGAAATATTTTCAGTATATCTTCTATTGTGCAGTTTTGAGATATGCATGTTGTGTTTCCTACATAATTCCCTGATGTATAAGCATAGTGGTGAACAGTAGCACTAGAGTAAGTCAGTTCATGGATCTTGAAAGGGTTTGTGGGAGGATCCAGAAAACCACCTGAGGTCGACAGTTGATGAGGTTCCTGTCACTTCAAGGTTTGTGGTAAGCCTGTTTAAAACCATGGAAGGAGTGAGCCTTTCTTTTGGATCAAGGTCATGAGTCACAGAGTTGGACATGCCACAGGGGTGAGCATACTTCAATTGAGAGTGTGGATGTTTTTCTACCATGTAAACACTAAGGGGGGGAATGTTAGGAAATATAGTGTTTACATTATATTGGCTCATAATATTTTCATATGCGTATTTATTATATGTTTGTTATATGAGTTGTTAAATATAACTCATATAATATAATAGTTGGTATATTGGGTTGTTTACGTGAGGTTGTAACAACTCACGTAAATAGGTGTATTGGTTGAGTAAGTTTCCTAGTTTATAGGAAACTCTCTCCCTATTTATTTGAGAGTCCTGTATGTATGAAGTATTCTGAATATATTCAATAGTGTGAATGAATTATTATTCTAGCCTACATCATCAACACCCACACAAGTTTATCATTTTCCCTTTTGATTTTCTATTCAAAACTTGACCTTTCCTAATATTTACCATGTCTTACCTAGACCATTCACTTTCACCTAACCTACTTACCCAAATCATATTCTTCCCTATCCTATGGGAGAACTACATCAGCCTGGGGCCCCTTTTGTAAGGGCTATGCACGCAACACTCAGAAGACATGGGGTCTTTGGAGGTTAGCTCGACCCACCCCATTCCAATATTTTCCCCCTTTTCTGATCTTACCTATCTTCCCTAATACTAGTTCATTTATTAACCTACCTAACCCCATCCCTCCCGAAATCATCCTATAACATCATATTTTACCCAAAAACTTCCTTAAGACTTTTCTTTTCCACCCTACCTAACCTCACACCCCCTTAGATAGCATACACTCAACATTTTCTTAGCTTTTGTTATTCAACTAAGCAACCGGCATCGGTTCTCCTACCAATGTCAATCCCCATCAAGTGACCGAAGCCAGGTAATCAACTGACATCATTCGTTAAGCGACCGATGTCGGTTACTAGTTCAGCCCTAAGGTCAAACCCCCATGCCCCCAATTACCACAAAATTAAAAAACACCCAATTAACCCCCTCAAATTACTTCCAACTAGCCCTAAGTTCATTTTTACCCCTAATAATCTAATTACACCTACCCATACCATGATTTCACCCCAATTTCAATTAAAAAACAAAAAACAAAACAAAAATAATAAAAATTACCTTTAAAGTACCTATACTTCAACAAAACCACGCTTAAAGCTCAAATCCTACCTCTACTCGCTGACACCTCCGTACTGGGATGGCTGGAGCCTAAACTGGAGCACCCCCTTATCCTTCCCCTACCTCTTCCATATTCAAAAGCTCCCAACTCTCCAACCAATCAGCTAGCTACACGTGGGGTAGAAAAATCACCTCCTCCACCCACTTATCTCTCACCAACTCAATATCCTGGCACTATTTGTCATCTTCCTCCCTAATAACCTCTCCAAAATTTGTTTTCAACCTCAACCAATTCTTAAAAGAGCACATTTTTGTGGGATTCCATTTTTATATCACCTTTTTAGTGACCGATGTTGGTCAAGTCTTACCCTGGGTGACCAGCATCGGTCACCCTATTAGCATCGATTCCTTCTGAACTGGCATCGGTCACCATGCATATAACCTAATATGGTTCATTTGCCCTAATTTTTTTCTCTCGCTTGCCATTTTCTAGCTGACAATGCCCTAAAACCTCCCTACAGGCTCACCTAACAGCCTCACACCCTCTCCAAATCCATGTGGATACTTAGGGGCACATTTTCCTTCACCTAGGCCTTACCCATGACCTTACCTATATACCTTCGCCAACCTGACCTCGACTAGATGAGAATCAAACTCACTTACTCACTCTACTTTGTGATAATGCTACTTGTGTTGTTTAGCCTACTGACCTTACCTTTCCTTATTGCAAGACATTTATCTCAACTAGACCAAACCTTTTGGTGTTTTGGAACACACCTTTACCTTTTCTTACACCTAGTCGCGTTGTGTTTTCTAGATCACATCCTATACATTGGATACCTGGACCACATCACCCTTGTTTGGATAAACTATCAACCATTGACGAGTTAGAGTTTGTGTGCTCTTCAACCTTGTTCCTTATTGCATTCTAAGTGTGTGCGAGTGTTTTATTTCCTCCACCTTTTCCTATCATCATGACTGCATATACCTTCACATAACCTTGCTTTCCATCACCTACCACCTTATCAAACCCATCACTAATTATTCCTTCCACTACATGAGTTCCTGCATTGAAGGGGATAATCTCTACCGATATCTAGTACATCCACTTCTTGTTTTTGTCATCGTCACTTATTAGTACAAGCTATACGACAAAAGGGGGCAAATATAGACACCCAAAATTGGGATGACGCCCTCTAGGTACCCTTTTATTATATACCCCCTTAGTATGACCCCTTTCACATATTTTTATTAGTTTAATTACCTACATTAGATTAATTATTACCTCGCCCCCCCATTCCAAACCCATTTAATAACTAAGATTGAGTCATCCCTTCCCCTAACCAACTGAGACTTCTTATAAACCTAATATTAATTTCCAACTAACTCTTCTACCAATTTCACATGTGATTTAACAAGAATCAAGACTCCTAACCTAGAACCATTCTTGACTCACGCCAAAAAGTGAGAGAAAAGGATATTTTTAGCAAATAAGACTATTTCTCCCTAACCAATGCCAATAATTCATTGGCTTATAACGGTCAAGGAATTGCCATCAGTTCCTTTAAATAATATTTCTCAACTCTTTTCCCAGGTTCTTCTTTTGGTTGGAATTCCTAGATCTCACATCTTTGGCATTCAATCAACACCTTGACCATCAACTGAGCACTAGAGCATCGAACTCTCTACCAACAACCAATCTACAGCTTCATGGGCTTGAACCATTCGCATGGAGAAGCACCCAAGCTTTACTGCTATGGCACTGGATCTTAGCTCGTCTCTTCTACACACACCCACCAACTACCACCTTCTACCAATCTCCAGATCTCTTATAAGTAATCTTAAACAGGTTATTGATTTCATTAGCTTTGGTTTTAGTTCCTTTATCTTTTTCTAACAACCTCCTTCCTCTCTCGAATACCTTCTGTAGCCCATTAACCTGACACACCACCAACCCGAAAAACTCTTCCCTTTCAACCACCCCTTTTACCCCTGTTAATTCTTAACCTAAATTCGTACACCCTACTTAAGACCTCCCAATACTTTGTGCAATCAAAGAGAGTCCAAATCAACCTCTTTTCTATCTTTGAAAATCAATTTCCCCTACCATGATTGGTTACCCAGCTGATACCGGTTATAACCAGTGACCGGCATCAATCTTTATGTCTGGCATTTTCTCCTCAAACTAGGGATCTCATTCCTCCACCTAGAACTATCCAAAACCTCTCAAGACTTTCACTCAGACATTATTTCTACCCTCTATTATACCTATAGACCCTAATAACTAACCATTCTCCTAGATTTAATCTTATATTCATCATTTAGATTAGATTTATACTAATGTGTTGTGTAAGATACCTAAATCATATAACTACGGTAGGAATTTTGATTTCATGATATTTATCAACATTAATTTTTATTAAGACTTCTATTAACAACCTTTGAGGAAGCACCTCGTTTCCCAAATCTAGATCATGTTAGGCAATCCACTCACTGATGCTATTAACTCTATTTTTTGGTCTTTCTTTGCTTCTCAGGTAGTCCTTCCAAGACAAAAAGGAGTGCTCTAAAATCATCTTGGTCTTCAACAACGGTGTGCAACCTCTTCACGACCTCTAGGTATTCCTCACGTACCTTACCTTTACCTTTTAAATCATTTTGTCATATGGCACTCTTATGTGGTCAAATAGAATGGTTGAGATTTTTTGAAGATGACACTCTCCTGTAGAGGCAGTAAGAGATTTTAGGTGAATAGATCTTGAAGTTTAGATTCAATGAGTACACTAGACATCTTAGATAAGTTGTTCTTATATTGCAAGACATAATCAGTTAGATTCCCGTTACATCCTTGTTTAATTTGCGTTAGTTGAGCATACGATAACTTAGAGATGATATTAATAGAGAAATGGGTAAGAAAAGCCTCGGCTAAATGTGTGAAAGATGTTATCAAGTGGATAGGTAGATCATAGAACCAATGCATTGCATAATCTTGAATACTTTTAAGAAAGGTTTTTGTGAGTAAAGTGTGATCATCCACATAATCTAAACATGCCCAATGACTAGAAGAGGCCCAAAAGAGATGAGCAAGATACAAAGAGATTGAGGGAGCCTAGAGGGGATGAGGGTGCCTAGGCACTGGTGTCCTGGCTGGGTGCTAGTTTCCAGACTCAGAAAAGCTAAAGTATCGAAATTCAGACTTGGAAATATGGTGTGTAAGGCCAAGAAGGAAACCATGAAGAAATCAAAGAGGCCAAAGATAGTGGTAAATTAGTACCTTTGTTGCTTAGGAATCGTATGAATACAAGTATGTGATTAGGACCTAGAAATGTACCCAAGTGCATGATTTTGTGTCTACATAAACACTTATCCATCTAAAAATAATAACATTAAGAAGTATTGGGAGCAATATAAGGAATTTAAAAAGAAAGTGAATCAGTTGGAAAAAATTGAGAAGCAACACAAAAATCAGCCATATGAGGTATAGAAGTAAGATAAACATGAATACAAGGAGTATAACAAGGAAGAATGATATTTGACGAAAAATAAGAAATGACCACATGAGAAGGTAAAGGAGGTGTCTTAGTAAGTGCTTGATCATTGTTAACATTCAAATATTCATTTTTCACCTTATAGTTCTCAAACCCATTAATATATTCTTGACCATGAGATTGTTTTTGTACAACTAATATTACACTCCATACATAACCTTTTTCCCTACATGATTCTTGACAAGATGTTGTCTAAGGTTGAATAAGCCTTCAATTCTAGATTGTACATCTATGTTAAAACCTATTTCTTTCCCACTCTAATTTTTTTTTATCAACATGAGATCCATTAAAACTATTTTCATCTAGATATTGGTCTCGAGATGATTTTCTACAATATTAGGGTCAATACTAGCCTCTTTGAGGGTAACCATTTATTTTACACAATATCTAGGATTAATCAAATGAAAATTTCACAACATGGACCAAATTGTAATTCAACGTAGCACTTATTATGGTTAGAGTCTTAAATCCAATCAATTCAAATGGAAATGGATATATAACATGTAAAATAATAATAAATAAATAATATCACGCACAAGATCTAGGTAGAAAGTATTGCAGAATAATTAAACAAACCCTAGGACAATAATTTTTATAACCGAGTGGAAAATCTTAAATACATAGTATATTGCAAGTAATACTATTTCAAAAAAACTGTAGAAACCCTATGTTTTTCAGAAGATGAGTTAGGTTCACAAAAAGGAAAACCCTAGAACTTATTTGCAAGCTAATTTAAGCACAAAAAAAATGTATATGTGTAAAGTGCTTTCACCCTATTAATGTAGTAATCTAATCATGTCTATAATAAAAATCAGGTTTAATTCATAAAACAAACATAATTGCATAAATGAAAGGATAATGTAAAACATAGGTAATTCTCAATCCTATTTGGAGTAGTGACAATACTTGAAAATCTTAAAGAATTATGGTTTTTAGGATAATATTCATTTTATCCTGAAAGTGGAGATAGTCATCAACAATAAACATTAAAAGACAAGTTTAGAAATCAAGATGAATTGAACACCAAAAAATTATACTTATACAACCCACTTAACAAAATCCATACAAAGTACAAAAATGACTTCGCCAAAAATTTAGGAGTATGGAAAATTCCCCCCTCTAAATAAATGGGAAACTAATCTAGATGATGTAATGAACTAGTTATGGACTTCAAAATCTGGCCCAATTTTCCTTTTTTTTTGGCCAATCACTCAAACACATATATCCTTACTCAAAACTGTAAAATGGCCTCAATACATTAACAAACCCATAAACATAGAGGGTGACATATTCCATATTATTCCTCAATTATTGTTAGTCCCATCATGTGTTGAATTTTTTTGTAATTAACTATGAATGCAAGTCATTAGATTGATCGTATGCAAGTTTCAAAGTTCCCATTTTCGAGACAGATGTAAACCAACTAGTAAATGCTAGAATGTAATATAAAATATTAAATGAATTTTTCTTTTGGCAAAAGGATTCTTTTATATCAATATATTCTTCTCTTACAAATTCATTAATATTGAGCTTAATTGGATTCAACTTTTAAGTCTTATGTTTCTCTATGATTGTCCATTTCTTATTTGAAATGTACTAATGCACTCATGCATTTATAGAATTCTTTCTTTCAAATTAGAATTTTATTGACATGTAAGCTAACACATACAATGAGCAAGAAAGAAGAAAAAAGGAACAAGAACCTCAAGAGATTAAATGCACACAAGGGATGAAAAGCCCCCCTACTAAAAGAAGGTAGAATGTACAAGTATGAATCTTGAAGACTAAACCCATTTTGAATATAGGGGATGCGATAAAAAACTAAAGAACATGGAGAAATGAAAGTAGATATGGGAAAATTAGGACATAAAATGCGAAACATGTAATTTGGACAACAAGAAGACAAAATTGTGAGGATAAATACAAATTTGAAATTTGAATAACACAAAGAACAATTATGCCAATTGGACCAATAATCAATAAAACACACGAAAATAAAAGTGCCCTAACAATCAACTACTCTCGTACCAAATTAGCTACGTACAGTACCAAAATCAAGTTGAACTCTTTGTGTCTACCCATGATGACTCTTCCATTTGAATGTTTTGGACCTTGTTTTCAAATAGAATTCTTGACTCTTGCACAATCCATGGAATCATTACAATATAATGTTTTAGAGTCTCCTATGGTGATGAATGGTTTGATCAACGAGTTGGTCAAGGAGGCTGACAAAAAAGAGTCCTTTGAAGAATCAAGACTAAAACTGGAAGAGTATCGATTTTTTGTTAGGAAAATTAGAAGTTGTTTTGAATATAAATGCTATTAATGCTCCTCATTCAAATTCCAAATCTAGAGGTGGCTCGACCCCCACTCATCTTGATCCTGACTCTCTTAAAATCTTAATGTTTGGGAGGGCCCGAGGTATAAAGACTATCTAAGGACGACCTTTGCCTCATAGATGGATATTAAGGATCATGTTATGGAAGATGGCTGGAATATTGTCTTTCATGGGAAGTCTAAGTTGAAATGTTAGTTTTGTATTTGCTCGTGTTTTGGTGTCACAGCCAGGCTGCATGTTTCTGTGGTTTTCCTTTTTGTCTTAATTGTCTTATCTTAGCTTTGGTCCTTTTCGTTCCTGGGTAGGGTCCCAGTCAAAAAACTTTTATCCTTAACAATAATAAATAGTTTAACTCCTTGTGATTTTCCTTACGAAGTGGTGTCCTTATAATTGGCATTTAGGTTGCGCTTTTCTCTTTCTCCATGTTTTTCATAAGTTTATTAATATTGATAATAAACTTCTATACATAGTTTTACTTGAATCCAAAAGAGAAGGAAAAGGTTCCTTCCAACAAGTACTCTTTACATCATGAGAAAAGTTTTGTCGAATAACCCACAATAACAACATGATTTTCCTCAGCCACCTCTTTAGTATCAAATCCACCAATCCCACATTCATTTTCTGTCTCCTCCTCCTCCTCAAGTGGGAAAGGGGAGAGGAGTTGGCTATGGAGTTAACCTCCACAAGGAACTTTTCTTGCTTGTTCTTGTTGGAGCTCTCTTGTGTGGGATTCATTTAATGTTGGAGTATTGACTTGGTTCTCCATTTCCTCGATGGGGGTGCTTATGCCACTAGATGTGTGAGATTCGGGAGAGGATAGAGAAGTGGTACCAAATCCTCGGATGATAAAGTCGTCCTCTTTAGTTTCTCTACCTCCCAAAGATGATCTATTGATCCATCTTTTGGCGCTATTGTATGTGCATGAATCTATTTGTTTATGTTGTTATCATGTGTTTTAAATTTAGGGTCAGCCAGTGTGATTCTAACCATACAAGGCCATTAAAAATAGTTAAATTATAAAGGGTGGAAATGAAGGTGCCCAAATAATTTCAATTAGTAAACTAAGGAAATGGTGGTCATTCTCTTCACTAGAGAATCTCTCGTACACAAAACATTTATCATCTAAGTAAGGCAATATCTCTTCCGTGTGTGTGTATATAAACTATATACAGGTCACAGTATAGGAGGAGCAGGCACGAAATCTAGATGGTGGGTCTTACAATGGTATGGGAGAGGAGCCATTAGTTGTGCACCCAACTTTAGGGGTGTACAACACACATTTAACTACATCAAATTTTGAAAAAAAAAATACCCTTTTGAAGATTTTTTTTTTCTAAATCTAAATATTTTTTTTGGAACATTTTTATCTTATGGAAAGTAGTTTTTAAACGGATTTAAATCAAGTAGTTTTTCATACAAAGGAAAAAAATGTGGACCATTAGTGGGGCATTATGCCATGCATTTTTTTTCACTTATGTGGCATCATGTGATTGGATGATTTTTTGATGTGATTTGATGTGACCCATTTTATTAGCTACTTTTTTTTCAAATGTTAAATGACAAATGTACATGTACTAGTCACTCAGTTCACAAATACCCTCACCATTACTGGTCCCATGCTCCACTATTGGCTCCTCTCCCTTACACAATAAAAGCAAAACCATTTTACTTTCCTTTCGATTGAAATCTGTCTGTACTTACTTTGTTGTTATTCTCCGTCTCTTTATTCTTACCAGCTCACAAAGAGAAAAGCTGGAGAATTTTGAATATTTCCTCATGGAATTCAAATCATGCTTTACAACTACAAGATTGGAAGTACAAAGAATAATATCTAATAATTTTTTAGCGTATATATAATTTTTAATTCGTACAAATTAAAAGGTAGAATAAGGCTCAAAATCTGTATGGATATTAAGGGAATTATGGAGACTCTACAACACTTCTATAATGAATATATTCTGGCAAGCACTGGTTTTTCTTAAAATGGTAGAGGAGCTACACGTGGAAGTCTCATACGTAGGGTAAACTGTAAAAGTGAGTACTTTCTCAATAAGTTTTCCAATGGAATGACAGTCTCTGTTTGCAATTGAAGAAATGGGCCATGGCAAATCCATTTCAAATGGTGAAAACTTATTTGTACAAATTATGACTTTTCATTAAATTCTTTTTCTAACTGTTTATAGAGAATTGATAATTGTTGTTTTGTGAAAGTTTTAAAACCATCCAATGGACTTACCACTTGTACATAGTTATGAGAGATTGATTTCACTTACAACAGTTACAACATAAAATAATATATATTGCAGAACTGTTGCATAGAATAATAATATAAAATTATAGCAAAATAAATTTAAAATGGAACTAAAATATACATAAGGAGATAAATTTTGGTAATTTGCTTATTCATTCCCACGGGAGGTATGTAAAGTTGTTTTTAAGAAGATACATAAGCTATTATTTTGTGAAGAGATGTGAGTGACTATTTCTTAGAAGAGACCTGAGCTGCTATTTTTAAGGTATTCCATGTTATTAAAAAAAAAGAGAGTTTTCATAAGAAATGAACAGTCTCAAAAAGTAGAATATTAAGTTATTTCAATTGGAATGTAAAGTCATGTTACATATATTTCTCCAAGAAATAAAAATGTTTTATCATAATTTAAAACTACCAAAAATAATCAAATACAATTTTATTAAATAAATTTTTGTATTTTTTAATATTTTACATTTTTGAAAGCTTTGTTTTGACGTAATAATTATGAGAAGATTTTGTTTAACACCACATAATATTAAATAAATTAACTACTAATAATATATTAATTTACCAAATATTCAATTCAAAGAATAGTCTGGAATATTCTTGCAATAAAAAAAATTCAAATTATACTTTTTCTGTTATTATTGGCAAATAGTTTTTTGAAAGGGACTATACCC
Organism: Taxus chinensis; assembly: GCA_019776745.2. Lineage (NCBI taxonomy): Eukaryota > Viridiplantae > Streptophyta > Pinopsida > Cupressales > Taxaceae > Taxus > Taxus chinensis. The sequence continues at coordinate 36,065,431 of CM034148.1, read as the reverse complement.
TTAAGTACAAAAGATGGCCTAGGAGCCAGAATAGGAAAGTGAACCAGAGAGAAAAGGATCAGAATCCAAATGTTACAATGAAGCTCGAAGTAGCCCACAAACAGCTACCCAAACGAGACAAAACAGAAAAAATACTGCAAAAAAGCAGTAGAGAGACCGCAAAAAAACATCATAAAAACATACAAGAACAGCAAAAGCATCTACAACTACTTTTTGGCAGCTTTGTCAATGCTGGTCTTGATATTCTTCCAGGAGTGGAACATACCCAAAGTTTTCATGTGGGCAGTATCAGTATTATCTAGCTGCTCAATGGTCCTTTTGCTTTCCTTTTCGTTACCCCAAAGTGTAGCAGGAACACCGCTGAGGTTGGAGACACTTTTGACATGTTGCTCAATGAACTCCTCAATCGCCCTAAAGATGGCCATGTTGTAATCATGTCGAGTTTTGGCCTTCCCTAAACGGGAGTCTAAGGAGTTCAGCTTCTTGTAGATATCATCAATCTGGATGCTATCAATATCCCCCTCCTCCTCCTTTTTTCTCTTGCCTTTCTGTTTAGCCAAGTTCTTAACCTCATCCTTCAACAGTTTCATATCAGCCTCTAAGGCATCCAGCCTTTTTGAAGAACTTTCCATATGCACATCCCGAGGACTGGCACTACTAATATTCAGAAGGTCATGTGCAATTTCAATTTCATGAGGCCCCTTCTCCACAGCAAGAGTCTCAAGATTAAGCTTTCTAGAAGCCCTGGTAACCGGTCTTTTTGAGGTGGAGGCGAGGTGGGTGGCGGGAGCAAAAGTAGGGGGAATGGAAGGAGAAGCTTGGATTGCCGGCAAGGGGGTGACTGCAGCGGTGGCGGGGGCAGATGGAGAAACAGGGCTGGCAGCAACAGAACCCGACAGAGGGGGAACCGAGCTAGGAGAGGATGGAAGACCAGGGTACTTAAGAAGACAGCATTTATGAAGCAACAAAATAAGCCCTTGGTGTAAGGGAACCGCCCGGGTATGCTTCTGAAACTCCAAAATGGAGCGTTCAAGAGAGTTCAAGTAATGGGGAAAATAAACCAAGCGATTCCTACGGAAGTTGTTAAGAAACATAAGATGCTTAGCAGGAACAATGACAAACCTACCTTCCAAGGAGATGCACCGTATCATCATGCGAGTAACCTCATCATAGGGCGGAGGAATCGAGCTAACAAGTAGGCCCATTGTAACATAGATTAGCTTCTCAGATCCTTCCACAAATCTCCTCTCTTCAACATCTCTGTTGACCCTTTTGTTGAAGAAACGGTAGCCCTCCAAACTAAGGCCGGTCGCTTCAGCAATAAATTCTTCATTGACCAAGATCTTCTGCCCCCCATAATCAACATTCCGCTCCTTCCATTCCTTCGCAAAATGCACAGAAATGCTTTGATCATGCCCTGAACCTTCTCCATGAAGTTGGTGATGCCACCCTTGCTGAGAATGCTCCATAGCTCAATATTATCCTTCCAGTCTAGGTCCGCACTTGGCTCAATTTGGCAGGGAGGTCCCCCCATCTTCTTTGTGCTTAACTGATTGCAACAAATTCCCAAATTCTTGTGAGCGCTGAAACCCATCCGCTTCTTGCTATTGTAATCTGCACAAGATTGGAAATGAGAGCCGTTGCTTTTCCCACGAATGGCTGCGTGTCTGCTGATCTGAGCCTGCGGAAAATCACATGTGGGAATAGCCCGCTCCCTGTCATCAATCACATTACTACTGTCTTCGGTTTCCGTGGAGATTTGTATTTGGCTTTTAGCAGTCGCAGTGCAGCCCGCATGCGCGATTTTCAAATCAATGTAACTCCACTTGGAGTTCCCCATATATTTCACAGTAACATGTTTATTTGACATGATTTGCATCATCATATTCTTTAAGTCAACACGTGTGGGAGTATTATTGATGCTGATCCACACCCAAAGATCATGACTCAGCTCTAGATATTGCTTGCGTATAGAAAGCTGCATGAATGCTGTTTTGGAGCTGCTTAGGGATGTTATTATTATCCCAAATAGTGAGGTTAACATTAATGCCATAATTAGCGAGCGCATCCACCAATTTATTACCCTCCCGGTAAGTATGCATGATCATGATGTTATTGAAAGTATGACTAATACTTATGGACTCTGAGATAAAATCCTTAATGCTCCAACTTGGAGATGAGCACTGTTTAAGAAGATTGATGATATTCAGGGAGTCCCCTTCAATAATGAGGTTCTGAATATTTTGAGTCTGGGCAATTCTCAGGCCCCATAATGCAGATAATTCAAATTATACTTACCATATCTAATAGAATTCATAAAAAACAGTTAAAATGTATGATTAAATCAAGAGTTAAATTTGACGATAATTTAAATGTTTTGTATGATTTAAACTGTAAAATATTTACAATTTTTTGAAATAACCATTACATATGACATATATATAAATAAAATATGACTATCCATTATATACAGTTATATATAAATTATATTAAATATGAAATATAATTAAATAAATACAAAATAATCATTTATATATTTTATTAGTAAGATTTGAAAGACAAACCTGGGTAGACATTAAAAATAATCCACAATTCTAAGAAAATATACATTGCATTATCAATATCACTCACTAAAAAGAGATGCATTCCATTATCAATGTACTTAATTCTTGTTTTTAGAAATCATATCTTAAAGTAGAGTGGCTCACAAAGAAAGATGGTATGATATAAAAACCAATGATGATGCATTTCCATAAATAAGTATAGAATCAAATAAAAGTATATGAGAATATTTACTAAACTTGTTCATATATTTTGAACAGTTTTACTAAAAATCAAAGGGCCTCATTTACTAAATCAAACTATCACGTCACAAGCTACCGCCTTCTCACAAGTATGCCCAAATTTTCATGTATAGAGTGAAAAAGTTCTAGTACACTTTTATATTCACATTTATTTTGAAAATTTTGATTTCCTACGACCTTGCTAGAGTTTTATATATATATATATATATGAAGAAAGGTTGTTTAAGAGTCTTTTCATAATTATCTTGGTAATTTATAAATTTAAGTAAGTGTACTTAAAATTGGTCATTAAATTAGGAAAATAAATTTCTATATTTTAAATAAATTTATTTTAAATGTAAAATAGTAATTGATTATATTTGTTTGAAAAGGAGAAATATTTTAATGTAAAAATTGTCTATTTTAAATTTTTTTATTAAATTATATTATTTTTTTCATTCTTCTTAAATTTATTATTGATTGGTTATGTATAGATTTATCTAACTACAACACTAAAAGAATATTAAAAAAATTCTAGTAAAAGATAAACTCTCAATACAATTGTACATATAATATATCATAATTTTATAATTTCCTATTTCAAACAACAAGAAAATTTCAATATAATAATGAAAAATATTAAATATAAAGTTATGTCATGACTATCAAATCAAATTTAAGATCATCCATTAATTATTAACAATCATTAACATTACAACTCACCCATAGAAGAAATACTGTCATAGATTAAGCCTCTATTAAAACATAAAAATTATATAATTCATATAATAACATAAGTAAAATAAAGAACACTACATCAACCTAAACTAATAATTTAAGGAACAAAAATATATATCAAAAAGTAGATAATACCATAAATTAACACAAGTCATAGATAAATCTAATAACAAATTAAAAGTGTTTGGACTAATTAGTTGCATGTAATGTGGTAGAAATTGATCTCTAAAAGGTGTAGGGGAGAGGGCCCTATAATGGTGCACCTTAACTTTAAGAGTGGGTAGATATATGTAGATGGTTCATCAACAAAAAAATGATAATGTTATTATATAGCATATGACAATGTCACATCATATAATTGGTATAAAGTATTTGAAAATTGTACCAATAACTGAGTGCCCATGCATCATACATGTCACACTGTGATTGGATCTTGAAAATTATTATTAATGAAAAGGTAATTATTGGTGCTTTTTCAAAAGTTATAGAGAAATCAAGTGTACATCTTTTAGTACATGTACAACTATAAAATCATTTCCCCTAGCATTCATCAAATTAAAAATAATTATTATTTTTTGATTGAAAAGCACACTTTTTTATATTAATAACAATGATGTACAAAACTAATCATACAAAAAAAATGGGTGAAAAAAGTCACACCCCAAAATACAAGATGTCCCAATAAATCAATCCAAAAAGACGTAGAAGGTGCTTCACGCTTGGACATAGTGCTTCTGATTGTCAGTTAGAGAGAAGAAAGAATGTGAGAACCACTTGGTGGAAAGATGCCCACCCATGCCATTTTGTGATGAAAAATAACTCAAAGGAAGGTTCAAATTTGGAGGATTCAGTACCTCAAACACCAGTCAGAGAACTAGTGGCGCCTTTTAAGGTTCAAAACCCTGGTGAAGCCGCTAAGGAGAATGTTCCTCGTACATCTCCTTTAAATGACGATTCCTTTTGGCCAATAAACTCTATAGAAGTCCTTCTTCCTGTTGAGGACTTCTCAGATAAGTGGAAAGTGGTCCACAATGACAAAAAAGGATATTTTGAAAAGCCCTTGCTCTTTTATAAATGACTCTCAGGACTTCCTGATTGTCTTTTTGTGGATTTTGTTCTAGTTTGGTTGTCTTTGTGTCTTTTTTGTGTTGTAGGGAAGGTGTTTCTGTTTTGCTTCTTTTGGTGCTCATGGCTTTATTTGACATGTCAATCCCTTTTTATACTTGGGTCGGGTACCAGGAAAAAAACTGCTCTTTACCCTTATCTAAAAAAACTCATTATTTTCCACCACGAGCTCCGAGCGTATTGATTTTATTTTATTTAAATCTTTGAGTTTTGCTCAAAACGTGCAGGGCGAAAACTTGTGTTTATTTAGTAGTGAAGATTTACTAAAAAAATTGTTCTCAGCTTTCCAACTATTTTTTTTCTATATTAGGTAAAAGTTTGGTTTTGAGGGGACCAAAAAAACCCGTATACAACTGCAGAAAGGATAAGGCATTAGAGAACCCATTGGATGACCTCTACTAGCGATCGACAGAAGCAACAAACAAGCAAGGTCACAAGTGACTAGGGAAAAAACCAGGAACTCAAGACTCATTGCCTGACACAACACGACTGTGAGTCACCCATTCTGAATACCCACATTTAAGTTTCTTGGGCTGGAGTAAAGTCCACTCGCTCTTATCGGAAGAAGCTCCAAAGGCCCCACCCATAGGAGCATTTGAACCCATCTCGAGGTCTACCTAGAGCCTATTGTCCAAACCAAACATCGAACGAAAGCCGTGCAGACCCACAACAACACTGCTCATATCAGTATTGGATTTGTTCACAACATCATTAGGGGAGAGACACCAATAGTTGAGTAGGGTCTAATTGTGGATATAGTGTCTTGAATACACAACACCCAATAGTTGTCATAAAAGTACCTGGTGATTAGTCATTTTTGACATGGCAACTCCCAATCACATCATGACATGTAAGATTTTCCTTTTTAAAATTTTAAATGTTCAACCATTATCACCCATGATCAAATATGGGTCTCAATCAAAATGTAGTGTAACTAAAATTTACTATTTTAAATAAATTCAAAATATATCTTTCCTTCCAATTCAACACTCAAAAAAATATATATAATTTAAAAAAATCTTGAACTACAATCTTGTGAAAAAATCAGGTTCCCACATTTTTATGGAATTTATTTTGTGGCCCCTAACTTAGGGTGCACCATTATTGGTGTCTCTCCCCTAATGCTTGGTTTCATATTTGAATTTTGAACGGGACAGTCAGCCTCATGTCCACATCATCCCACCAACCCACCACCACCACCTATCAAGGAAACAACACCGCACCAAGCAAAAAGACTGGAACAGTAAGCAGAATTAATGCTTGGTTCTCCATTTGAAATTTGAATCCCACCCACCCTCCCACTAGTCGCCCGTTCGCCAACGGTGCTCCAGAGTCCACACAGCCATCGACAAACCACTACCAGCACCCGTCACATCCACCGAACCAGAGCCGATACCTGGTTCAACGTCAAATGCAGGGGGAAAGACAGACTATCCATTGTAGCAACCACGAACTCACACTCCTCCTCCGTGTCATCCACTAAATCCTTATCAACCTCGTCGTCTATCTGAGAAATGGGCAACCGATCATCCACCTAATTCTTCGGCTGATGCTGCGGATCACCGCTGCAGCATCTCTTAGCCTCGTAACTAGCCACTACACTTTGCACAGATGATTGGAGAGGGCTCGATCTCTATCCTCTGTTCCCATTTATCAAGGAAGGATTCCAAGAAGATTCTCTTCGGCACGGAGGCACCTACTGGCACATTGACAATATTGAGCCAGGCAAAAACCAGCTGAGAGCGAGCTTTTGTACCTAGATCGACCACAATCAAAACTCTCATAGCTTTAGCAATTCCCAAGAACACTTCGGGCTTCCAGAATTCCAAAGGGAGTGCCAGAAGACGAATCCATACAGGAAGAACCTCAAATTTTCTTTCTTGGAACAATCTTGGTTTGCCAACGCATGATGGTAAGAGCCACTTTTCCATAAAACCATGGCGCACCCTGTAATACCTTTTGCAAGTCCCAGTCTTCCTCGGAACAGAAGAGAAACTCATCCCCCGCTAAAGCCCTAACCTCCAACTTGCAAAGCCCACTTCCTCCTACACCAGTCTCTGACGTTATCGATGTTACGCCTCAGCCTAGCGAAACAGCCAACAGTTGTGTGTTTAAACCTCTCCCTGGCTCTATCAACCACCACCGAGGCCATTCCCGCCCACTCCTGTCAGCTGTTCCACTGTTCGTTGTTCCTTTGCCCGCTGTTCTGGAACAATCTCTGCCACTTTCCAACTATTTTTTCATTCCCTTTTTAATGGGTACAAAATTGTATTAACATTCATTTCCATTTAACCGTGGTCTATACATCCTTCTTTCACTAAGGCACATTCATTTAGATACTCAATGATTTTCAAGACTAACACAACAAATATTTCATTCTGAACATTTAAAAATGAATACCCCCCCAAAAGAAAAAGGAAATCCCATTGGATCCACATAGGCAAAGCAACAAAAATTGTAGGGTCAGAAGAGTATAATGGGAAAAGGAAGAAAATTATTATTGAAGGACGCAGCACACCATAACTGAAACTGTAATCCTCACTTTATTTGATTTTGTTTCAGTACAATCCCTAACTACTCATTGAGGATATATGACGGGTCCAGTCAAGGTACAAAGCTGATACAAGACAATAACTAATATTGTTAAGTAACAATTTATTCCAATTCAAAGGGTAAAGAATTCGTTATTTTCCATACAACCTACTATGCAGGTATCTTATTTCAAAAGAGAACAATGCAAATTTTTACTTAAATGTTGTCTTTTACTTACTTTCCTGGCTACCAATAAAAACCAAAGACAAAGTGTTTGGAAGTATATAAAGTGTAGCTTTTATAATCACGCCCTTTTACTGCTCCAATCAATTAGTAAGCCTTTTTCTGTATATCATGTAATGACCCTTTTTTATACCATAATTTAAGCATAGTCTTTTGATTCAAACATTTTCATGCCGACCACTTTCAATGGCATAAGTATCCCATGAACGTCTCACCTTTGCGTAGATTAAAACTATTACAAACACTAGTTTATTTTTATGTGAATCGATGAGCATATAATGGAAGTGGCCGTGTAGTTTTGTTAGCTTTGTTTTCCTCTTTTTTTTTTCAAAAGATTTCATTCAATTATTTCTGGGTTTACTATTTTTAAAATTTTCACTCAATAAAAATTGAATCTTACATTAGTTATTTGCTTTAATCTCACTAATATATAAATTTTGATATATCATGATTTTTAAGTTAATTGAGTTGAGCCTACAAAGAAAATAGCTATCCAACTAACATAATGATTGATTGGTTGTGAGATTAATGCGTACATGTTTAGTCTTCACCTCCCATTCAATTGCTTTTAAATATGTGTTTTACTACTTTAAATTTAATACACCGTTTAGTACATGTTTAAATTGTTTCTACAACTTAAAAAATCTACATAATGGATTTTAAGGTGTATTGGCGAGAAAATTGGTCTTGTGGACAAATTGGTGGGTTTCAAGCCAATGCTATGGGAATCTAAGTCCCTCTACTTGAACGGTGCAGCTTCCGTATGTGCATGCGTGAAAAAGTGGATTTCAATGGTGGCCTTTCGACCAGAGATCCAACAATGGCACTCCACTGACCCTGTGGCAAAGCTAGCAATTTCTCACTAGAGAAGAACTTTGTCTGAGAAGGGGAAAGGGAGTGAGAATGGAGGTAGGAGAAACTAATGTTGTGAGTAGAATATCAGATGCCCACACACATTAATTAGAAATTTCATTTACATGCATTTATAATTAGAAGAAAAACAAATCCGCAGGAGAAGCTACAAGACCGAATGAAATTCATTGGTCGCAAAGTACCAATTAATTCCTCAATCAAAGAGGCAAAAATTCCTTCTTTTATTATTAAAGCTCGAGAAGAGTTTGTACATAGCTTGAGAATGGAAGAAATTCAAGGAAGAAGAGAAAAATAGAAGAAGAATGGCATTTTCTATCTTTTCCAGGTACAGAGCACTCTGGTCTTTTTTGAAATCAATCACCAGCCCTTGGAATGACGTCGAGAAGCCATTATATTCTTCGCAAGAAACCATTACAACTTCACAAATCTCAACACCTTTTCAAATTCCTTCTGTTGTGAAGAAAACACTCATGGTGGGTTAAAAACCAGATCTTGCAAAGCAACCGTTACATTCGATTTGCCAGTTTAAATATAGACCATTTGATTTGCTCCTCTAACTCTGAAATTGGGCCATCCACATGGCAGGAAGGGATTGGAGCAGTTACGGGGGAAGCCCTTCGCATTTTGTGATTTTTCATGAGATTTGGCAATTTGGAAAAAATTGGTCCACAGCCCTGCTTTGAATTTTCAACTTAGACACGTGGCACGTTCTTATTGGAAATGGGATCGCGGCCCTTTTCTCAACATTTTAACCTTTTTTTGGAAAAAAGGCTCAAAAACTCAATTTCCTCCGCCGGCTCGCTGCTCTGATTTGACTAGGATTGTGGGCACGATTTCTGGTTAGAGATGGAGGTCATGGCTCTTTTCTAAACATTTAACCTTTTTTTGGGAAAAAGGTCAAAAACTAAATTTCCTCCAATTTGACAGTTTCACTTTTTTCCCTAAGATGGCTCTAAAAGACCTTTGCTTTGAATTTTCAACATTTTACTTTGCTTTTCACCTTTGACTTTTCCAAAAGTCCCTACATGGCTTCAACTTTGACTTTTTCCCTACGGGCTTCAACTTTGACTTTTTCCCTTATAGCCTGATCAGGGTTGCAGGTCACTTTTTAACTTTTTACCTTTTTTAAAAGAGGCTCAAAAACTCAAATTCCCCTGATGGCCCGCTCTCTGACTTTGAATTTTCAATGGCGGGCTTTGCCTCTCCAATGACCTTGGACCACGTGGTGATCTGGCGCAAATTTTAGTAATTGACCCTTTCTGCCCCACCTTCGGAGTTATTGTGAAAAGTGTTACACATTTAAAGCCTTCCAAAAGCCTTCCATACTTAGTGCCCACTTCATGACCCAAATACCTTTAAGAAATCAACAAAAATGGGAATACCTTTGACTTAAATCTTGAATATGGTTTCGCGGGAAAAATTCCCAAAATCGGGTTGTAAAATAAATTCGCCTGACTTGAAGTAGGGGACATGTTGGCTAGTTCGTACGAATGGTTGCTTCCAAATAGTGACACAAACCTTCATCGTGAAGCTAAAATTCACTCGAATTTTGCCATCCAATAGAGTTTATGACCGCATAGCATACCTCAGCATTTTGACAGCGTCATTTAAATTTAGACGGGACTGAAGGGTGCATTCACGCGACAATGTGGGAAATATACATTCAGAGCAAAATGAAGAGAAATTCATCATTCTGAGTCCAACGTTGCACTTGTTTCCTTCACAAACCATTTAGCGCCTATGGAGGCAATTGATTGATGACAACCCACTGCCATAGAACAAGTGAACAATTTTATGTCACAAAAAATGCCTCTTACAAGTCACCACTGATAATTCGGCACACCTACTGCCATGAATGGAGGTCAAAATCTCAAAACCCATCAATACATTTGCTCATCGACAACTTTGCAAGGAACTATGGGTTCTATGACTTTTAAAAATCGAGCTCATTTCGCTAACATTGGTGGGCTTGGAAATGATTCACTCATCATGTTATTCTGTAGGACAATTGATCATCAAAATCAACTGCCAATTTGAATATGAAAATGTACAATAGCTTTTCATAGGCTGCCGCGTCAAAAGAAATTTGAAAAAATCAATATTATTATTTAAGATTGAAGTCTTCTTCTAATACCTGTGAAAAAAAAAATCATTAAGTTGATATCCGAATCTTTAAAATTAGGCCCATTCAAAATCAAACATTTGCGCGTACGCCATTTATTTGAAGACATATTTTTATTCAATAATTGTAATTAAAAAATCAAACAAAAGTCTAAAAAATAGAAAATTTGACAGCACTTCAAAATTCAAATCTGAACATATATTCTAAATTTCATGATGAAAAAATAAATTTTAAGCATTCAGCAACTACCCGGTGACAGTCATTCCTCATTTTATAACATGAAACAACGTATGAGTAAAATTAAGAAAAAGACTGTTTTTTTTGGCTAATTTTACAAAAATTCCGAATAATTTACATGTATTCTAATTTTCTAAATGCAACATTTCGTGGTGTTCTTCAAGTTTTGTCGAATATTCATGAATGTGTATGGTTTTATGGCTATTACCTTTAGAAAATCAATGGGAACTGAAAATTCATGTTTATTCCGTAATGGTACAAAACATCCCAGTCAAGTGGGACATTTTATTGCCATCTTTTGTTAAGTTCACCAAAAAATCTTGTTCCTCCCCATCCAATAGGATTTGACCATGTACATGCATTCATTGGGGTCAAATTTTGACGAGGAAAAGAAGCCCATCATCCCAACTGTGGAAAATACACAAAGAAAGAAAAAATTATCGTTTTGAGTCCAATTTTCGAATTTCCTTCACGAACTAGAGGCATGGTGGCAAAACAATGATTTGACAACCCAAGCCATAGAACAAGTGAACAATTTTGATCAAAAATGGAGGTTGTAAAGAGGATATTATGTGCACATACCAGTAAATGGAGGATTTCTAAAAACGAGCAAAACATAGGTTTAAACAGCTCTATAGCACGACTTTTGCTAATTTCTTGAATCTCTAACTTGGCTTAAACACCAACGAAGGGCATGAGCTCAAAAAAATTTGAATTTGGCTATGAAAACACAGAGTAGTTTTTTGGGAGACAACAACTTGCTCTAGCTTGGGGACATGGCGTGAACTGGGCATGGCTAGGGCACGACATGAGGATCCAGAATCTCAAGTTTCAAAACATATTATGTTGACTAGTGCCTTATCCATTGGGCCTTGCAGAGTCATGTACAATTCTGAGAAAGAATGGAAGAAGGAGGAAACACACAAGCCAAACCACACACAACAAAAACTAAATAAAACTAAACCAAAACCACACAACAGAAAAGGGAACAACACACCTGCGAAATCACCTATGGTACAAAGCGGGGGACAACCCACTTTCACTGATGATACAGTTTCAAGTATTGCCTGCTTCGAGGCAATTCCAATGGCATTCCATCCAAGTATGAGAGGAGAAAAACATTCTCACCACAAGCTCCATGAATTTGGAATGGGCCGAGCCATAATGAATCAAAATTTCCATGGCTGCCCTTTGGTTCTCTTCTCTTGTCCCATAGCAGGACAAAATCTCCAACTTTGAATTCTCTTTCTTTTCCCTCTTGTCAAAAATCTTCTTCACTTTCAATTGGTGTTCTTTAATTCTATCCACCACTTGGCATCTGCTTTCTTCTAGCTTCTCCAAGAAGAGGATCCTCTTGTCAATGGAGTCTTTGTATTGACCATCTTCTATTTCTTGCAGCAACTTGAGAGCTGACATCTCAATTGTGAGAGGAATCTCTACCTCAACTCCATACAACATTTGGAAAGGTGACATACCTATTTCCTTCTTAGGAGTGATCCTATTGGCCCACAATGCATCATATAACTTCTTGTGCCAGTTCATTTGATTCTCATCTACCAGCTTGCGAACAATGGTCACAATGTTCTTGTTGCTTGACTCAACTTGACCATTTCCTTGTGGATAGTAGTAAGAAGAGTGAGATAAGGAGATTCCAAAACCATAAAAAAACTTTGTGAGATCCTTTGAAGAGAAATAGGTGGCATTGTCTACAACAATCTTCTTTGGTACTCCAAAACGGAAAATGATATTCTCCTTGATGAAGTTACAAACTGTTTCAGAGCTGGCTTTCTTGGTTGGAATGGCTTCCACCCATTTAGTGAAGTAATCAGTTGCAGTGAGTACATAAGTATGCCCTGCACTAGAATGAGGATTCAGAACACCAATAAAATCTATCCCCCATTACTAAAATGGTTCTTCAATCACTACAACCTGAGTGGAAATGCATCTCGTTGTGGATTTCCAACAAATTGTTGGCATGCTTTGCATTTGGAAACCCAATCTTGAGTGTGTGCAAAGATGGAGGGCTAATAATATCTTCCTCTGAGAATCTTATGTGTAGTGACCATTTCTGAGAAATGTCCACCACAAGCTTGATCATGATAGGCACTGAGAAACTTTTCTTGCTGCTCCTTATCTACACACCTCGAGGAAACAACCATCCAAAATTTTCCTCTCTTGTAAAGTGCATGATTCCAGATCACAAACTTGGCTTCCTTTAAACTTGAGGGTTCTTCTTTTTTTGTAATCAAGATGAGGAGGGAATTCTCCATAAGTGAGGTAGTAAGCAATATCAACATACCACTCATCAGTAGTGGCGATAAAGAGCACTTGTGGACTGTCTCTTGAATAGGTTGAGCAAACATCACCCTTTTTCCCCTACTGAGCCCTGAGAACTTCATCTTCAGCAATCAGTTGGTACAAACCATTTCCTCTTACCATATTAGAGGGCCTAATCTCCAAGTCATACTCTTGGGTCTTTGCAATCCAACTTCCTCTCTTAGCCCCAGGATCTTGTTGAGTCAAAATGGACTTGATTGCACTTCCAGGGACCATCACCACTGTATGGGAATTGAGAATGTAGAATCTAAAACTTTTAACAACTTTGACCACTGCGTAGGCATGTTTCTCCAATTGGTTGTACTTTAGCTCATGATTTTTCAAAGGACAGCTCATGAAAGCAATGGGTGCTTCCAAACCTTCATCATTTTTCTGAACAAGGACAATAGAGAGTGTATGTTCTGATGCATAGTAATACATGATGAACTCCTTGTTGACATATGGAGATACAAGAGTTGGAGCTTTGGCAATGGCTTTCTTGACATCCTCAAATGTTTTTTTCCTTCCTTATTCCACTTGAAGCTTTCTTGAGGCTTCATTGTGGAAGTTATATGCTTAGTTAGTTCAGAAAATGTAGGCACAAAATGACGAAGGAAGTTTACCTTTCCAAAGAATGAATGAACTCCCTTCTTGCTGGTTGGTAAGGCTAGTGCTTGGATAGCTCTGATCCTCTCAGGATCAATGTGTGCTCCATGTTTGTTCACAATGTGTCCCAGCAACTTACCTTCTGTGACTCCAAAAATGTACTTCTTTGGATTTAGAGAAATGCCATGTTTCCTACACCTTGCAAGGACTTGCTCCAAATGACAGATATGATCTCCCCTCCTCTTTGAGAAAACCATGAGGTCATCAAGGTAAATGACAATGCAATATTTCAAATCTTTGAAGGCCAAGTCCATTGCTCTTTGGAAAGTGGCCCCAACATTGATCAAGCCAAAAGGCATTCTATTGTAAGCAAAAGTACCCCAAGGTGTTGTGAAGGTTGTTTTGTTGTAATCATCTTCTGCCACCTTGATTTGGTTGTACCTTAAGAATCCATCAAGCAATGAGAGCATTTCAAATCTAGTGACTACTTGTAAAATGCGATCCATGATTGGAAGAGGGTAATTTTCCTTGAGAGATGCCCGATTTAGATTTCAGAATTCTACACAAATCCTTATTTCCCCATTATTCTTCCTTACTGACACAATGTTAGCCACCCATGTTGAATGGTGGATGGGGAAGATGATTCTAGCATTAAGCATCTTTTTCACCTCTTCTTTGATAACATCAACAATCTTTGGATTATAGGGCCTTTGTTTCTGCCTGAAGGGCTTAGCTGCTTACTTCAAAGGAATGGAGTGATGAATTTCCTTTGGCTGAAAAGAATTGAATTCATCGTAGGAGTAGGCCAACACATTTGAGTATTTTTTTTAGCAGAGCAACAAAATTTCTCTTCTCTTCTGGTGAGCAGCATTTACCAATGTTAACCATCCTTGGATTCTCTGAAGTGCCAATGTTTTCTTGATCAAAATCAGATGGACACTGAGAAGACTACTTTTCTTTCTCTTGGATGAACCTATCATGCTTGTCAAAGAGGTCTTCCAAAGAAACTAGGCCTTTGGGGATTTTGTTTCCTTTCAGTTTGATTACTCCCTCTTCATCAATTCCCTCAATTCCTTCCTTCTCTTCTTTGGGGACTGATTCACGGTGTGGGTTTTCACTTCCTTCAAAGAAAAGATTATTGAAGTTATCCCTTTGTTCTAAGAATTCTAGGATCTGATTGTCATCATTGAAGACCTGCCAGTGATTTGCATTGTCTGGTACACTAGGTATGAAAACCATCTCAATGGTTACTTTATCCTTGCCAAAAGAAGGATGAGGTGTCACTAAGGAAGCTGACACTACTAGAGAATCATATTTTCATTCCGCTCCCTAGGGATAGCTTCAATGGAGAATGCATCAAAGGATTCAATGCAGTCTCACACTTTGTTTCTATAGTGCCTGAGTCTGGGGTTTTTCACCTGATATTGTTGGTGGCACCTTGCTTTACCACAACCTTTGCATCACCTTTGCATCTCAACTTCTTGATTCCCATGTCCTCTGCTGCATTCATGCCTAAGAGTAATGCTTCATACTCTGATGTATTATTTGTATTGTCAAATTTCAGCTTGTAGGAAAAAGGATATACCTCATTGGAGGGAGAGTATAATACTACACCAGCTCCTGAACCTACTCTGGAATGACTGCCATCAAACTCCATTGTCCAAATCTGATCTTCTTCTTCCTCCATGAGGAGTGGCAAGTTCTCTTCCTTTTGTGATGTAAGGAAGTAGTTTCCCAACCCACAATCTTGAAAGAGGATGTTAGCTCTTGGATCATCAGATTTCCTTACCGTGAATTTCATTTTCCTAACTGGCAACAAATTTTTCATTTCTCCTTTCACTGGGATAGTTGCAGATGACCAATCCATTTTCATTTCTCCACCTAGGTCTCTACAAAAACTTCTGCTCAACAGCATACCAAAAGAGGCTGGGATGTCTACCACCAAGATGGTCAGGAGTATCTTCTTGTCTGGATAATCAACTAATGCCATCTGAGCATCCTTAATGAAAATATTTATAATATATTATTAGTTATATTTTAAAAGGGGTAAGTAGTAAAACAATTTTTAATAATGTTGAGAAACATTTTATAACACCAATTAGAGGGATGGTGAAGTACAATATTTATGAGTTTACAAGTAAATTTAATATCAATCTTAAATTTGAAGTTTATTTTATCATCATTTAGAAAACATTTATATACGCAAACTGATTAATGAACTCGAACACTTCCACTCACTTATGCCTAATGGGAAATCTCTATGTTGAGATTCGATTATAGGATTCTTTGAGTTCCAATTTCCTATATGACTGTTAGATTAATTAAAATTATATTAAATTGTTTTGTTTAAGTCTATTGATTTTACTGACCTAACAGTTTCTGGAGCTAGTAACTAGCTTTATAAACTGTCAAGTGTGTATAACTAACAAAATTAAATAAAACAATGAAATATAGTTAATTAATCTAAGAATACTGGCTCCATAAACTGGCATATCAGTATAACTGACATACTTAAAAAATATCTAATATAATTAAATAATCTAACAATGGCTACTTCATATCATCTTTTTTCTTGAGTTTGATAGTCTTCACTCGATATTTATCATCAAATGTGGCAACTTGGATTTGAATCACCATAGGTTTGTCACCTATAAATATTTTTCACTCGAATTTGTGACATGTAGTGAAAATCAATGTTCAACTCCCCTAATGTGAGGCATTCCTTATAAACACTTTGAGTTGTAGACACTACCTCATGTTTCTTTTTCTACCCAGGTATGGTTCGATTTTAATATTTTGACTAATCTCTCTATGTACTTCAATTTTTCTCATATTGTCTTGGTGTTGTGGACTTCAATCCTCATGGGAAATTTCAAAAATCATTTGATAATTGCTACCAAACATCTATTTGACTCTCATGTACTATAGTTATTTTTATATCTGCGAAATCAACTTGAAATGTAATATTTACTCATTGTGATATTTGGTTTTTCATTTCCAACTTTTATGATCATTTTTTCATCACATTTGGTTTTTTGACATGAGTTCCACTATCTCATGATTTCTTATAGACTCAACATGTAGTAGGAATTCACACAATTCCATAGTTTGTATGATAAACGACGTAAAAAATCTATCATATGAGTATGTATGCAACAAAAATCTCTAGGTCATTTGAGCATGTGCAAATTGAAGAAGGTGCTATCTAGCTAGTGTCTTCAACTAAATGTTGTCTTAGCTAGTGGGAGCTATTATTTTAGTTAAAATGAAAATAGTCAAAACAATCTATAAGAAAAATAAGTCTCTCATCGTTGACCTCATTTTTTTAGTATTTTTCATTGAATATTTTCTCTAAGTAAAGTGACATGACCACATGAGATGTACATGAGAAAGATTGTTATGGGCCTATAATATACATAGGATAGTTATATTAAAAGATGACAAAGTGGAAACATCTCTCCTATAGGCTTTTCTTGGCCTCATGGGCATTAAATGATATCTATTTATTTATCAAGTTTATAATTAGTGCATCTTTAAATTATTCTTAATTTTAATTCAAATTAAGACTATTATTTATTTTTAGTAACTTTTTGAATTTCTTAAATAATTTATATGTATAATATATTAATCTAAAAATTTATTTCAATTAGTGTAGACATTATAAATTTGTATTTAGTTTGAAATTTTTGAGAAATGTTGATCTAGAGATGTTGGTTATTTCTAGATGGGATTTTAAGATATTGGTATTTATTTATATTATTTTGTGAATTTTATATTCATCTGTGGTAGATGGCCTCAACATAGTTGCACCACAATGTCAAACTCGATAAAAAAAAATCTACTAATAAAAAGTGTGAGCTAGGAAAAATACACTACTAACAAGGAAGTAAAATAACAATAATCATACCTCCTCCTTCGCGTTCCGTAGCAAACCTCAGAATGGGCTAGGAAACTTGGATTGAGCCCTGATTTTGTGATATGTAGGTGCTTTTCTTCAAGACGGAGCAAGACCTTCCTGCAACAACGATCCTCTTACTTTGCACTAGATGGGAAAAAGGATTATGAGACTATTTTGGCATTAGGACTAGGGCAAAAGGATGTTCTTTGCTCAAAGGATGCAAGAACTTAGATATGGCATGAAAGCTTATTCTCCGTGTGTTTAGAGGGGAGGGGTAAGGTTGTATTTATAGCCTGAGGGAGTGATTAGCTTAAATTAATTTAAGTAATCATGGTTTGAAAATGTGGGCAAGATGAAGTGGGTGGTTTGAAAATGTGGGCAAGATTAGGTGGATGGTTTGAAAATGTGGGCAAGATTAGGTGGATGGTTTGAAAATGTGGGCAAGATTAGGTGGATGGTTTGAAAATGTGGGCAATATTAGGTGAGTGGGGGCCACGAAGAATGGGTGAGGATTTGAATTATATTTTTAATTCATAAGTGGAGGATTTTAGGTGAGTGGGGACCACGAATGGTGGGTGAGGATTTGAATTTGAATTTTTAATTCAATAGTGGAAAAACATGGAGAATAATGACATGTTGTGAGGATTAGATTATTTTTAGATTTGGAAATGGATAATTAATCAAATTATATTTGATTAATTCGAAGTGTATTTTTGTGGGAAATGAGGAAGGGAAATTAATTGATTTAGGATAGATGTGAAATTGGGGTGTCTACATTTGCCCCTCTTTGGAAGGTTACTATGAAAGTAGTGTCCTTTCAAAGAAAGTAGACGGTATGGGGGAAGAATTCAATCTACTTTTTAAAAGGTAGAGTGAATGTTTGTTGGGGAGAATAGAAAGTGGCGAGTGACGGATGTCATGGTATCCTCCAAGACAAAAATGTCATGAGAAGATGTGATTATGGATAGATGTGGTGATGCCCCCCTCGAGAGGATTGACGAGAATGAAATATACGACAGAACTCTCGAAAAGAAGGGAAATGGATTTGGTGGAGAAGAGGACGATAATGGAGTGGAAGAGACTGGAATGACCGCACGACGCAAATGGAGAAATGATTCAATCGACCTTGAATGCTAGGTGTGAGAGGGTGTGGGAAAGAGAAAAGGGAATGGATAGGAGTGGGGGTTGATTATGAGAAGAGTAAGGGAAATAGGGGAGGGGAACAAAAGGAATGAAAAGAAATAAGAGAGAGGGATGATAGGAGAAGAAGGGAATGATGAAGGACAAACAAGGCAAAAACAAAAAAAGTGACAGAGTAGAGGGTGAAGGGGATAAAAGAGAGAGATGTGCAAAATGAAGGAAGCAACAGAGATAGTAAAGAGGGATGCATGGAAGTGAAAAAGCAGGAAACGGGAAAGGATAAATAAGAAGGAGAAAATGAGGTGGGAGTAGGGGGTGAAATAGAGGAAAATAGAAAGAGGACAAAAGAAGAAGTAGAACGGAGAGAAAAAAAAGAAACTATGAGGGGCGAGGAAAGTGTGAAAAAGAGGAGAGAAAGGAAGTGAAACATATACAGAATGAACGAAAAGGTAGGGATGGTAGAGAAAAGGGGAAGTGGTAGAGAATGAAATGAGGATACTACGATGATGGGAAAATAGAAAAAGGATGTATGATGAAGATAGTAAAGATAGTGAAGAGGTCAAAGAGGAGATGGAAAGATGGGTAAGAAGCGACAAGAAAGGGTGGGAGTGAGGGAAAAGAATAGGAGAGAAAAGAGAATGGGGGATAGAAGAGGCAATGCCAATGAAAGGATGTTAGGGAAATCCCCTTGACAATGAGTGGTGGGGAAGGGTGAAAGAAAAAATGAAGAAAAAGAGAAAGCGAATGAGGACTGGAAAGGGTAACGCCAACAAAGGGACGTTAGGGAAAACCCGTTGCCAATGAGTGGTGGGCTTAGAGGCGGGAAGGAATGAAGGGAAACTCTAGAAGGTCCAAGGGAGTGAATGAGGTCGTGCGGAATGAGGAGTGATAATTTTTAGGGAAAACCCGTTGACAATTATGAGTGCGGGAAGAGAAGATGATGATGAAAGAATGATATAGGAGTATTAACAGTAATGGCGAATATGTGTGTGGGTAGAAATGTAGGGGGAATGTGAGAAGATGAAGGGGAAAGAGTGAAGAAGATGGGAGGGAGGAGTTGGGACGAAGTGAAAGTGAGGAGAGGATGGGGGAGAAGTTCACGATGACAAGTTAAGTGTAGGGAGGACCCTGACATAAGATTGTCATATGATGGAAGTGGTTAAGTAAGATTGCCATGTGAGCAAAACTGGAGATGAAAAGTGGTCAAGCGAGAAGTGGTGTTTGCGAGAAGCAAAAAGGAGGTGAAAGGATGTGATAATGGGGAATGAAGAGGAAATATGGATGGTGAAGGGTGTGTAGTGATGGGGAAAGGCAAGGAGACAGATCATCTTTAAGAGGGAATCTTAAGTGAGATCGCCATGCCGGGTGAGTGGTTAAGTAAGATCGCCAAGCTGAGAAAGAAGGATGATGTTAGAGTTGGTGGGAATAGGGTATGACAAAATGGACTGAAGGGGAACCCTCAAGTGAATTTGCCATACTACGAGAGCGTGTAAGTAGGATGACCTAGGCATAAGGTGGATTTGGGGAAGGATGAGAAAAGAGTGAGTGAGGTATGCCGAAGTGGTATATGATATGAGATGAGGTGATAATAAGAAATAAAGGACACAAAGGAGTATAACATGAATGGATGAAGGAATATATGTAGTGGAGGGTGGAGAGTGTGAGGGGAATCCTTAATTGGGATGCCCACGTGGTGAGAGTAATGATGCAGGAATGGGAAGTAGAAGAGGTGGAGTTGGAAGATGTGTTTGGTGGTGATGGTTATTTGATGAGAGGGCATGTGGTGAAGAAGCTTCTACAGCGGGAAGATCTTAGGGAGAGGGTAAACCTCCACTGAGGATTCCATATAGAAGGGGTTATTAAGTAAGATTGTCAAGCGGGAAGAAAACGGGTGAAAGGAAAGAATACCAATGGGTGAGAGGGGACAGGAATGGTGAGAAGGGTAATATGGGTATAAGCGGCGGAGGAGTAAAAATGAGAAGTGAGAATGAATGGATCAAATACATGGTGATCATGGTGGGGGAGAAGGAGCTGCTGGATAGTGAATGCTACTTGAGAAAGATCGTCAAGTAGGATTCGCAAACTGCAACGGTGATCAAGTAGGATTCGCAAACTGGGGAATGCATTAGTATGGGTGAATGGATGGGGTGCAAAGTAAGATGTTGATCATGCAGGAAGATACTCACGTGACGAAAAGCATCTTAATTTTAATATAGCACATAACAGGATGCATCGTGATATAAAAGATCAGGATGACTAGACTGTAATATGCGTGATAGCATAGACAGGGGCCATCAAAAAGGTTTGATGCCCCAGTACGATATGCAAATGGAAGAGAGCATAGACAGAGGCCATCAAGAAAGTATGATGCCCCAGTACGACATGCAATCAGATAACATAAGAATATTACAGAGAACACCGGGATATATAAAATCAAGATGCCCCCTGTAATATATCAAGATACAAGAAAGTAATTAATAATTTGCCACTAATAATGCAACACAAGAACTAGTAAACATGTCCCTAACGTGTTCCACAGTGATGATTGATTAGATGTGCCCCCAAGCAGAGGTACAATGGATTGGGCCAGTCTCCTCAAACAAGGAAACAATGAGAGCCGGATTTTCCCCAAGCGAGGATTCACGCGAGGAGAAGTGGTTTGAAATTGGTAGTCATAAGGTGGTTGGACCATTCGTTTGGGATAATAGTTCAAAGGATGAACTGTGTTACTTATTGAGTTTTTACAATTTTGTGGATGTTTTTGGTCTTTTGAAAATTTTACAAATGTTTATGTATTTTGGATTTTTTTCTAATGTTTTTGTTTTTGGATTTTTTGATTTTCTAATGTTTGTTTTTGAATTTTATATTTTTTTTTTTTTGGATTTTCTAATGTTTTTGAATTTTTATGATGTTTACACTGTGTTTGGATTTTTGACGATTTTCAAATGTTTTTGGATTTTTGGATTTTTACACTGTTTTTTGGATTTTTGACGATTTTCAAATGTTTTTGGATTTTTGACGATTTTCAAATGTTTTTGGATTTTTGACGATTTTCAAATGTTTTTGGATTTTTGACGATTATCAAATGTTTTTGGATTTTTTTACGATTTTCAAATGTTTTTTGATTTTTACATTGTGATTGACAATTTATGGACCAGAGTGCAGACTTATTTTTGAGAGACGATGTACCGTGTTCCGCATTGTAACTTATGCTCAAAATAACATAAATTCACTTTCCATTGGCATGATATGGTGGTGATGATATGATGAAAAGAATTCCAACTCCATTCTTGACTCCACACAACTAGTAAGATGTGTGGGCTCATCACCAAGAATCAAGAAGGACGTAGGAGGTAGATAATGAATATAGAGACAAATGCTAACAACAATCCCTTTGGGAAATTGTGACTCCATTCTTCATAATGGTACTGAACCGGTTTCAAAAATGGCTTTCACTTTATGAGTCACATGCTAGACTTAGACAGTTATGTGGCCTACTGATTGATAAGATATGAGGTTAAGGGATAGTTCTCTCTTCACTTAGGCATCTAAATTACGTGTTTGGGGATTCTATAATTTGTAAGCACTATAAGATTTTGTATTTTTGAAATGACTACCTATGCCTTGCCCCATGCTACTAGTGAGAAGCAAGGGCTCATCACCAAAGGCAAAGTATAGGTGAGTGAATTCCTTTTTGTCTTTTTTTTTTTTTTTTTTTTGTTGCTTTGTTTTATTTTATTTTTTTGGAATATTTTGCAATGTTTTTATGCTTGTATGAGAATGACCCTCTACGCTTTGCCCCATGCCACTTGTAAGAGGCAAGAGTTTATCACCGAAGACAAGACGTAGACGAGTAAGGGCACCTTCCTCCATTCCCAGTCTCACACTACTAGTAAGAAGTGTGGGCTCAACACCAAAGACTATGAAGAACGAAAGATGTGACAATGAATTATTCATAAGTTATTGAATTGATGGATTTTTTTACAATAGTGCTTTGTATTTGGGAAGAAACATTTGCCCCCAATCTCAGCCCCACACGACTAGTAGGACGCGAGGGTTCAACACCGAAGACTGAGATGGACGACCAAACGAACTGGGTAACGAAGTTTAGAGCTTTGTTATGAAAGAGAGAATGTATTAGAAGGGGATATATTACCATCAATAAGCTTCTAGGTATGACCATAGAGGAAAGCGACTGAAACTGGAAGAAGTATGATGCTCACAAACTTAATAGGATTTATATTAGCACTTGTCTCATGATGATAAATATGAAGATGTGATTTTGATAAAGAAAATATCTGCCAATGGAAATGAATGAATTTAAATTATTCGGAAATAAGCAAGACAAAAGGAACAATGTACACGTTGTTATTTCCTGGAATATAGAGTTATTTCAAGAATAAAATTTCTTTGAATGGAATACATTCATGGGTTTTTCAAGGACTTGGCCGGTGTCAATGGCCAATTTATAAGCTCCAAACCCAAAACTATCTATGATTTCATTGGGCTCAAATTTTTCTTGTTTGTCTCGTTCTTTGGGTGTGTTCTTTCGATTTTCTTTGAGAATGAAATGATTGACCTTAAATTTTCTAGGTTTGAATTTTTTATGGTAGCTATGTCGTAGCTGATTTTGATACACTTGAAGATGATCTAGGGTATTAAGTCGTTTTTCATTAAGAAGCTCAAGTTTATTAAGGCGTGACTGTCGATAATAATATTGATTGATTACATCTTTGAGGGATATTCTGAAGGATGAGAATTCAACCTTGACATGTAAAATAGCTTCCCAACCATAAATAAAGTAGAAGGGAGTGGCTCCAATAGGTGTGTGATAAGATGTGCAGTAAGCCCAAAGAGCGGGATAGATTTGGTTAAGCCAATAGCTTCCATGTGTATTGACAATGATGGTTTGTGTTATTTGGTTTGTTGCTTCTATTTGTCCATTAATTGATTGTTTTAAGGATAGATTCATGATTAAAGATGAAAAAAGTGGCGTAAAGATATTCCTGGGTATACATACCTCGTAGAATGTATGCACATAGAAGTCTTGATAGGTGAGAATAATTAGTGATGAGATTCCTGTAAGATCGATCGTTGAAAGCATGATGGACACAATAGGTTGCATTGTCGCAAGTGGCCAAACTCGATGTGGTTGTGTTTCAACAACAAGGCTAGAGATGTTAGGCATAAGAGCCAATATTGGAATGATAGAATCAAACTTAATGGTACTTGTTGATGGAACCTCGTCTGTAGTGTCTACAGTAATATCAAGGTTTGAAAGGGAGTCTTGAAACGAGATCAAGGTCTCGTTAGATAGATGTTGGAAGAATGTTGTCACCCAAAACAGGTTCAATATATGTTTGGGCTGAAAGAGAGTCTTGAAATAAGTTCAAGTGCTCAGTAGATGTTGGAAGAATGTTGTTGTCCAAAACAGGTTCAATGTATGTTTGAACTAATGGAAGGAAATTTGAAGAAGATATGGATTGGTTTGGAATTAGAGAGTCTTGACTGTTGTCGTCATGATCTCGTGGAATTTCAGTATATATAGGAGTTTCGACAGTAGTCAGCTCTTCATGGAAAGTTGTGATATTGGATGTGTTGTTGGTTGCAAGAGCATTGTCATCAAGTTCTACAGAGATGACGTCGTCGTCAATTAAGTCTTGGACGTAATTCTTAAATCGTACACATTTATCTATGTGATGACCATCAATGCGATGAAAGTCACAGTATGTGTTAGGTTTGTACCAGCATGGCTTAGCTTCCCCTTTGACAAAGGGTTTTGTAATTGGATATTTTATCAGTTTAGCCTCTTTTAGTTGATGAAAAACACTAGAGAGACTTTCTCCAAGGGGGGTAAACTGACGTTGGACTTTATGTGAACTGATTTCTTCGTGAGGTTGTATGATCGGCTTTTTGGGTGATCGCTCACTGATTTGGGTAGCCATATGAGAGAGTTGTGTTGTCATCTTATTAATTTGTTCTAATAGCTCATTGTGTGATGTTTTTCGTGAATTCTTCATGTTTGAAAGAGAGGGAGAACGAAGAAAGGTGCGATGAAGAAACCAACCTATTGATTATGATTTTTATTTTGGCTCAATCGAGTTTTAACAAGTAAGGCTATAAGAAGAAAGCTTAAAAAAAAAGCTACTCGGGATACAAGTGGGATATAACTCAAACAAGTTATGACGAATATCTTGATTGGTTTGGATTAAACAAGCTTAGCAGACGAAAATGTAAGGAGTACACTCAAACAAGGTACTCAATACAAGTGAGATATAGCTCAAACAAGCTGTGATGAATATGTTGATTGGTTTGACATAAATAAGCTCTGGATTTTTGATAGGAAGAGTAACTCAAACAAGTGACTCAACACAGTTGTGAACTCAAAATGAGTTTTGAAGGGATTTGTGTCGGATGGGATTTTGTGAAACTCGACAGCTGATGAAATAATGAGTGAACTCAAACAAGTCACTCAATGTCATTTTGATATAGCTTGAAACAAGCTAGAAAGAATGTTCTGACAATTGATGAGATAAGGAGTGAACGCAAGTCACTCAATATCTATTGGATATAGCTGAAGACAAGCTATGACAGATGTATTATTGGCTAAAGTGAGCTAATGAAATTGGTGTGATGTTTTGGTCTATGTTGTTGGATTGTTTGGATTTTTTCGCTTGGTATTGAATTGGTTGAGAACCGATTTTTTTTGTGGAACACAACTAGGGTCTAAACTTTTACAATGAACACATTGATATCAGCCAAGTTTTATGATAAAATAATGCTAAACTATTGTGTTTTCAAACAGCAAGCAGTCATGTGGATTCAATTGTTTTGGCTTATGAGGTAACTTCTTCAGGAATGATCATTGTTTCATGCAATCATACAAGTATGCTGTGAAATGGTGGATGCAGGCTCTTATTACTCCAAGAAGATGCGTCCTCCGATATACCCTAGTCCTGATATACCTAATTCTGTACGGGGACAGAATTGGTACGGGGAACCCTTAGAGCACTGGAGGAGACTCACCAATTCTTACTTGCCTGTTTCGGAGTGAATCACCACGTCCAGAACAGGTTTTGTGAAAAGGTGGAAGGTGATGGAGGGATGAATGTGTATGGTGTCCTTATAACTCCCCGAAGATTTACAGGGACGATGCCCAGGCTTCGTTGTTACAGCTATTTAGGCGTGACTCGCATGCGCTGCACGACAGCATTACCTGTAAGTGAAGAGCAGCGGCGAGGTAAATACCGAACGCTGTGATGAGACTAGGTCTCAAAGTGCAATGCAAATGCAAATGCTGTTGGTGCGTGGTAGTCAAGTCCACGTCACCGGTGTAGCTTTGGTGGTGATGAAATCCACCTCGTCTACGTGCAAAAACAATATGATAAAGTGATTAAACGCAGGGTTCTTTCCAACTTGAAATAAATCACTAGCAGAAAATAATTGCGTACCTGAGCGTCCTTTTTTTTTAGTTTCAGCAATTGTCTTTAAATGGTGGTATTTTTGCGGGATTTTTGTTGTTTTTTTGTTTTTTTTTGTTTTTGACAATATTCCAGCAACGCGGTTCTACAGAAAACAAATTAGTAGTTATCCTGCAAATGAAATGTTAGAAAAGTGATCGTGGTTGTTTTTGATTTGCCAGATCGCTCAAAGGCGCAGGAAAAGAGCATACACAACCAACGACCAAACAAATATTAAGAATATGAAAAAGGAAAATAATTATTAAAATGACAGTTGAAAAACAAAGCTAGCGGATCCTGCAATGTTAGAACAAGAAACTAAAAAAAAATTGTGACCGTTTCTGATTTTCTAGATCGCTTGAAGGCGCAAGAAAAGAGCATACGCAGATACAATTGAAATAGTTTTTTTTTTAAAAAATTAAAAATAAATATTAATAATTATTGCAATTAATCATGATTGCGAAATAGCGATAATGATTATGTTCACAAAAAAGAAAAATGATGAAAGAAGAGGGTGAAAACGTTACCGAGAAGTGTTTTCGCGGAAAATTTAAATGTAAGGCAAAAAATTAAAAATAAAAATTATTTTCTAAAGCTTGAGTGGCCTCACGTTTCTGATTTCCAAGATCACTTTTGAAGTGCGAGGAAAGAGCATACGTGTGAGGATGTTTCGTGAAATAAAAATTAAAAAAATAAAATAAATAAAATTAGAATTTTATTGTTTTTTTGCAAAAAAGATAGGTGTTAGAAGAAATGAAACCAAAATTTTTCTGTAAGTTTAAATCTAAAAATTATTTTTTCATTGCATATATCTTTTCAATACCTTTCTGTTAAAAAAAAAATGAAGTCATTCCGAGTTCGGGAGCAAAAGTTATGGCTTCCGGAAGATGGGCTACGAGAACGCTCTGAATGAAAATTTTAAACGTGAGAAAAACGTCCCGGGAGCTGGTTTTTTTTATTTTCTGACTTCTATACTTCACCTGAGAAGCTAAAATTTTGACAGCAAGGTTAAAAAATAAAAATAAATAGAAAGAAAGAGTTAGATCATAAAATGATTGACTAAAATAAAAGAAAGAAAAAAATAGTAAATGATTAACTTCCTACAAAACAGTTATTTTAGCAAAAGGAAATAAATAAATATATTTTCCGGATTGGTTGTCCCATGACAGTAAGATAATAAACTAATGGCTAGTTCATGTGTTTCTTCAGATGACGAGTAAATAGCAAAATCAAAACTGTCAACTAAACACCAAGCACCGAGGAGATCAAAGACAGATGAGCTTCAGAGTTTCATTGTTGCTATAACCTGCAGATACACCACAAGACACCACACAACAAAAACACTACCCAAAGTGTGAAGGTTAACCAAAGAAGACCAAAAGGAACAGAAAAAGAAATAATAATAAACAATAATAAACAAAGAACAAATAAAACCACTAATTGAGAAAGTAATGGTAACAGATCGAAAGTCCCACCGGGCGTGCCAGAATGTAAGCTAGGAAAAATACACTACTAACAAGGAAGTAAAATACCAATAATCATACCTCCTCCTTCGCGTTCCGTAGCAAACCTCAGAATGGGCTAGGAAACTTGGATTGAGCCCTGATTTTGTGATATGTAGGTGCTTTTCTTCAAGACGGAGCAAGACCTTCCTGCAACAACGATCCTCTTACTTTGCACTAGATGGGAAAAAGGATTATGAGGCTATTTTGGCATTAGGACTAGGCAAAAGGATGTTCTTTGCTCAAAGGATGCAAGAACTTAGATATGGCATGAAAGCTTATTCTCCGTGTGTTTAGAGGGGAGGGGTAAGGTTGTATTTATAGCCTGAGGGAGTGATTAGCTTAAATTAATTTAAGTAATCATGGTTTGAAAATGTGGGCAAGATTAAGTGGGTGGTTTGAAAATGTGGGCAAGATTAGGTGGATGGTTTGAAAATGTGGGCAAGATTAGGTGGATGGTTTGAAAATGTGGGCAAGATTAGGTGGATGGTTTGAAAATGTGGGCAATATTAGGTGAGTGGGGGCCACGAAGAATGGGTGAGGATTTGAATTATATTTTTAATTCATAAGTGGAGGATTTTAGGTGAGTGGGGACCACGAATGGTGGGTGAGGATTTGAATTTGAATTTTTAATTCAATAGTGGAAAAACATGGAGAATAATGACATGTTGTGAGGATTAGATTATTTTTAGATTTGGAAATGGATAATTAATCAAATTATATTTGATTAATTCGAAGTGTATTTTTGTGGGAAATGAGGAAGGGAAATTAATTGATTTAGGATAGATGTGAAATTGGGGTGTCTACATTTGCCCCTCTTTGGAAGGGTACTATGAAAGTAGTGTCCTTTCAAACAAAGTAGACGGTATGGGGGAAGAATTCAATCTACTTTTTAAAAGGTAGAGTGAATGTTTGTTGGGGAGAATAGAAAGTGGTGAGTGACGGATGTCATGGTATCCTCCAAGACAAAAATGTCATGAGAAGATGTGATTATGGATAGATGTGGTGATGCCCCCTCGAGAGGATTGACGAGAATGAAATATACGACAGAACTCTCGAAAAGAAGGGAAATGGATTTGGTGGAGAAGAGGACGATAATGGAGTGGAAGAGACTGGAATGACCGCACGACGCAAATGGAGAAATGATTCAATCGACCTTGAATGCTAGGTGTGAGGGGGTGTGGGAAAGAGAAAAGGGAATGGATAGGAGTGGGGGTTGATTATGAGAAGAGTAGAGAGGGAAATAGGGGAGGGGAACAAAAGGAATGAAAAGAAATAAGAGAGAGGGATGATAGGAGAAGAAGGGAATGATGAAGGACAAACAAGGCAAAAACAAAAAAAAAAGTGACAGAGGGGCGAGGGTGAAGGGGATAAAAGAGAGAGATGTGCAAAATGAAGGAAGCAACAGAGATAGTAAAGAGGGATGCATGGAAGTGAAAAAGCAGGAAACGGGAAAGGATAAATAAGAAGGAGAAAATGAGGTGGGAGTAGGGGGTGAAATAGAGGAAAATAGAAAGAGGACAAAAGAAGAAGTAGAACGGAGAGAAAAAAAAGAAACTATGAGGGGCGAGGAAAGTGTGAAAAAGAGGAGAGAAAGGAAGTGAAACATATACAGAATGAACGAAAAGGTAGGGATGGTAGAGAAAAGGGGAAGTGGTAGAGAATGAAATGAGGATACTACGATGATGGGAAAATAGAAAAAGGATGTATGATGAAGATAGTAAAGATAGTGAAGAGGTCAAAGAGGAGATGGAAAGATGGGTAAGAAGCGACAAGAAAGGGTGGGAGTGAGGGAAAAGAATAGGAGAGAAAAGAGAATGGGGGATAGAAGAGGCAATGCCAATGAAAGGATGTTAGGGAAATCCCCTTGACAATGAGTGGTGGGGAAGGGTGAAAGAAAAAATGAAGAAAAAGAGAAAGCGAATGAGGACTGGAAAGGGTAACGCCAACAAAGGGACGTTAGGGAAAACCCGTTGCCAATGAGTGGTGGGCTTAGAGGCGGGAAGGAATGAAGGGAAACTCTAGAAGGTCCAAGGGAGTGAATGAGGTCGTGCGGAATGAGGAGTGATAATTTTTAGGGAAAACCCGTTGACAATTATGAGTGCGGGAAGAGAAGATGATGATGAAAGAATGATATAGGAGTATTAACAGTAATGGCGAATATGTGTGTGGGTAGAAATGTAGGGGGAATGTGAGAAGATGAAGGGGAAAGAGTGAAGAAGATGGGAGGGAGGAGTTGGGACGAAGTGAAAGTGAGGAGAGGATGGGGGAGAAGTTCACGATGACAAGTTAAGTGTAGGGAGGACCCTGACATAAGATTGTCATATGATGGAAGTGGTTAAGTAAGATTGCCATGTGAGCAAAACTGGAGATGAAAAGTGGTCAAGCGAGAAGTGGTGTTTGCGAGAAGCAAAAAGGAGGTGAAAGGATGTGATAATGGGGAATGAAGAGGAAATATGGATGGTGAAGGGTGTGTAGTGATGGGGAAAGGCAAGGAGACAGATCATCCTTAAGAGGGACTCTTAAGTGAGATCGCCATGCCGGGTGAGTGGTTAAGTAAGATCGCCAAGCTGAGAAAGAAGGATGATGTTAGAGTTGGTGGTAAAGGGGTATGACAAAATGGACTGAAGGGGAACCCTCAAGTGAATTTTCCATACTACGAGAGCGTGTAAGTAGGATGACCTAGGCATAAGGTGGATTTGGGGAAGGATGAGAAAAGAGTGAGTGAGGTATGCCGAAGTGGTATATGATATGAGATGAGGTGATAATAAGAAATAAAGGACACAAAGGAGTATAACATGAATGGATGAAGGAATATATGTAGTGGAGGGTGGAGAGTGTGAGGGGAATCCTTAATTGGGATGCCCACGTGGTGAGAGTAATGATGCAGGAATGGGAAGTAGAAGAGGTGGAGTTGGAAGATGTGTTTGGTGGTGATGGTTATTTTTAATGAGAGGGCATGTGGTGAAGAAGCTTCTACAGCGGGAAGATCTTAGGGAGAGGGTAAACCTCCACTGAGGATTCCATATAGAAGGGGTTATTAAGTAAGATTGTCAAGCGGGAAGAAAACGGGTGAAAGGAAAGAATACCAATGGGTGAGAGGGGACAGGAATGGTGAGAAGGGTAATATGGGTATAAGCGGCGGAGGAGTAAAAATGAGAAGTGAGAATGAATGGATCAAATACATGGTGATCATGGTGGGGGAGAAGGAGCTGCTGGATAGTGAATGCTACTTGAGAAAGATCGTCAAGTAGGATTCGCAAACTGCAACGGTGATCAAGTAGGATTCGCAAACTGGGGAATGCATTAGTATGGGTGAATGGATGGGGTGCAAAGTAAGATGTTGATCATGCAGGAAGATACTCACGTGACGAAAAGCATCTTAATTTTAATATAGCACATAACAGGATGCATCGTGATATAAAAGACCAGGATGACTAGACTGTAATATGCATGATAGCATAGACAGGGGCCATCAAAAAGGTTTGATGCCCTAGTACGATATGCAAATGGAAGAGAGCATAGACAGAGGCCATCAAGAAAGTATGATGCCCCAGTACGACATGCAATCAGATAACATAAGAATATTACAGAGAACACCAGGATATATAAAATCAAGATGCCCCCTGTAATATATCAAGATACAAGAAAGTAATTAATAATTTGCCACTAATAATGCAACACAAGAACTAGTAAACATGTCCCTAACGTGTTCCACAGTGATGATTGATTAGATGTGCCCCCAAGCAGAGGTACAATGGATTGGGCCAGTCTCCTCAAACAAGGAAACAATGAGAGCCGGATTTTCCCCAAGCGAGGATTCACGCGAGGAGAAGTGGTTTGAAATTGGTAGTCATAAGGTGGTTGGACCATTCGTTTGGGATAATAGTTCAAAGGATGAACTGTGTTACTTATTGAGTTTTTACAATTTTGTGGATGTTTTTGGTCTTTTGAAAATTTTACAAATGTTCTAATGTTTTTGTTTTTGGATTTTTTGATTTTCTAATGTTTGTTTTTGAATTTTATATTTTTTTTTTTTGGATTTTCTAATGTTTTTGAATTTTTATGATGTTTACACTATGTTTGGATTTTTGACGATTTTCAAATGTTTTTGGATTTTTGGATTTTTACACTGTTTTTTAGGATTTTTGACGATTTTCAAATGTTTTTGGATTTTTGACGATTTTCAAATGTTTTTGGATTTTTGACGATTTTCAAACCCTATTTTTGGATTTTTGACGATTATCAAATGTTTTTGGATTTTTTTACGATTTTCAAATGTTTTTTGATTTTTACATTGTGATTGACAATTTATGGACCAGAGTGCAGACTTATTTTTGAGAGACGATGTACCGTGTTCCGCATTGTAACTTATGCTCAAAATAACATAAATTCACTTTCCATTGGCATGATATGGTGGTGATGATATGATGAAAAGAATTCCAACTCCATTCTTGACTCCACACAACTAGTAAGATGTGTGGGCTCATCACCAAGAATCAAGAAGGACGTAGGAGGTAGATAATGAATATAGAGACAAATGCTAACAACAATCCCTTTGGAAAATTGTGACTCCATTCTTCATAATGGTACTGAACCGGTTTCAAAAATGGCTTTCACTTTATGAGTCACATGCTAGACTTAGACAGTTATGTGGCCTACTGATTGATAAGATATGAGGTTAAGGGATAGTTCTCTCTTCACTTAGGCATCTAAATTACGTGTTTGGGGATTCTATAATTTGTAAGCACTATAAGATTTTGTATTTTTGAAATGACTACCTATGCCTTGCCCCATGCTACTAGTGAGAAGCAAGGGCTCATCACCAAAGGCAAAGTATAGGT
This sequence comes from Taxus chinensis, assembly GCA_019776745.2. Taxonomy (NCBI): domain Eukaryota; kingdom Viridiplantae; phylum Streptophyta; class Pinopsida; order Cupressales; family Taxaceae; genus Taxus; species Taxus chinensis. Next base: position 36,033,012 of record CM034148.1, on the reverse strand, counting down.
GAGTGAATTCCTTTTTGTCTTTTTTTTTTTTTTTTTTTTTTTTGTTGGGAGTTTGTTTTATTTTATTTTTTTGGAATATTTTGCAATGTTTTTATGCTTGTATGAGAATGACCCTCTACGCTTTGCCCCATGCCACTTGTAAGAGGCAAGAGTTTATCACCGAAGACAAGACGTAGACGAGTAAGGGCACCTTCCTCCATTCCCAGTCTCACACTACTAGTAAGAAGTGTGGGCTCAACACCAAAGACTATGAAGAACGAAAGATGTGACAATGAATTATTCATAAGTTATTGAATTGATGGATTTTTTTACAATAGTGCTTTGTATTTGGGAAGAAACATTTGCCCCCAATCTCAGCCCCACACGACTAGTAGGACGCGAGGGTTCAACACCGAAGACTGAGATGGACGACCAAACGAACTGGGTAACGAAGTTTAGAGCTTTGTTATGAAAGAGAGAATGTATTAGAAGGGGATATATTACCATCAATAAGCTTCTAGGTATGACCATAGAGGAAAGCGACTGAAAATCTGAAACTGATAGAAGTATGATGCTCACAAACTTAATAGGATTTATATTAGCACTTGTCTCATGATGATAAATATGAAGATGTGATTTTGATAAAGAAAATATCTGCCAATGGAAATGAATGAATTTAAATTATTCGGAAATAAGCAAGACAAAAGGAACAATGTACACGTTGTTATTTCCTGGAATATAGAGTTATTTCAAGAATAAAATTTCTTTGAATGGAATACATTCATGGGTTTTTCAAGGACTTGGCCGGTGTCAATGGCCAATTTATAAGCTCCAAACCCAAAACTATCTATGATTTCATTGGGCTCAAATTTTTCTTGTTTGTCTCGTTCTTTGGGTGTGTTCTTTCGATTTTCTTTGAGAATGAAATCGATTGACCTTAAATTTTCTAGGTTTGAATTTTTTATGGTAGCTATGTCGTAGCTGATTTTGATACACTTGAAGATGATCTAGGGTATTAAGTCGTTTTTCATCAAGAAGCTCAAGTTTATTAAGGTGTGACTGTCGATAATAATATTGATTGATTACATCTTTGAGGGATATTCTGAAGGATGAGAATTCAACCTTGACATGTAAAATAGCTTCCCAACCATAAATAAAGTAGAAGGGAAGTGGCTCCAATAGGTGTGTGATAAGATGTGCAGTAAGCCCAAAGAGCGGGATAGATTTGGTTAAGCCAATAGCTTCCATGTGTATTGACAATGATGGTTTGTGTTATTTGGTTTGTTGCTTCTATTTGTCTTATTAATTGATTGTTTTAAGGATAGATTCATGATTAAAGATGAAAAAAGTGGCGTAAAGATATTCCTGGGTATACATACCTCGTTAGAATGTATGCACATAGAAGTCTTGATAGGTGAGAATAATTAGTGATGAGATTCCTGTAAGATCGATCGTTGAAAGCATGATGGACACAATAGGTTGCATTGTCGCAAGTGGCCAAACTCGATGTGGTTGTGTTTCAACAACAAGGCTAGAGATGTTAGGCATAAGAGCAATAATATTGGTTGATGATAGTGTCTAATCAAGGTTAATGGTACTTGTTGATGGAACAATATATCTGTAGTGTGAAAGACAGTGTTGGAATGTTGTTGTCAAGGTTCAATGTATGGGAGTCTTGAAACGAGATCAAGGTCTCGTTAGATGTTGGAAGAATGTTGTCACTTGAAAACAGTGCTCGGTTCAATATATGTTTGGGCTGAAAGAGAGTCTTGAAATAAGTTCAAGTGCTCAGTAGATGTTGGAAGAATGTTGTTGTCCAAAACAGGTTCAATGTATGTTTGAACTAATGGAAGGAAATTTGAAGAAGATATGGTTTGGTTTGGAATTAGAGAGTCTTGACTGTTGTCGTCATGATCTCGTGGAATTTCAGTATATATAGGAGTTTCGACAGTAGTCAGCTCTTCATGGAAAGTTGTGATATTGGATGTGTTGTTGGTTGCAAGAGCATTGTCATCAAGTTCTACAGATGATGACGTTGTCGTCAATTAAGTCTTGGACGTAATTCTTAAATCGTACACATTTATCTATGTGATGACCATCAATGCGATGAAAGTCACAGTATGTGTTAAGTTTGTACCAACATGGCTTAGCTTCCCCTTTGACAAAGGGTTTTGTAATTGGATATCTTTATAGTTTAGCCTCTTTTAGTTGATGAAAAACACTAGAGAGACTTTCTCCAAGAGGGGGTAAACTGAAAGTTGGAGCTTTATGTGAAAAACATGATTTCTTCATTAAGGTTGTATGATTAGGCTTTTTGGGTGATCGCTCATTGATTTGGGTAGCCATATGAGAGAGTTGTGTTGTAAACCTATCAATTTAAGATTCTAAAATTTCATTAGGGCTGGGGCATGTGGTTCAAGCTTGTAATACCAGCATGTTTGAAAGAGAGGCTGAGAACTAAGAAAGGTGCCAGGAAGTAACCAAGCCCAGTCTGGATAACATAGTTGTAGACTCTGGCTCATACAAAAAAGAAAAACACCAAAAATGGTTAGCTTTTAGCATGGTGGCTACATCTCTCTATGTAATCCTAGTTTTCTCATGGATTGTCTGAGGTGTTGGAGGATCACTCAAGCCTCATTGGAAATTTGAAAAATCATAGTAAGCTATGATGGTGCAATCTGCACATCCAGATTGGGTCAACATGTAGCTATAGTTACTCTGTCTCCATAAATGCGAAATCCACTTGAAATGTAATTTTTAATCATTGCTGGCCTGATTTGGCTTGTCATTTCTGGACTTTTATAGATCACTCTTCCTTGCATCAGAATCTCTGGGTGGCTTGACATGGAGTTCCACTGAAGTCATGAAGTCTTATAGACTCAACATGTAGAAGGAAGTCACAAAATTCCATAGCTTGTAAGTGGTCAAAGGGCGTACAGAAGTCCATCCTATGAACTCAATGTCTTCAACAAAAATTTCTAGGTCCAATTGAGCATCTGCAAATGTGAAGTTTGGGAGTTATGGTAGCCATGTTTCTGCAATCTCAATGTTGTCTCACCTTCTGTCAGCTAGGCTTTTCGTGCAAATGGCAATAGATCTCGGCAATCTACTAAGCCACCTCCGTCTCTCATGGGTTCAAGCTCGTTCTCCTAGCCTTTTTTATTGAATATTTTCTCTAAGTAAAGCTGGACATTACCACATGAGCATGTGCCACCACACCCAGCTATTGTTATGGGCCTATAACATACATAGAGACAGTGTATATTACCATGTTGGCTAGGATGGTCTTCATCTCCTGACCTCATAGGCTCAGCTTGGCCTCATGCCATCCCAAATGATATCTATTTATTTATCAGGCGTGATACCACCAGTGCCAGGCTGCAAATCTCACCTTCTTAATATTAATTCATATTAAGACTATGGATCAATTTTTAGTAGGTGTTTGCAATTTGTTCAATAATGGCCATCATGGTAATCCACTCTATTAATCTAAAGAGATGTTGAGTCAGTTCCCCAAATATCTGTAGACATTATAAATTCTGGTCATTTAGTCCTAAGACTTTATGAGAATTTTGTGTATCTAGTAGATGTTGGTATATGGCTAGATGGAAGATTTTAAGATACTGGTATTTATTTATCCCATTCAGTGCAATGAATATTTTCATCTGGTGTAGGTATATGGCCTCAACATAGTAGCACCACATATGTCAAAATAGATAAAAAAAAATCTACTAATAAAAAGGATGCAAATAAACTATGCTGTATTGCTCAAAATATTACAGTTTATTGATCAATTAGTTGAATAGAAAGAGTCCAGCCACTTCCCAATATGCATAACAAAGTCAGATTAATCAGAATTTTCAGTTCGGAGAAAACTATCTTCTAATGATCAAATTTATATCTAATTGCAGGTTGGCCATTAGCTATTAAAGTCTCATGATTATTATAGTCCAATGTCATCCTCAACTATAGAATATAGTATTTCTATCACCCCTGCCCATGGAAAAAATCCCTGATGTACATCATAGTATCAGCCATTAGGATGTGGAAAGTTTTGAAGAAGGTGATAAAAATGATTTAAAATTATGGTATGCTAAAAATCCAAGATAAGGACCTTGAAATTGATATCTCTTTGAATTTTTTAGATAGATGTATTTAATATATTCGTACTTGCTATAAATAATTAAAAATATATATTTATAACACATTATTTTAACAATAATACATTTTAAAAACAAGATAAAGTAAAATATATACTAGCCTTATGGAAAAAAGAACCTTTAGGGAAAACAATATTTTAACTAAAATTAAATATAAAGAGGTGAGTCAAAAGTAGATGTCCCTATTATATATGAAAAAAAAATGATACCCTGATATTTTTAAAACGTAAATATATACCATTTTGTATACTTTTTTTTATTTCTCATCAATTGGTCTAGATTACACGTCATTTGTGTGTTTGTTGGATCTCATCATGCCTTCCTAATTTCATGTCCCCTTTCTATCTTCCACCTCCTTTATTATAAGTTTATGGTCTAATTTTGTATAGAGTGTTGGAGGTAGTCCTTTGCCCACCATTAAGAATGATGCCTCAAGACATGGATTTGGAATTGTCTTCCTATAAGATGGTCAATCCCTTCCCTTTACCAGTAAAGCCCTTACTCGGGAAAAAAAAAAAAATGCTCGCTCCACCTATGAGATGGAAACACTATCTATCCTTCATGAAATTAGTAACTAGTGCCCATACTTGATCATACAATTACACTTCTGCATCAAGTCATACCGCCAAAACATTAAGTACTTCTTGGAGTAACAAGTCTCTTCCCTTAAGCAAAAAAGTTAGGTCACCAAACTCGAGAGATAATGACTATGAGATACCCTAAATAAGAAGGGTAAAGAAAATTTCATTGTTAAAGCTCCATCTTGCTAGTACATGAGAAACAACAAAATTTATGTGTCATATCCAAACCCATTCTTGAATTGTTGAAAGAGGTCAACAAGGAATGGTCTCAGGGTTCCCACACCTAGCAAATCATCAATGAAATTTTAAATAACCCATTTTACAACCCACGTTACTCTTGGGATGGCTATTATTTTCGCCAAAAGGTTGTTTGATCTTTTTAATTTACTCAACACTTTAGTCACGACTCACAAGTATTGCAAGAACTCTATAAATCCACTTCAGCGGGCCACTCAGGGTCCCTAAAGACATACGAGCAGGTTCGCTTCAATTTTTTCCTTGGAGGGCATCAAACATGACACATTTTAGCACATCAAAGAGGAAATAGTTTCGAATCTAAGGCTGCTCCAGCCCTTTGTTTATTCCAATCAGGGTAGGGGCCGATATTTTTTGTGGGCTTCATTGAAGGACTTCCCAGGTTAGGTGAGAAATTAGTGATATAAATTAGAGAAGTACTTCCTGGGCTCGAAAATGAAAAATTTATTATTTTTGAAACCAAAGCAATCATACATGCGATCTCCACATCTCTGCAACCAAACTGTCACTAGGATTCAATATGGGATCTATTGTGTCTTAGTAAGAACAATTCTCTCATGCCAAGATTCGAGGAAAAAATATTTATAAGGAGGCATATTAGGAACCCTTCATCTGGACTCATTTATTTATAAATTAACTGTTGTAATAAAACATTCAGATGCATGCTTTGTAGAACACCCTCATAGTTATTGGTAATTATCTGACATGTATGTAAACGTAGTAGTTATTTAGAGTAGAATAGTTTAAATATAGAATTTTGTAAGAAAAGTGATGTGGATCCAGCTGCAAGAGGTTGAAATACCTCCAAATCACATCTAAACAATTTGCAGAAAAACCATAAGCTTTAAAATAGTTTTCTTCTCATTTCAAAATGCACACTAATATTTTACAAACTTACAATCTTCCTTTTATTTCCTACTATCTCTAAGAATCCCTAAAATGCGAAAAAATCATAAAACGTAACACACGAGATGGACCCCAATTTTTGTGTACAAAATATGCCTTTGTAAATTAAGGTATACATAAAATCTTGGCTTATTACATAAAACAAAGAAAAAAATATTAAAACTCTAAGTGCTAGACAAGTGCTAGACAAAACCTTCAAAACTATTCGAAGCCAATTTAGACCGCTAGATGAATGAATTAGGCCCCACAAAATTTCTAAAAGTCACCCAAAATTTCTAAAAATTTGGAATGGCATGTCACTAATAAAACTATAACATCGTGGAAAATTTCAAGACGATTCGATGTTCGAAACAAAACTTATGGTTTTCAAAAGTTATGTTCCCGCATCATTCTCCCATGATTGAAAATAATTCTGCTCCTGTGAATGCAGTTAATGAAATTCATCAAAATTTCCCATGCTAATCTTCTTCAACTCCCACTCAAGAATCTAGGTATTTTCTTCCTATTGCAAGCCTTCCCACTATATCAAATATCTTTTGTAGCTCCCATGCCTAGTAGTGACTATCTTTTGGTCCAAGACACGCATTACCCTCTCCTTTTTCTTCTTCGCCATCTGTTGCTCCCACTTTATTTATTCCTCCTCCATGAAATTTTTCTCATGACCTAGAAACTTATATAAGTCAGAAACATTACAATCTAGTGAAATAGCAAATGCGTTAGGTAGCTCCACCTTATAAACATTATCACCCATTTTCTTTAGAATCCTACATTACCTGATCTTCTTATATTTTAGTTTATTATATGTCCCCTTTAGAAAAAAAACCTTTCCAAGATGAACCCTCACCATATCTCTTCTTTAAATACATTTGCTCTCCTAATGGCATCTACAACTACTTTATATTTCACATTACTAACTTTTATCTTTTCCCTCACTTTTTCCTGTAATTGTAGCATTTGTTTTGCAAATGCATCTGCATCATCAATGGTTGTATCTTCACCATGTAGCACAATCAGATTTATGAATCCCTTGGAATTCCTACTATAGACCATCTAAAAAGGATACCTCCTTTTTGACCTGTTTACCAATCTTTTATAAGAAAACTCAGCTTTTGGTAAAGCCAAATCCCATTGTTTTGGCTTTTCTCCAACTATGCAATATAGGAGATTTCCTAAGATTTTGTTCACTACTTCTATCTTCCCATTAGTCTGGGGGTGATATGGACTACTGAACTATAGTTATGTCTCCATTTTCCTCCATAGGGTCTTCTAAAAGCAACTCAAAAACTGTGTCTCGATCTCAAGTGATCATTCTTGGAACTCCATGAAACCTAACCACTTTTGAAAAAACAAATCTACAATTCTAGGAGCATCATTAGTTGTCTTACAAGCAATGAAATGTTCCATCTTAGAGTATATATCAACTAAAAAAAGATATAATCATTCCCTCATTGTGTGTTAGGAATTCCTAACATGAAATCCATACTAAAATCAACCCATGACCCTATAGAGATAGGTAATGACATATACAAACTAGTGTTCTGTGCATGGCCCTTAGCCATTTGGCACACTCTAAATATGGATATGATCCTACTTATGTCCCTCTTTACCTTTGGCCAATAATAATTTTCTACCAGAAGAGTAATTGTTTTACTTATACCAAATTGTCTAGCCAACCCCCTACTACGCATCTCTCTTATAATATTTTGTCTCGTTGAACCAAAAGGGATGCACAATTGTCTTCTCCTAAATAGATAACCATCCTACATAAAATAATCAGAAGAACCACTACCCACTGAAGGGTAATAACATTCTCTCACAATATCACCAAATTTTGAATCACCTTCATACAATTCCTTAACTACCTCAAACCCTACTATTTCATTTTCCATTGTTATCAAAAGTGCTACAAGCTTACTCAAGGCATCAACAACTTGATTCTACTTACCCGAATTATGATTTAAGAAAAAAAAAAAATTCTTGCAAAAATGAAACCCATTTTGCATGTTATTATTTATTTTCTTCTGTGTGTTTACATACCTCAATGCTTCATGGTCAGTGAAGAATACAAATTCCTTAATTTCCAAGTAATGTCTCCAATACCTTAATTCCAAAACAATACCATAAAATTCCACATCATAAGTATAATATTTCCTCCTGACATCATTTAGCTTTTCATTGAATAATGCAATAATTCATCCTTCTTGACTCAGTGCAACTCCAATCCCAACATGTGAGGCATCACAATCAACCTCAAATACCTTTCTAAAATATGGAAATACCAAAATAGGTTCCTCTCAAACTTTCTTCTTCAATAATTAAAAACTATCTGTTGCTACCTTGGTCCATAAAAACTCCTTTCCCTTTGTACACTTTGTTATGGGTGCGTCAATGCTACTAAAATTACTTAAAAAATTTTACAATCCATGAAAACTATGAACCTTCACCACATTCCTTGTTATAGGCCATTCCAAAATTACCTTCACTTTTTCCTCATACATCCTCACTACATCCTTTGAGATGAAAAACCTAAAAAAATAGAATTTTCTGAAGAAATATACACTTCTTTGAGTTTTCATACAAAATCTCTTTTCGTAAAAATTATAGCACCAATTTCAGATGTAACAAGTGTTCTTCCATCGTCTTACTGAATATAAAAATATCATCAAAAAAGACAACCAAAAACTTATAATTTTATTCTTGTAGTACTTTGTTCATCAACCTCATGAATGTACACGGTGCATTAGATAGCCCAAACGGCATTACCATCCACTCATATAATACAAATTTTGTTTTGAAAGTTGGTTTCCATTCATCCCCTTCACAGATTCAGATATAGTATTACCCACTCCGCAAGTCAATCTTACTAAAATATCACGCTCCTATTAGGAAATCCATCATATCATTCAATCTTGGAATATGGAACCAATACTTAATTGTGATTTTATTTATAGCCCTACTATCCACACACATTCTCTAGTCTCCATCCTTTTTAGGAGTCAATAACACAACATTTGCACATGGACTCATGCTTTCTCTCACTAACCCTTTCTGTATTAGATATATCAATTTCATGTTCAACTCCTCACTCTGTGTCAGAATCATCCTATAGGATTCCTGATTTTGAAGGGCCAATCTTGGGATCAAATCAGTATGGTATTGTATATCCAACTTTGGAGGTAACCCATTTGGTACCTCATCTAGTATGACATCTTTGTATTCTTTTAATACCTTTATTGCAGTGTCGGGTATACCAAATACCTCCATTTCCACCTTTTTTGAAATCATTGCATAACAAAAATCAACTTCTTCCAATTCTATAACAAACTCTTTTGTAGCCAATAAGCCCTCAATCTTCCCTTCTTCCTTTAAGGGTAATAAGACCACCTTTACATCATCCTTCCAAAAAGTATAAGTTTTTTTCCCTCTATCATGTGTAACCTTTATATCATATTTCCAAGGCCTCCCTAGTAATATATGGCATGCATCCATCGGGATAACATCACACCACACCTTTGCAAATACGAATTTTTGATATTGTTTTCCCTCACCCCACGTTTGCTCCCTTTATTGGCCATTATGTGTTGTGTTGTCATTGATGTCAACCCCATTGATGGAAATGAGTGTCATGTGGTCATGTGAGTCTCCATAATGTGTTATTCAGGTTTCAAGTATGAATTTCTTGTGGTTTAGTAAAGTTTAGTATAGTCCTGGTGCATGGTTGAGTGAGCTAAGTCACTATTTAAGATATCTAGAGTTGGTTGTAGGTTTTCATGAGGTCATACTTGGTCCTAATGATGTTTCATGAGTTTTTATGGGTTTTCATTGAGCCAACATGGTCAGTTCATGGGTTTCCATGGTTGAGTCAGGGCATTCTAGTCTTATTTCTAGCCCTGAAGCATTTGGAATGAGGTAGAGGCTTGAGAATTAGATATGATAAGTATGTTTGGAGCATCATAGAAGAATTTTGACACTGTACCTAAGGTTTATAGTGAGTTTCAGGTCAAAACTCATATGTATGATGCATATTTGGCATCCTTGGGAAGCAAACATTTCAGAACAGGCATTTTAGCACATGCAAATGAGATTGGATAGAGAGTTTCAGAGGTACCTGAGATATATGGTGAGAATGGAAAGTTAGAGAAGTTTTTCATGGTTCTTCATGCCAAATTTCAGGTCATTCTGAAGAAGGAATTTGAAGTTATGTAAGTTTTGGGAAAACCAGGTAAGTAATAGTGTGTTTTTGTGACAAGAGCTGAGCTTCTAATACGTGTTGTGGATTGTATAATTTGAATGGTGACATGAGATATTTAGAATATCATTTTAGGTCAGTTTCTTATTTTTTAAAAAATTAATTAGTTTTTCTAATGTCACGTTATTATAAAACCATCGTTAATAAGATAAAGTGGTTTAAAACCTTAGCTAAGAGCAGCATGTAAAATAATAGGTATAGTGAACGTATTTTGACCAATTACTAAAAATTGATGATTATATGTTGTATATGAATCTTTCATATTTCCAGAAAGGTATGTTAGATCTTGTGACCATATGTGGGCCCCACTTGAATTTGTTTGTTTCTAAAGAGTTGTAGTTTAAGGAATTTTTTTCCAAATGAGATAATGTTTAAATTGGAATTTATGATATCCCAAGAGTTTTTTATTGATGTTTAATTTCATGGTTATGGTGAAATAGTGCAAAAATGTTCCCTATTTTTGTTAGATGGTATTTGGGGCAGTTTGGAGCAACTTATAGTAAAATTGATATTTCAAGAGCTACATGGGGAGTTATGACTCCATTCAAGCTTTTTTGAGAATATTATTCAGATATTTTTCCAATGGTATATCAAAATTTAATATTACATATGGTATTCATAATTTATGACCTGTTCTTTTAGGGTCAACTCTTGAAGGTGCTCATTCTAGTCAGGTGTAAATAACTTCAAGAGGTAAAATGATGTTTATGATTTGTTCAAGCTTGGTAAAGGTTTTTTATGGATTATAAATCATTTTTAAATATGTTACATTATTTTTTTAATCTTGGAAGTGGTTTTTGATATGTTTGAGAAAGTTGGGCTAAGTGTCAGTTTTTGAGTCAAAGAAAGGATAAAAAATAGTTTACAGAGATCTATTTGGTTGAAGGCCTTCCTTTTGGAGTTGGAAGGATTTATTGTATGTTATGGAAATTTAATTCATATATATTTACAATTAGGTATGTATTATATCATTATGATGTGTTTTGACCAGTCTTTCAGGTTGATTTGTGAAGAAGTTTGTAGCTGCCATTTCAAGACATTCTTATTCTTGTTGAAGTTTTGAGTTGTTTGAGGCATGAGATGGATACATTGAAGCTTGATATCACATGGAAAATTAAAAGGGATGAATATTTCATCTATTTTGTTCATTTATAAGTCTTGAAATTATCATCAAGAGTGTTTATCAGTTGAGTTTGGAAAATAGGTTTTTTGGTAATTTGATCTGGTGAAGACAAAACTAGTTATGGTTTGAGACGGTGATTGTTTCATGAGCTATAAATTTGTTAGGGGTGTTATTAAGGTATTTAAATATTCATATAGTGGACACATGCCATAGTTGAGATGTTCTTGGGTTTGTTTGAGGCCTAAATGTGAAATCAGGTTATTGATAGTAGCTATTTAGTGAACGCAATTAGTCATTGGGCCCATTAAATGAAGTAATTTGATTAGTTGATGTAAATTACGACCATGGATGATTTATAAATTTAATGTTAAACATGTGTAATAATTTTTATATCTTGACTATAAATGGTTTTGGTGTAAGGAGATTTTTGGCATTCCAATGGTAGGGTTTTGAGACTTGTTGGTGCATGAAAAGTTGGTTTTGGCTAGGCTGACCTATTTGGGTCATATGTGACCATTGTAATGGATATATTTGAATGTAAATAATGTGTATGGGTTGAATTTATCATGATGTACCGACATCCTTTGGGTTGGAGAGAATAAAATCATATAAAAGTGAAGTTTGAGCTCATTTGGTGAGCTAGTGTTGCATGGGGGAAAAGTGTGACCTAGAGGAGATTTATTTTCAGGTTTGAAGGCATGTATTAAAGGTTGATAAAGTGTGTTTAATATTGAGAAAAGTGTGGAATAATGAGATAAAGTGTTTAAAGTAAAGGAAAGTCGAGAAGGAAGAAGATTGTGCAAGATTGAAGACCTAGGGTATGAACTAGTGTTTGTGAGCTGAATAAGTGATCTCCATTAGTTGTACCAACATAAAAATTTGAGATCATACATATTAATATGATTAGTTGGTGCTTAGTCATCCTAGGGGGTTGTATCCTCCTTGTGGAGTTGGTGCTTCTCTAAATTAGGGGTTGGTGCTCCTTGTAGGGTTGGTACTCTACTAAACTAGGGGTTGGTGCTTCACTAAATCTCTTTTATATATGTAATATATAGGAATATTTTAAGTGGATTGTCATCCCCATGAGGGTTTCCCACTTACATATGGTGTTCTTGTGTTGATTACTTTGTTCTTTCTCTTATGGTTTATGTTGCATATCTTAATAAGCACACATGATTATGAATGTTGCATGAACAATCTAATTGATGAATGTATGGTTTAGTAAATGAAAGAAAAATAATTGTAGGACTGATTCACCCCTGCCCCCCCCCCCCCGCCCCCCCCCCCCCCCGCCCCGCCCCTCAGCCCCTTGTTCTTTCAACACCATTTTATCATCATTTCGCACATTCATATTTCACTTCTTATTTAAATTCCTATTTCTCTCTCACATCCCACTTATTCCTTCTAAAATATCATTTTCTTTACCCTAATCCCATTTTAATCATATCGTTAGTTATCCCCCTTTATCCATTCCTAATCCCTTCTAATTATCCATTAGCTTATCCCTTATTTTAATCACCACATTTATTTTCCCCCTAAATTATATCTTAAAATTATTATTATTTGCACACCCCTAATTATATTTAATTACCCATTAATATATCATAGGATTCTACCCATAAATATCCCCATTTATAACCCCTAGGATTCCCACTTAAAAAATTTAACCCCCCTTATCTGTTAGTTAATTATTATTTACCTAATATATTAATTATGCATCATATAATTAATTATTTAATTAACTTTATTAATTAAATAATGTTGTTGTATGGTTTTAAACCATATTTGTCTTTTATTTCCACATACATAATTGTTATAACAATTTATGTGCTTCTCGGATGTATTTTGGAAGCTGTTGCGAGTTAAGTTTTACCCATGAAACCTATTTATTTGTCTGTACATGGATCTTCAATTCCTATAAGAATTACAACACTCCATTGTATTCTTGGTTGATTGAGTTTAATAAAGATAATCAAGCTTCCGTCCCTGTTGCTCAATCTTCATTTGGTACCAGAGCGAATTGAAGCTCCTGACAAGATTGGAGAAGGTTATAGAGGAAGGAGAATTTGTGGAGAAGAAATCTACAACAATAGAGAGCCAATGTTACCTCTAGTAGCTTCCCAGACCTCCCTGTAAACCCACAACCTCCTGTGTGATTTCCAGGTAAATGTAAAGCATTTTTATTTTGCCTTGGTGCATCATGCACAAGGAAAAATTTGCTTACTGGATGCTATTTTAAAAATAAAAAATATATATATTTTTTTTCCCCATTAGGGGTTTTGTCTCTAAATTGTCTAGTTACAGATAATATTATTTGTACTATCAAATTTGGAGGACTCTATTTATTCTTCTGGAGGATCAAGCTCCCACTGAGCTATTCTAGCTATTTTTTACTATAGGCCAGGTCACATTGTTTTTTGAATGTATTAAAGACCCTGCATGAGGAGTTACCGGGTTGATCATTGCATTTGATCGGTGTATTGAGAGTTTTGTTTGACTGAGCTTTGCATTGGTCCTTCTGTGTGTTGAATTCAACATGAAAGTGACCATACCTGAGTCTCGGAGCCTTTGATCTCTCTACAAAGCGGTGGATCAAACAAACCTGCAGCATAGACAAAGCTACAGATCAATAGAGATCTATTGTATTCGATTGGAAAATTGTATTGGTATTGGTTTCGTTTGTTAAAGTGTATTGGCGTTGTCTACACTCCATGCAGGCCGACACACCGAGCAACAACCTCCATGCAAACCTGCAACAAACAACGAAGCTCCAATAATCTGCACATTTAAACAAAAGAGAAGCAAAAGCAACATGAGATTATCCATGCATCAACAATAAAAATGTAGCCAACTATTAAAACAAATGGTGGAATAAACAAAATCAATATAGCGGCGACCAAAGGTGAAGAAATGGCTTCAAGATCCATTTTTTATGCGAAGCTAAACCCTAATCGAATCCTAAAGGAACACATGCCACATGGATACTCCCTCTAGAAGTGCCACATTTTCATTTTCAAAAGGGTAGTCCATATTTTTTAATATAAAGTTACTTTCCTTCATTTCATATCACAAGTGCTCATTTGAGCCTAAGCGGTTAAGAGGAAAGACTTAGAAGTGGGAGGTTTGGGGTTCAAATCCCACCCCCAACATGAACTTTTGAATTTTGAAATTTGGCAGAAAATTTGGAGAAATCGTCATAGTTGGGGGCATATTTGGTGGAAAAACCACCGCTAAACTGCTAGTTATAGCTAAACAGGCCTCCAAATATTTAGTGAGAAAATCCCTAATTTAGGGAAAAAAAATTCTTTCTCCCATTAAGCCTATTTTTTCATTCTGGGCAACTTTTTCCAAAGGAGGGATAGCCAAAAATTGCATTTTCATTTGGTTTTTTACAATTCTTTGCATTTTGGGTCGTATTGGGCTCTAGAGGCCACCAGGGCCCGTAAAACAATTTCTTTTACCTACCATTCAATTTTTCCATATTTTTGAATGTAAGTTGTATACTTCAGTATATTGTACTAATTTTCAAGTTGTCATAGTCAACTACAAACTTTATAACTACTTATAAACTGGTAGAATATTGTAATAAAAAACAGTCAAAAATTTGTTCTGCAACACTCACAAGATCCTAGATCTCATTCGCAGCATTTGATATATACAATGCCTCTAGGAAGCACTTACGTGCAAAGCCTTCATGACTACTGCTGCACTTAATGCCTAATATAGCTGCAACAGTGTCGTATGAGCATTGACCCTTTAAATCGACGAGGAGTAATTATGTCACAGTGCACACACTATGAGCCATCCCATTTGTTTGTGAACGATTTCACGACATAAATACGGATTGAGAAATTATTTGAGTATATAGCAAAGTTACACGCACGTATGAGGATATTTCTTTGAGCAGGTGTCAATAATGACACAAACCCCTTTTAATATTGTCTTGGTACCACGTATTGAATTCTTTCACGTACGTTAACGCCTCTTTCACGTACCGCCAGGTATATAGAAAGGGCGAGCTTCTTCCACATACCGCCGGATATATCGGAAGGGCATGTATATAGAAAGGTTCAGTATATCAGACTGACGGTATATAGATTGGGAGACCTTATACCTGGAGTGATAAGATCCAAACCCTGTCAGTGATCTCTGCAAAATGGGCACCAATGCCCCTAAATTTTTTCTTCTGGTTTCACAACTACTGAGAGGAAACAACTATGATGTATGGAAGACAAAAATCAAGACATGACTTGAGTTTGAAGAGATCTAGCATGTTGTGAATGGTACTTTGACTAGATCAACAACTAATACAACACAACAGAGGTAGTTTGATAGAGAAGATCAGAAAGACAAACTCATCTTCTTATTTGGAGTGTCCAACGATGTGCAAACCCACATTCGATATGCCGCAACAGTCAAAGAAGCATGGGATAAGTTGAGGACAGTATACAGGGCCAAGAACAAGAATGTTATACTAAATTTGTAGATTCACTTACACACATTGAAGTTCAAATAGAATGAGAAAATCAAAGCTTTTTTAAGAAGAGTTGTAAAGTTGAGGGCTTCACTTCTAGCCCTAGGAGAAGCGGTCTCAGATGATGCTCTCATTCCCATTGTTCTAAGAGCACTCCGCTCTTCTTACTGCATTTTTCTTACAACACTAAATGTGTCAGACACGACCATTAGTTTTGACAAATTAGTAACCTTACTACAACAAGAGGAAGCCATACATAATAAGAATGATGAAGAGGAGTAGGAACTCTCTTCACATCAAAAATGGAAAGGAAAAGGTAAAGGAAAACCTAATTCATATCAAAAGTCCCAAAATCAAAATCAAAATCAAGGGGACATACAACAAAAGAAGCAATGTCTAATCTGCAGAAGAGGACACGACCTAAAAGATTGTTGGTATAATACTTACAAGCAAGGTTCATCAAGCAACTCTATACCTCCACAAAAAACTTACAAGGGACAGTGTAACTACAATCAAGGGAAGAAAAAGGGGAATTGGAAAAGAATACCCCATCAGCAAGGAAATATTGCTGAGCAACAAGAACATTCAAATAATGAAGACTACTTTTTCACTGCTCAATCAAGTGAACCATCAACGTCATCTAGTGATGTTTGGTATGTTGATTCAGGGGCCACTCGACACATGATCGGCCATAGAAACTAGTTTATTTCAATGAGGGACATGCCATTGAAAAATCATGTTTCACTGGGAGATTATTCTTCATATACAGTTTAGGGGATTGGGAACATTTCTTTACCTCTTGGTTCATGCAAATGCAAACTATATGATGTCTTATATGTCCTTGTGTTGAAAAATAATTTGCTTTCAGTTAGTCAACTCCTTGATCACAACCTAAAAATTGACTTTGATAGTCATTCCGGAAAGAAAACATGTTTGATTTGAGACAAATCAAGAGGCTTAAAAATAGTTGCAAAAGCCTCCAATGTGGGATGCATGTTCCAACTTGATTTTGTTCATAGAGACGATCAAGCACTTATGGCTAAGAAATCCACCTCATCACAGTTGTGGCTTCAGAGACTGGGTCATGTAAGTTTCAAGTATCTCGAGACAGTTCGTCAATGTAATATGGTACATAGGCTACCATCTATGCAAAAGGATACAAACAAGTGTCCTCACTGCCTAATAGGAAAACAACATAGAGCTTCGTTTCAAAAGAGTAGATTTCATGCTCATGGAAAACTTGACCTGGTTCATACTGATCTTTGCAGTCCAATACAACCAAGTCATTCTGGGTTCCAATACTTCATGCTTTGTGTTGATGACTATTCAAGGAAAATGTGAATTTTTTGTCTTCACAAGAAAGGTGAAGCATTTGAAACCTTCAAAAAGTTCAAAGTAGTAGGTGAGAATGAAACTGGTCATCACATCAGAACTCTTCGCTCAGATTGAGGGAGGGAATTCACCAATAATGAGTTCAAGTAATACCTACAAACTCTTGGGATTCGTTGATAAATTCCTCCTCCACACAAACCACAATAGAATGGTGTTGTTGAGAGAAGAAATTATACTATCATGGAAATGGTACGATGCATGATTGATGATTCTAGACTTGCAAAGACATTTTTGGTAGAAGCACCAAAGACAACATTGTATTTATTGAATAGAGTACCCACATTTTCTCTTAAAGGAGTAACACCATAAGAAGCATGGTCAAAATGGAAACCATCTATTGCACACCTTAGAGTATTTGGGTGCAAAGCAAGCATGTACATACCCAAATAGAATAGAAATAAGTTACACATGAAGTCACATAAACTCATCTTCATTGCGTACAGTGAAGAGACTCTTTGGTACATATTGATGGATCCAAAGACCAGAAAAGTCTACACCAGCAAAGATGTTGAGTTTTTTTAAGAAGAAGGAAGAAGAGTCTCCTCCTCTAGACTCACCAGATGTAGATTTTTCTCTAGATGTAAAAATTAAAGTAGCAGTGCACTTCCTTACCTCATTCCTTATACTACTCTAATGACACAATACAAGGTGAAACCATTTGGCTGGGTCAATGAGAGGATCATTGTGCCTCAATCCCTATCACATCAGATGAAAGTCCAAGTTGTCCATATTTGGACATTTAGTCCTCTCTCTCTTCTTACGGTACCTATCCCACTACTATACAGTTAGGTACCTCTCCTTGTGCATCCCCTCTAGCTCCTGTCTCATAGTATTCCTCTCTTGACTTGTAGAATCTAACTCCACCTACAACCAATCTATCTCGATATCACCTCCATCTCCACCCTCTCCACCTGTTGGTACTCCTACCTCTCCTCCTGTAGGAACTTTTGCCTCGCCTCTTGTGTATGCTACCTCCTCGGTGGAATACTCCGCCCAATGTTGTGTCCACTAGTCTACATACTGCTCTCCAACCCCCACATCATCATATTTGTCCCATGGCTCCACCTCCTCTACCAGTGGGTCTACTATGAGAGGGATGGGTAAGTCCCTCTCCATCTCATCCCACTTATATTTTTTAGGACCTCTAGCCAGCACCTTTACTACTCCAAAATACCTCATGAATCATGTAAATTGCACCTCCTCAACCATCTCAGGCCTCCTTCTCTGAAACCATCTAACCCAACTCATCCCTGCTAACTATGTGTCTATTCCTAGCCATACAGGGAAGCCTTTATATGGCCTCCATCTAATGTCATCCATAACCAAACTCCTCAACCTCTCCTCATACCACTCCTCACCCCTTTTCCCCTATTTCCGTGATTCTGGTCGGCTCACCATCTCAAATATCCTATAGCCATCTCATTATGATCCCCTGTCACCCATGAAATCCTTTATGGCCTCACAACATTTATGTGCTCGTAGGCTCAACAGTGTAACGAGATGTATACATCTATGTTTTTCCTTCACCCAGATATGTGCATCCATAACTCATAATACACATGCTCTAGCAACATTGTACCAAATGAAAACATTGACTGATACTCCACAGTGTTGTCTAACACCCCTACCAATTCCCATAGAAACATGGCCCCACCTGAATCTAGAATAGTATAACATGAAATCACCATCATAATCAAACATATTAACTGTCTCCCTGACGTCATCGGTTGATATCGTGTTCAATATGGAAGGCCTCTAAAATAAAATATATCTATGTGGTCTCAACCCCAAACAATTGTGTCACTACCCCCATCCTCCCCTCTACTGTAATCGGTAGCACCAGTGCCCCCTGAATTAGTAATATCAAGATGCAATACACATCCTCTAGTGTAATTTTCATCTCACCTATCCTGTGCCAGAATGTGGTTTTCCTCAGATCACATTTTTCAATCAAGGCTATCATAATCCCTATATCTCTCGATACTCTTTTATAATGGCGGAATCCACCCAACCCCATTACCTATAGATATCCCCACTTTACATATGTAACATCCCCCTCAATCCTCTTAAATAAGCCATGGACTTGGTCTCTCAAGTACAGAGTGTCTTTGGCCTGCAAAAACCAACCACACAATCATCTATTAGCATCTAATCATCATAAATCACCATTTTCCATCCAAAAATTATTAAGTTAAACTATAGCCTACCCAGTCAACATTGACCCCCTTCTGATTAGCTCTAAATTGCTTCCGGTTGATGGCCAATGGCCCATTCACCACCAATCGTCCCTTCTCATGTATCAATTTTCCATAAAAATTTCAAAGATTCAACTAAAATTAAAAAACTAAGCTACGGTTTCAATTATTACCGTTCTTCGGATCCTCTAACACTTCCTCACTCTACCTCCAGATTCCATCTCACTCAAATCACACACTTCTCTTTATCTTATAGCTCTTAATCGACAAACTTGCACCATTAAAATGAGCCATATCAGTCGCTCCCATCACTTATATAGGAGTGTCGATCCCAGTTGCTGTCAAATTTCCCTAGTCATCATTGACCTAAGCCAAGTATCCATCAACTCACCTAGTCACCGTTGACCCAACCCAAATTTTCTTATTTTTTCCCATCTTAACCAATATCCTCATCTAAATTTTCTTTCCTTCACCTTAGGCTTGTGTGTCACTCATATCTTATCCTATGTACCTGATTTTGCCTTCCTTTTCATGCATCTACCTATCTTATACATCTTTCCTTACATCTTACCACCCACTTTGTAGCCATCAGTTTTCCCTTCTTAGGGCACCATTTGTCATCTTAAAGGCCACTATTATGGCCATCCCTCCCCATCCTTTTCCACCCAGGATGCATATGTTCGCTTCCTCATGTTTCTAGGAAAGTGCATGCTCTCTTTGCCCCACTTTATTTCTGAGCCATTTGTAAAACCATTATCTTGATCATCCTCACATTTATTTGGGCATTCTTTTAATGTATTCCTTTTTCCTATGGTTCCAATGGCTTGTACATCCATCTGAGTTGATTCCTTTCATCTCGCAGTGACTTTTTTCTAACTCACAAGGTTTGTAGGCCTTTAACCTCACCTCCATTATAGGCCACGCTATGTCCCTACCAATGTTTTTCCAAGCTCACCGCCATATTTTTATTTTATTTTTATCCTATCAAAGGCCACCCCCTTCAATTAGGACATCTTTCTATCTCATTTCCCATCCTTTACATCCTCTTTTCCTTCCTTTCTTAATCTCTTTCTTTCAAACTTGTAATAGACTCCCCTTCACATCAACGATCCCTAGTTTGAGGGGGAGCACCTCAACCATCGACATTCCTCGTCACTTATAGTTTTCATCTCACAATTTCCTTAACACAAACCACTTGACAAAAGGATAAAATGTAGATAACATTTTTTTGTACCATTTTCCCCCACCTCGTGTTTTCTCCCTTTTATCGTCATTTCGCACATTCATATTTCCCTTCCTATTTAAATTCTTATTTATCTCCCATGTCCCACTTATTCCCTTTAAAATATCATTTTATTTACCCTAATCCCATTTTGATCCTATCATTACTCATCCCCATTTATCCATCCCTAATCTCATCTAATTATCCATTAGCTTATCCCTTATTTTAATCACCCCGTTTATTTTTCCCCTAAAACATATCTTAACATTATTATTATTTACACACCCCTAGTTATATTTAACTACCCATTAATCTATCCTAGTATTCTACCCATAAATATGCCCATTTATGACCCCTAGGATTCCCACTTACACCATTTAACCCCCCTTAACCTCTCACTAACCATTTATTCCTCCCATATGCCATTAACTTATCTAAAATAGTTGAAAGCCTAATTTTATCCCTATTTACACCCCCATTTTCACGATTCCCATTACATCCACCTCCAAAGTGTGCAGTCCACTCCTGTCATCGGTGATTCATGGAAATCGTCATTGACCCTATAAATCTGACTCTACCCCTTCTCTCAAGAGGATGAAAATTTTGGATTCTCTCATTATCTTACGGTTTCTATCTATTTTCTCCTCTTCTTGTGATCAACATCCTTCATCTTGAAGCTATCTTAGATCTTCTGCATGAAATTTATGGGGGTTTGAAGACTTAAAGATTGTTTAGCATCATTCCATTATTTTCATCATCTCTCTCTTGCAGGTCTATCAGTTGCTTGGGAATCCTATTATTTCATCAACTGTATTTGATCCTCCCTCATAGTCCCTTCCCCATCCATTTATCTCATCAAAATATCAGATCATGTCTTGGTTGCCATTGACCCAGTCCAGTTTCCATCGACCCAATCAATGTCTTTCATAAAATATTCCCTTCTTTACATCCATCCTATCTCACTACCATCCTTACACACAATCCAACATCCCAAAGTAGATTCTAGTTTGGTCTTTTACATCATCTTTGATCATATCGGTAGTGGTCACCATTGACTATACTAGTTAGCCTCGGGTTGCCATCAACGCTCTTGGGTTTGGTTTTATTTACTAATATTTTATCTTTGTCATATCCATATCTTAGCATCGTTAGCATCTCTTATCTCTATTATTTGGATCCATCTTATACATTATCGTTTATCTATATTTATCATCAAATTGGTTTGACATCCATCCTAGAAATTTATAACTTCTCGGGATTTACCTTGTCACACAACCCACCATCTTATTTTATAATCATTTTTATGTTTATGTTCTATTTGTTTTTCAGGTTATCAATCTCTCAGCAGAAAAGATCTTTTGCGTCTATACCTTCATCATCACCATCATCATCCACATCAGGAGGTAGCCTTAAACCCTCACATAGTTTTGAGTTTCCTGATTTCTTGTTTTCCTCTTCATTAACTTGAAACAGGAGCAGGAAATCTCATCAAACAACATCATCCTCGTAGGTATTCCCAATTGAAAACTTGATAAGGCATATTATATCTATGGTTACCTCATTCCCTTTCTTGAACAATGATATACAATAGGGATATGGGTGTTTATCAAATTTCAAATTGATTTTATCAACCATCACAGTTGAGACCATATTTTCACAACTACCACTATCAATAATAATTTTACATACCTTTCCTCCATAGGCACAACTTGTTCGAAAGATATTTTTCCATAACCAAGAATCAACACAAGCACTATCTTGTTCTTTCACTTTCTATGGGACAATCATTGTCCTCCTTATAAAGAGGGTTTCACACAAGTTTGCACCAACCACCATTTATTCTTTCTCTTCAGATTTAACCAGGTTTACTCGTGGTTGTTCGTCTTGTCATATATCATGTGTAGGATAATACAGACACTCAAAATACTTGTGTCCTTCTTCACCACATTGGTAACATGTATACTACCTTCGGGGGTTATTCAAACCCCATCTTCCATTATAAGCTCTTCCCCTCTTAAACCCCCCACCTATTTAGTAGTTACCATAGATTTGACCAAATTCTTCATGCCCTTCTGCATTAGTGGATTCAAATTTTATAAAATCAAATCTACTTATACCTCTCATTAGAGATGATGATGGCCCTCTCTTTACATCTCTTCTAAAATCATTCCTCTTGTTCTTTTCTTCTTCTTTTAATGTGATTTGATAAGAATCATGTACGCTATGGATCCAAATATTACTCAGTTCATCTTGTATGGTATATATCAACCCATTTACATATCTTGTAGCCTTCTGTTCTTCAGAATCTCCTCTTTCCACTCAAATTGATAGTTTGTACAAATTATTGGTATAATCTTCAATTCTAAGATCCTTCTGTCTTAAGTTTTGAAACCTTCAAAATAGTGTTTAGCCATAATCTAAAGAAGAAAATTTTCTTTCAGGTTCTTCACCATTTTATTTCAATTTCGGATATTTCCCTTTCCTTTCCTGTGTCTTTCATTTTGTAGGTGATCCTACTAGATCAATGCATGTCCAGCCAACTTAGTGCATGAACACTTAAAATTCTTCTCCTCTAAAATGGTTTTCCACTCAAAGAATTTTTCCATGCAATTCAACTAGTCAATCAACTCCTCTAGTCATAACCCTCCACTATAATTAGGAACATTAATATTGATTTTTTCATGCTTTCCCTCTAAGGCTTGGATCAATATCTCCTCAAATGGTCTCTCATTCATGGTGTCTTCATCTCTCTCATTATATTTTTCATTTCCTCCTTAATTTCCTAACGGAGGTAATTCTTCAATATCACTATCTGGGTCTGCATCCCCATTTCCATGTCTCCTTCTAAGGCAAGTAACTTCTCTTCTGAGCTCAAAAACATGTCTCTGTAGCTCTTGCATATGCCTATTCATTTGGGCTAAACCTACCATCTGGCGTCTAGCCATGATTATATAAAATAAAGGCAATAAATTACACGGAAAATGTAATATATATTACCCTCATAGTTCCCACAAGATCCAAACCTCGCTTTGTTATCAATTGATGTGGATCTAGTTGCAAGAGGTTGAAATACCTTCAAAACACACAAATAATTTTAAAAAAAATTAAAGCTTCAAAATAGTTTTCTTCTCATTTTGGAATTCACACTAGTCTTTTACAACCTCACAATCTTCCTTTTATTTCCCACTATCTCTAAGAAAACCCTAAAATGCGAAAAAACCCTAAAACTCAAAAAACCCTAAAAAGTAAAACAACTAGGATGGACCCAAAGTTTTTTGTATAAAATATTCTTTTTAAATTAAGGCGTGTCAAATCTTGGCTTATTACATAAAACAGAGGAAAATATATTAAAATTCTAACTACTAGACAAGTGCTAGACAAAACCACCAAAAAGGTTCGGGGCCAATTTTAGACAACTAGATGAATGAATTGGGCTCCAAAAAAATTCTTAAAAGTCACCCTAACTTTCCGAAAACATTCGCATAGCATATTTCTAATCAAAATCTAACATCTTGGAGAATTTCAAGAGAATCCGAAGATCGGATAAAAAATTATGGTCTCTGAAAATTATGCTCTCGCATCAAAGAAAGAATCTATTAAATATTTTTATTTATCTTTCTTAAAAGAGGTTATCCGCTTTAAGAGTTCCCTTTGATTCTACAATGTAATTATGTTTTTTAATACATTAAGATGTCTCCATTTCTAATTTTCATAGCATATTTTCCTTCAGCTCTTTCACCTATGCCTCCTTTCAAACTCTTTGCAACCCTCTATCGAATCATAAAAACATTTTCTTGGATCTTATTGGCATTCCTATTGTGATCTTATGGCTAGAATTACTGGTTTAATTCAAATTATAATTTGCATAAATGTCTCCACTAAACTTTGTGTATTGATAAATCATTATTTTCATTGAAGCAATAAGATATTGTCAAATTATTAAAAATATAAGCAAGACATGCTGCCATAAATATTTTCGATAGAAATTATGCAGAAACCAAATTTTTTAAATTATATTCTTTTCGCCATTTTTAAATCGAATGTTAACGAGAGCACCTCAATATTTTGATATTTTTATTATATAAAATGTTTAAACTCTTTTCTTAGATTAAAAAATTAGACTATTTCCAATTCCGCACTTACTTTTTTTTATTAATTTTAAATAAATTAATCTGCACCATCTCAATGCTGCAGCCTGCACTCATATATTTCATTCTTAAATAATTTCATTAAACTGGGTACAAACGAAGAAAATAAGATGTATTCATTTTATATTAAAATGCAAAAGACATGTATACACAATGTGGAGACTATAAACACAAATGATTGATGTTGAATTCAGTATATATGGGTGGGAATGCCATCTGAGAACGTAAGTAGATATATTTTTGCGCTCTCCATCTCCTACCAAAAAACTGATAATGATCCCAAGCACCCCACGAAGCATGGATGCGTGATGGATCTGTTCAGCAGGAAATTTATCCGCAAGACGAGCTGGTTGCAATGAGCGAAATCCCTGGTACCTTACTCACTTTGAGGTCACCCTGGTGTTGTTCTCCTTGACTACAGTGACGCAGACACCATGTTGAGATAATAGCTTTCCGGTTATGACTATTTTGTTAGTAGGAAGAAAGTTGAATAATAAAACAGAGATAGACATAAACAAAATACCAAACATACAAGAGATGAACATTAGATTTATGTGGTAAAACCTCAGTTGCATTCTTAGGAAACATTTAGGGTGCAAGATATCAAACTTTTATTAACTCAACATGACCAGATTACATGTGAATTTGTTATGAGAAACTTTAAATAACCACAAAAATAAATACACCTAATTGGCCAAGTACAGTTTAGATTCTTCCTCCTAAAAATAAAATGAGAAAATATCATTATGATTTTCCTTCCTAAAAATAAAATTCTACTAAATTAGTATTTCTAAAAACAAAGGGTTAATGTCGCCACCCTCACTGACCCTTGCGCAAAGAATGGGAGGCCAGGAGACCCAAAAATTTTAATCTATTAACACATATCTAATAGACTTTATCCACATGCCATCCACCATAAAAGAATGGAGAACATAATTAAAATCACTTACTAAGTTGGGAAACAATTTCTTCTCCATTTCTCCCCATCAACGGAAAAACAGTTATGCCGCCATTATAGAGAGAGGCCACCGGTTGAATGTATTTTATACTACTCACCCTTCTAATCTGCTGGCAATACTAGTCACGACAACCATAAGCATCATACAAGTAGCTGTGTTGGGAATACCAGTAACCGCTCCCATTGTGGCTGCATTTTCTGCAAATAGAATTTGAAAATAGAAACAAGGCATAAATCTCAGGAATTTTGAAGATACATAGAGGGGGATATTTGAATTTTAAATTTTAAAAATCACATCGAAGAAATTCAATATGAATTTGATAACAAATTGGGGTGTGAAGTTGGAAACATATTTTTCCAGAATAACAAATGAAAAATAATTGTTCGATCATTAAAGATAGCGGAGACGAAGGGAGAGGAGCCATTGGTTGTACACCCAAAGTTGAGGGGTGTATACAATCATATAAATACTATAAAATTTAGAAAAAAAATACCCTTTAATCGATTTATTTATTTTTCATCTCAATATTTTTCTTTTGAGAATTTATATTCTATGAAAAGTGGTTTTTTAAGGTATTTAAATCATGTAATATTTTCATTTAAAGAAATTTAGGGTTGACCATTTGTAGGGAATTATGTCATGCATTTTTTTTCCACTTATGTACCATCATTTGATTGGGTGATTGTTTGATGTGACTCATTTTATTCACTACTTTTTTTTTCCAAATTTAAGTGAGAAATTCACATGTACTAGTCCTTGACATTACATCTACCCTCACCATTATTGGTCCATGTTCCACAATTGGCTCCTCTCCCTTAACTGTGGGTCAAAGAATTGGATCAACGGTAACAAGAAACGTACCGGCTACTTACACTAAGTATAATTTAGAGGACGATTCATTATTCTTCGAAAAAAATAGGCATTTTTTTGGTTTGATTCTATTATGGTTTGTTTATAATTAGTTTCTACTCAATTCTTTCAACCCACAAAATTTACCTACAGAATTTTACAAAAGATATATTTTCTGTTAAAATTTTCAATGTAGATATTGTTTCTTAGATTATTTTGTACGAGAGATAAAAAAAATGGATATAATCGATATTTGTTGAAGACTCTTAATCATATTTGAAGTTGTGTACAAGTAATCAACAACACTCGGTATACTGAATCTGAATCGAAATCTTTAGTACATAGTAAGTATTGATATCAATCATCTTTCTACTACGTTTTCATTAATTTTCCTCCCATATTTAAAAGATATATTCATAAAGGTATAAGAGATGATATCTACCAGTATTACATGTATAAAATACACTTGGATATATCCATTATAACCATTATTAACAAAAACACCTCACTATTTAGTGTGCACTAAATGCATATCAATGAGAGATAAATTATTAATACCAAGTACATGAAGGTGTCATTTTATTTGAGATTTCTTGTGTGCATGTTCTTATCATATTTACATCGAGATATATGTCACTTTCTTATGTGACATCAGTGTGTGTGTATTTACATTGGATTAAATAACAAAAACCAAAGGAGATTTTTTGATTTTATGCATACATTGTATTTTGGGATTTATGGAAGGTTTTATTATCTCTTTAAAAAAATCAAATATGCATAGTTATACTCATTAGAGAGATGACCCAACAATGTGATGGTATCCTTAAGAAGCTTTAAAAACAAATCCAATATCTTACAAGTCACAAATTCTTAGGAGAATATTTTCAAAAACATAAATCTTGTATTTAAAGTTTTATTACATTTTCTCTTGCAAGTTATTATTTGAAATTTAATTTTCTTGTGTTACTTTTAGCTATTTTTTAATGTCTATCATAGAGATATTTATTTCAATTTATAAGAAAATCAAAATTGTCTATATTAATAATGATAACTAAATTTTGAGTTCTAATCTAGAAAACTACCTCACCTCTATTCGATAAATATAAATTAAAGTAAATGAGACCCACAATATAATAAGTTTGAAACATCTCATTATAATAATATTACATATATTAATTTACAAATAATTTAATTACAATATAATTTATAAAATCTAGATTAATACAACTAAACAAAGTAAATTATATTTCATATAACCCCTTAATACCTATCGGCAACTCATGGAACTAGATTAATGTGCCATTACTAGTTATATATTAGAAGAAAAGGTTTTTTGATAATCTTTTCACATTTATTTTGACCATTTAGATTTAGAGGTAAGTGTAATTAAAAGTGGTCATTAAAGAGGGTAGTGTGCGAAAAAGAAATTTGTGCATTTTAAATATATTTATTTTAAAATGTGAATATATTAATTGATTATTTTTATGTTAAAATTGGAAATATTTTTTAATTTTGAAATATTTATTTTAGATTAAGTTGATTTATAATTATTATTTTCTAGATTTATTTATTTTTTGTTATGGTAAAAAGGTGGGTTGAGGGGACCCAAACCCCAATAACAAGATGTTACAAAAAGAGAAAAAGAGAAAACAATGAGGATAAAGTGAAGCAACCTCTACCAATGGAAAAAATAAACCAAAAAACCACACCAAACAACCAACAAAAAAACCTAAATGTAGCAAGTATCCAACTCATCCCGTAAGCTCCTTCCCACATGATCTTAAATTCATTTTAAGGGGATCTTTTGCAATAATCCCTTTCTTCTTTTTCCCCACAGTAATCCAACCTGTATCATTGTTTGGATTTACATTTTCCTTAGTGTGAACCAAAATGATGATTTCAAAATTCTCCTTATCCTCATGGATTTGAGGCATAAGAGGAAGGAGATTGGTATGCTCAACAATGGAACAGGGAATAGCCTTACCTACAAAAGTAGGTGAAGGAATGGTCTCCATAATCGCCAGGTCAAGATCAACTTCTTTCTCAGAATCATCCTCAAAATCACTATCTGGTTGGCTATTAACAACAAGGTGAATATGATTTGAATTATTCCACTAGGAGGGTCTACTTTTACCTTTTTTTCCCATCTAAAAATCCAAACCTAAATGACCAAGAGAAAAATAAGTCCTCTATCTGAAAGGGAACCCTTAATAATTTATAATTTGAGTCCAGGTTCGGTCTTCCACAATCAGATCAATAATAGCCAGAAAATCAACAGAAGTAGTCATATCTACCAATATGACAGAAAATTACCCAAGGCTCCCCTATTGAGACTAATCAATTTTCACTCCAAAATTGGAGAGGCAAGTATGATAACTGTATCAAAACCGGTTTGACATGAAAGGTTTCAGTCATCGGGTTGAATAGGGGGAACAACGGTTTCATGAGAAGGAAATGACATTTTTGAAATACAAAAATTTACCAAATATCAAATATATATTAGAAATTTTTTCAAAATTATAATGAAAACCCTTCTCAATGTGGGGTAAATATCAAGTTGACCTTCAATAAGAGGCTTCTAATGACTTAAATTCCAATCATGAAGAGCAGGGAGGCCTGGGCATTGATGTTTAAATATGTAGATGAGCCCATTACTTCTGAAGTATGCTTTAGATTGAAGAACCTCAATGCCAAAAGAAACAAAGGGTGAGGTTTTTCCAAAAGCCACAGGATTGGAAGGAAGTCTACTAGTGAATTTAGTCACTTCGAGAAAACACAAGCCCTGTAAACTACCTTTGGTCTGATAGGTAGGGTTAACCCTTATTATGACCACATTCTCTGTCCCAGTAAGATCTGTAGATACTGAGCACATTACCCCCAAAAAACATGCACGACTAGAGATACAACACCCAACAGGAGAGAGTCATCGAGATCCACCACCATTCCTTAAAATATCAATGTTCCCTGGTACAAAGCCACCAGAACATGTAGCAAAGGCATCACCAATGAATGATAGAGCCAGAGAATAAAAAACAAATCCTGACCACGCCAAAATTTCTAAAACTCTATCGTCATTACTTCCAGCTGAAAGCAACATGTCCCCTATGACCCTTGAGTTGCCATTGTCACCAGTAAATTTATGCGGGAGCATAACTTGTGAAGGCCATAACTTGTAATTTAACCATTGGATCATCTTGAAATTTTTAGGTATGTCTTGATAATAATATGTTGTGACCATCATTCAAATGAAGGTTTTGCCATTTTGGCATATTTTCGGGGCCGGATTCCTTCGTCTTATGGTCTAAAATTGGCTCTGAATGTTTTTTTTTGTCTAGAACTTAGAATTTTATTAAATTTTTCTGTTCTTTATAGAATATCACAAAAAAATTCATGAGCCTTCATTTAGAAAGGCATATTTTCCACACAAATTTTTGGGCCCATCCGAGGTGGTTTACTACTAGATGATTTTTGGAATTTTAGGGTTTTTAGAGCTAATGTCAAATAAATGAAGATTATGTACAATATTAGTTTGGACTTTGATTTCGGAATGAGAAAAAAGTTATTTTTAAGCTTCTGGTTTATTTGCAAACTATATATGTGTGTTTTGGAGGTATTTTATCCACTTGCAGCTAGATTCACATCAATTGGTATCAGAGTAGGATTTTGATCTTCCGGGAAAATTAAGGTAATATATATTACATTTGGTTGTGTAATTTATCACCTCAATTCTATATAAGCATGGATATATGTGGGAAGGTATGATATTCTCAGATAAATAAGAATATGCACAAGCTACAGAGACAAGTTGTTGAGCTCATAGGAGAAGTCACCTACCTTAGAAGGAGACATGCAAATGTGGATGCAAACTCGGATAGTGATAATGTAGAAGAACCTCCATTAATTAATGGAGGAGAAAATGAAGAAGAAAATAAGAGAGATGAAGAAACCTTGAATGAGAGACCATATGAGGACAGATTGATTGAAGCTTTAGAGTGAAAGAATGACAACATCAAGATTAATGTTCTTGATTATGGTGGATGGTTACGACCATAGGGGTTGATTGATTGGTTGAATTGCATGGAAAAATTCTTCGAGTGGAAAACCCTTTTAGAGGAGAAGAAGGTTAATTTTGCATGCACTAAGTAAGTCAGACATGCATTGATCTGGTGGGATCACCTAAAAAATGAAAGACAAAGGAAAGGAAAGGGAAAGATCTGAAACTCGAATAAAATGGTGAAGAAGCTAAAAGAAATTTTTTTCTTGTAGATTATGCTTAAACACTATTTCAAAGGTTTAAAAACCTAAGATAGAAGGATCTCAACATTGAAGAGTATGCCAATGAATTTTACAATCTATTAATCCAGGGGGAACAAGGATATTTTGAAGAACAAAAGGATACAAGGTATGTAAATAGGTTGAGTTATACCATACAAGAACTAAGTATGCTCTGAATCCATATCATAGACGATGCTTATAAACTCACATTAAAAGTAGAAGAAAAGAACAAGAGGAATAATTTTATCAGAGGTGTGAAGAGAGGGCCATCATCTTCTCCAATGAGAGGAAAGGGTAGATTTAATCTACAAAAGGTGAATCCTCTAATGCAGAAGGGAATGGATAATCTAGTCAAATCCAAGGTAACTACCAAAGAGGCTATAATGGAGGATGGAGTTGGAATAGACCCCAAAGGTAGTACACATGTTACCAATGTAGTGAAGAAGGGCACATAGATTTTGAGTGTCTGCACTATCCTACATAGAATAGATGGAAAGGAGAAAAAGCACAAGTAATTATGGTTGAAACTAAAGAGGATGAAGAAATGGAGGTTGCTACAGACTTGGGTGAAACCCTCATGATAAGAAGGACGATGACTGTCCCCAGGAAGGAGAAAGAACAAGATGTTTTTGATGTTGATTCTTGGCTGCAGAAAAATGTCTTTCAAATTGTTGGTGCTCAAAATAGTTTCACCCCATTTTGTCATTAAAAATCTATCAATTTATGGCCTTTGCCATATTTTATCTCCCCGTGTTGTGCCTGAGAAGTCTCTGCCTTCCTTTTGTTTCTGTAATCAGTCCTTTCCTGGACCAAGGATCATGTATAGATCCAAAATTGTTTCCTCATTTCTCTATTCATCTGAAAAGGTCTATATTTGGGTGTAAAACTCAGGCTGTCCCATCCTTTCCATTTTCCACAGTTGATATTTGTTTTCATTTTTTGTTTTTTCCCTAAATACTTGAAGAAAAAGGAATGGATGTAGCTCAGAGGAATGCATTTTAGCCTTGTAACATTTCTAAATTCTCCGTCCTTGGAGAAAATTTCATCTTCGGGCTCAAATGGTCATTTTTATGCATTTTACAGTTTGACGGTGTTTCTCCTGGTCAAATTTACATCCTTGCATCAACAGGAAACGTGGCTTCTTTTGGTTGGATGCGGCTCAGCAAGGTACATCAAAAATTTCATAAATCGCCTCAACTTAAAAAACCTGTCTACGTGGAAGAATGACGCTCATTTGAAGATTTGATTTTTGGTTTGGCCTTGGAGTTGCATCGAGAGGACACGTGGAGGTTTCCACTTCTTTTCCCAGACTTAGACAAACTTTTTATGCAGCCAGTACTG
Organism: Taxus chinensis; assembly: GCA_019776745.2. Lineage (NCBI taxonomy): Eukaryota > Viridiplantae > Streptophyta > Pinopsida > Cupressales > Taxaceae > Taxus > Taxus chinensis. Next base: position 36,000,904 of record CM034148.1, on the reverse strand, counting down.
TTTGGCGGGATAGGGACACGTGGTGAGCCCGTGCTCATTCACGGTCTCCGCTTTGGGCACAAATTTGAAATTGTGCCATGAAGACATGTGGAGGCTTCCACCGGGTCTTTCCATACTTAGTATTTTTTCAAAAAGGTTTTGAGAGGCCTTGGACATGTGGAGTGACCGTGCGTGTTTGAGGAATGACCCTTGAAGTTTACTTTAAAGAAGCACCAGGAGGACACTTGGAAGCCTCTGCTCACTTTGCATTTTTCTTGGACTTTTCAACGGCCAAAGGAGATTACCTCGAACCTTGACACATGACACCTTCCACTAAGATTCAAGCCTTCAAAATTTTTTTACCGGGCCAGGACACGTGGTGAGCCCATGCTCATTCAAGGTTTCAACTTTTGGGGACCATCTCAAGATGCGTCATTGTGACGCGTGAAAGTTTGAAAAGTAAAAGGGGTGGGGAAGCGGACCATCAGGGGAAAATTGGATTTTTTGCCTCTTTTCACCAAAAATATTAAAACATCAAAATGGCCCGACAGAGAATAGTAAAAATTTTGCCCCATCAATGGTGGAGGTGTGCACTTTCAGGGGAAATTTGGAAAATTTTCCTTTTGTGGAGAAAGGAGTTAAAAGTGTGAAATGAAGTGTGGTTCCACTGGGACCCACATCAGAAACCAAAAGCGGAAAGGTGGAGTTGCAGGGGAAACTTGGAAAAATTTCCCTTTTCCAAAAAGGAGGTGAAATAGTAGAATTTAGCCGCAGTTCCTTGGGGATCCACCTTAGGACACACGTCAGGCTCATTTCTCAAGGGCGGAGGTGCAGAGAAAAATGAGAAAATTTTAAATTTTTCCAAGAGTTGTAAAGGGGAAAAAGGAAACCACAGGCCCATTTTAAAGTGGATCTCCCATGTGGACAGTCCAAATTCAAAATAGAAATCAATGGCAGTTGTGCATTTGTATCTGATTTTTCTGCCATTTTCACTCCAAAGCTCTTGTGGATGTGTATTCTTATGGATTGCTATCATTTCTTAGAGGCTCTTGCACGCCAAATGAAGAGGAACAAAAATTTGGTAGCCTGGTTTAGTGGGGAAGCTCTGTAAACATATCTCACCATTAAATATGTAATCTGACTGTCGGATTTGACCCGTATTTTCTTTCCTTGGCATGCAAAATACTTGTTGATATCTTGGTTTGGTGAGGAAAATTCGGGGACGTCTTTTACCATTAAGATGAGATCTGATCTCTAGGATCGATCTGATCTCCCAATTTTTCCTTTCTGGGCACGCAAAGAACATGATTGGACAGATTAGGTGTGGAAGTTGTTGGTGAGTAGAAGGAAGACTGATATACCAGAAGGAGGAGGTGAATGCGGGAGATGTTCGAAGAGATCTACCCCTTGAGGAACTGACAACGTTTAATAGGTTTGATTATGGGTATCGTGATTGGGATCATGGCGAGCACTGGTACACTCAAGGTTTGGGTTTTTTTTTGGGGGGAAAAATCTGTTGTAAAATGATATAAATAGCATGATTTTTGTCCTTGGAAGGTTGGAAGGTTGGAGTGTTAGAGGGTAGAACTGATTTTCTAAGAGAAAATCTTGATAGAACCCGTCTTTCTGAGAAACTATCTAAAGAAATTTGTTTATCTTCTTTGTGTTAAATTTGATCATGTCAAGGTGGTTACGAGTGTACATCTATTGACAAGCTCTAAGATTGTTCGAGAAAATTTCCCCCATTGATAAATTTAATCAAACTTGAGTTAATCTATGTTATTTTTGGGAAAAAATTGTGTTTTCTTCATTTTTGAATGTCTGCAAGTAGTTTTTCTTATTCCCATTGCATTCTTACATTGAAATCTATGTGAATCACACAAGATCTTATCCTTGTGATATTTTGGTGGCATTTGCAATTTCATTTATCAGAAGAGATTTCATTTGATAATGAAATACACATATTTAAAATCACTGTGACTCCTAACATGACTATAAGATTGTTTTTTAGACTTTGAGGGTATCTTATGTGTGATGAAACATAGATTGATAATGTTCAGTTAAGTTGTCCAATTTGAGCCTGCATTTTAGATCCTTGAAGTTTGTGCGAAAAGTGCTGATCTGGGCCTCTATTGAAGCACATATTCTGGTTAAAGGAACATCCTAACTACTCTGAAGCATTCTGTTGTTCGAGATCTCCATTTTTATAAAAGTTCTCAAAGATTTTGCATAATCAACTTTATCCTACTTCACCTCCCATCAAAATCATTCAAAAAATAATAATCTTACCCATACTACCCCTGTTTTTCATGTGTGTATACAGATGCACAATTTCTATTACTAAAACATGCAGAAACACTCAGGTTTTCATTGTCTTTAGTGGCCTAAACCTTGCTTAGAAAATATCTCCATTATCTAGAGTGACAACTCGTAAGAGTTAGGTTTTGTTGTATTGATCATATTTTCTTTAAGGTTTTCTCAAACACTTAACAAGGAAGGAATTCCCCATCTCCCCCATAAACAGCGAGCTACAAAAGGGTCATCTCACCCTAGTTGAAAGGCACAACCATAAAGTAGTGAGGATAGATCAAATCCTCTTGATGGTGCTATCCATTTCTCCACATCTGAGTGACAGAGGGCCAGTTAGATCCCATCCCTGGCTATAAAATGACTCACTATGATCTATCTATCTCTAAGCTTCCTGCCAAACCTGTGACGCTGCTAAGAATTTGAAGGAGAATCAATTTGGGTACTAACACCTTACTGTCGCCGTTGCCGAGGACATAGTGATTACAGTTCATATTCAGTCCTTGGTAAACATTTATTATATGCTCTAAGTGCTAATATATTATTTCAAGTGTCATCCTATGTTCAGGCCTGTAAGAAGTGTTCAAAGTTACAAGTGCTATGTGCAATATTTCCATTTTCTACAGTTTTTGCACTAGCTTTCATTGATAAATCCAGGTAAAGAAAAGTTAGATCTTTCCATTTCCAGTTCCTAATATTGATAGACATTTGACAGCTCATATTTTAGTGCATTTACATAACTAAGGTGGAAATCCTTAGTGGCGACTCCATGTTGATCTGATTCTTGATAAATACCAGTGTCTTAACCTCTGTCAAGTGATTTTTGTTACTAATCTTTGCAAAGATGGAAGGAAGAAGATCTTTCTTTGCTAGAGATTCTGCTAGGACATTATTTCCAGAGCTAGGAAAAACAAAGTCAGAAGGAAGAAAATCCTGGAGAGTTGTTGGCAATCACCAATCAAGAAAAGAAGTCCCCATTGATGAAAGTGATTGGCCTATCATTGAAGATTTCCATTCAAGTGATTCTGAATCAGGTAGTCTTTTTGTGGAATTAAATTCTCCATATGGAGAGGGTCCTTCATCTGATTTTGAAAATTTTGCTTCTCATTCTGCTCCTGTCTTTTCAAAATTTGATAGGGATTTCCAAGAAACAAGGCCTTTAGGGGATATCCATTTTGAAAGCTATACTCCTGTGTTTCAAATACCCTCTGCCCCTTTATCAATTTGTCTCCCCTCTCAGGTCACCTCCTCAAAACAACATGGCCCTGCCCCCACCCAGACCTCTTTTTGTTGTAAACACCTTTGCTCCTATAAATTTTATAGGGATAGCTAGTTATCCAAATGCAATTCCCTAGGATGTAAGAAATAGATTACCAAAGCTCCAAGGAAATAATGTTATAATTGGTGATCAACATTTAAAGCTTTTTATCAACATGATGGAAGAATTTGAGATTAAACATGAAGATGTATATATCAAATTGTTTATCCATACTTTGGAATAGGATGAAAGGGAATGGTATAAAGCTCTACCAGATAAATCCATTGATTCTTGGACAGAGATGAACAATGCATTTAGATTGCAGTATGGTGATAGAACTAACCCTAGGTTTCTCCTATCAAAATTTGAAAACATCAAGAAGAATCCTAATGAGTCATTACATGATTTCAACACAAGGTTTAACAAGACCTTGAGGAGATTTCCTATTAGCTTAAGGACATGTGATGATTCATGTTTGATCAAATATTCAAATGCATTTGATAAAAAGGCTGCTTACTACTTGAGGAACAAAAACCCTACTAATTTGAGGCAGGCCTTTACCATGGCTCTACAAATAGAGAACAACATCAAGGCAATTGTCAAGCCTCCAAAAAGGGAGGGTGTAAAACTAATTAACCCGGAAAAACCTCAAACAAGTAAGGATGCTAATTTGGAAGAAGTTGTGAGAACTTTAGAAGGGGTTGTTAAAGAAATATCATACAAATTATCCCGGGCAGAAAAATGAATTGGGCAGAGTTCACAAGGTCAACACAAGCAACAAGGCCAAGAAAGGTTTACAAATAACTAATTATCTGATGAAAAAGGCAAGGGACTTGTTGGATTTGGAAATAGATAGTCCCAAGCTAGGGAAAACAAAATGGTACCTGATCATTTGGCTACCAAAGTTTTTGTTGTGGAGGATATAGATGTCATTGAGTGGTGTGACAGATGTTTCATGCCCCATGCTCCATGTGAGGAAGATTAGCAAGAAGAAGAAGGAGCTGATGATGATAATGATGATGATGTATGCATGATGGGTTTCTCCATGAGCTCACAACAAGGGGCAATTTCAACTGAAGTGATAAGTGCTAGAACTACTCCTAATTTTTGGGATTGCATCCACTGGGTACCCATTATTCCTCCCTCTCATAATTTAGAAGTTGATATTGTAGAAGCTTTTGAACTGCCCAATAATGACTTTGAATATCTAAGAGATTTAATGATAAATAAGTATGATGGAGGAATCCCATTTGAGGAGGATAGGAAGTTATTGATGACTGTTGTTGTGGCTCAAGAAAAGGAATACAACACAAGAAGTAGGGTTGTCAAAGGTATAGGGCCTCAGGCCAAGCCAAAAACTCCATTGCTTTCAAATATTCTTAAAGAGGATCCTAAGAAAGATGCATCTACCAAAGGCCTTATTGTCCCAAACAAAAAGCATACCTCTCCTCATGCCCAAGTTTTCAAAATTCCAATGCTATCTAATGATTGTGTCATCCTTCCTTCAAATGTTGCCTTGCCAAAGTCTACCCCTTATGATATTGCCCAAGTCTTGAGGCAGATCAAGATCTCAGTTCCAATTGTTGAGTTGCTTAGGATTCCTGAGCACAAGAAAAGGGATTTTGAATATTTGGGGGTGAAAGAGGAGAAGACTGCCTTGGGTAGAAATATAAACATTGTGGAAACTCCCCCAGTCATTGAAGAGTTAGAAACACCACCAGTGTTGGAGGAACTAGGTGAACCACTTGAGGTTTATTTGGGGACATCCTTGGTGGACTCTCACCTAAATGTGGATCCATTCTTCACCACTCTAATCATTAAGGACTGAATGTTGCACAACTGTATGTTTGACTCAGGGGCATCATGCAATGTCATGCTTTTAGAAGTCATGAATGAGTTCAATATTAAAGTAATGGCAACATATGGAAAGTGTACTACTTTGGATTCTAGAGAGGTGCCAATGGTGGGATGTGTGAAAGGTCTGGTGGTACAACTTGCAGCCTATCCAGGTAGGGACCTGAAACTTGATGTAGTTATTGTTGATTGCCCAGCCAAGTGGGGTATGTTGTTATCTAGAAAATTGGATGCAATTGTTGGTGGGAGTGTTCAAATGGACATGTCCTATGCCACCATCCCAATTGAGGGCAGCCTTGTCAAGTTGTATGGAGAAAAGAAGATGTTGCACCTTATTGAAGATCCCAACAATGCATCCTATGAAGTATTGTACATAAGTGTTGATGCTAATGACTTCATAGGATATGATGATGGAAAAAATCACAAGATTGAAGAATGCAAATGTCTTGAACAGGCAGCTCTCCTTGGACTTTATTGTTTGATGGAGCTTGCTCCAAGTTTGGAAATGGTGCTAGTGTTGTTCTGATCTCTCCAGGCCAGGAAGAGTTTGTCTTTTCCTTCAAACTCAACTTTGAGTGCACTAATAACATTGCTGAGTATGAGGAACTATTATTAGGTGTGAGGATTGCTTAGAAATATGGTGTTAAAGACATCATTGTCAAAGGAGATTCAAAATTAATTGTCAAGCAAGTCAGAAAACTGTATGCCACAAAAAATCAGCGAATGAAAAAATACAAGCATGAAGTTTGGGATTTCATTGAGATGTTTGATTCATTCAACATTGTGCATCATGATAGGAAGTTCAATGATTTGGTAGACATACTTGCAGTATTGGGATCTTGGTTTGATAATTGTGCAATGTCCTTACATTGTGAATATGATGTTGAAGTATTGACAAGGCCATCTGTCCCTACCAACATTAAACATTGGCAAGTTTTTGATGATGATGCTTAAGTCAAAAGATTTCTGCAGAACAAAGGGGAGTTTGCTGATCAAAATATTGATTGGGAGCCAATGGTGTGTGTAGCAGAGGGTAGAGAAACCTTGTTTGGAAAAGGACATTATCCAATTAAAAACTAATACCATTCCTAGAGGGTTGGTTGCTCTTGAATCAAACTTTGATGATGTTGATTGCATTATTAGTATATGCATAGCAGCCTTGAGGGATATTGAGGAGCATGACCTTGGCACAAAGGAGAAACCAAGGAAGATCTGGTTAGGAAGCAATCTCAGCAAGGAGGAAAAATAGTCTTATGTCCAATTGCTAAAAAAATATCAAGATTGCATGGCTTGGACTTATTATGAACTAAAGGCATATATAAGAGGATATGTTTCAACATGAGATTCCCTTCGAATCTAATGCAAAACCATTCAGGTAGAAACAAAGGACCAATCAATCACACTCCAATCTCTCAAAATGCGAGAGGAATTAAGAAACTGAGGGATGAAGGGATTATTCAACCTATGAGGTATTCTTCCTGGGTTATAAATCTAGTACCAGTAAGAAAGAAGAATGGTGTAATTACGCTATGTCACTGGATTTTAGAAATTTGAACAGAGCATCAATTAAGGATAATTATCCTTTACACATACACACTTGGAAAACATGTTGCTCAACCTAGTGACTGCTTTTGAGTTACCATAACTAACTAAGACTTTACCCAAACTTGAATCAATGCCTACATTCCCTGGTTAATAATTCCAATGCTTGTAGTGAAGGAATCATACAGAATTAATTGCGGTCTTAATCACTCATGAGGGACTCCAAGGAAATCAGGAGGATCTCCCTAGTTGGACTGATAAGATGTAGGAGAAATCCTATTTGACCAGACGCAATTACCCCTAATTACTTTTATTGGTTAAGGCAAAACTGTTTCGGTTACCATTGCTGTCTACCCCAAGATGATGTAACTGTGTTCTCCAGAAAGAGAAGGGATCATTTACATTGGGAGAAATTTGAATAGAAAAGAACAATCCTTAGAGAATAAACATTTCAGAGAGCCAATTCAAAGAAAACCATTTCAGAGTATAGAGGTAAGGAGATTGGTCATCATTCTGTCACAAGGTAAGGGGTACCATGATCTGATCTAGAAAGGGTAGGAGTGCACATGCAAATGCAAAGTTTTCTTCAGTTAGAGAACTTGTAAGGGGATTCAAACCCTTCTTCAACACCTCCATAGATCACAAATTCATTAGAAGGTTCAAGAAAAATGCAAATCCAAGTAAGTACAACATCATATTACTTCCATGCTAAAGATTTCATCAAATTTATTAAATGGTAGGAGGATTGACCTTCTCCGAAGTTTTTAGTAGGATCCAAGGAGGCATTAAAGCATCCCCTAAAGGACGGCACTCCAGATCTGATAAGAAGCCTTTAACCAACTATCACCTTTGGGACAAGCACAAAAAGACGCGAACCTTGTTGCATCTCAAGGCATCCTAGTTGCAGAAGGATAATGAAGGCGTCCGGCTGAGAGGCCGAAATCCCTTTTTCCCAGTAACAGTTGGAATTATAGGGGGTTGAACTGGAATAACTTGTTAGTGTCCCAATCACAGCACCCCTAAATGAGATCATATGGGCTGCGAGACTTCTTTTCTAAGGAAAACTCATCAGTGTGATCACATAACAACTGAACATTTGGGACCTTAAGGATTGGACCTTGCAAAATGGGAAAGCCTAAAATCAGATTAGGAGGTTGGTTCTTATTCCTCTGTTTAAAGTGAGCGCGGGACATGAAACTTATAGAGGAAAACGATTTCTATTGGTCTAATCTAAAACTTGCCTAGGAACAGGGACTAAAAGCTCCGATATAAGAAATAAGAACTTTCTAAACTAGCCGCTAGGTGATGTACCAAAGGAATATTCGAACACTGCTCATTTTTCCAATAGACACAAACCCTGCCAAATACATGAAAGCTGCCCGCATCAAAGGCACAGATAACCAGATTTATAACGAAAGACCAGATGTGACCGGAAAATAGATGGGAATGATCTAGAATCCGATCACAAATGTGTTTTATTTGATCTTTGAAGATTGATACAATACATTACAAGGAATACGTGAGGAGGCAAGAAATATATTGCGACTTTGATGGAAGGCATGAAATTCCACAAATTCCTTCTCTGCTGCAGAAGAAAATGGGGAGCCTGGAAAATAATGAATGTCCAACTCTTTACTAATGAATCATGCCCTCGTTGTTATATATTCGAGCAGAGAGAAGAAAGACAGAGAGAGAGAAGTTTCCTTCTCAAAACATGTCAAAACTCAACCACTGTTGGGCTCAATGCTAAGGATAAAATATTCTTCCAAATCTATCTTTACTACATCAATCCTTGTGTTCAGGCACCTTAAAGGAAGATGGATCCAGGCCCTTATCTTGAAACAGATCAAATCTGTCTAGTTTATGAGGCAAGAAGACCCCGCATTGAAATTCCTGAAGATGTTTTCTCCATTTTTCTTGCACCTTTGACCTCCTCATGAGAAATAAAGTCTCATTACCTCCATGGCGTGGGCGAGGCATTAGATCTTTCCATGCAACATCATATTTTCAATATTTTGAGCCCTGAGTCAAAAGATCATGCCCCTTCAAATTTTGTATCAGTTCCGTACAGGAAGGTAGGAAAAGAGCTTGAAAAATGGATCCCTTTTTGATATGGGACACTGCTGGCAGTGTAGGCTTTCAATTGGAACAAAAATCGGGCCTTCGGGTCCACAATTTATCTTTTACCCTTTCCTCTGATTCCTGCTTTGGCTTTGACTTGTGGCAGGTAGATGCCAGACTTTCTCCCTAGGTAGAGTTGCGGGATATTTTGCAAGCTTTTATCCTTTTGGGAAAGCATCCAATCACACTGGAAAAAATCAAACTTTATGATCCCATCCAATACCCTACTCTCTCCTAGGAACAGTGACATTCTAGCGCTCATTTAATGGGAGGAGGATGCCATTCAAGTTTCTCTATTCAAGGAAGCTTTAAAGCAATGGCATATTGACTCTTGACATTATTCACTTACAGCCTTTATACTTATCTAATTTTGAAGCCTTTTTTACCCACCTTTTGACTTTGTTTCCTCTTATGCGAAGGATCGATGAAGGGGCGAGAGGCCAATTTCTTTTTTCAGTAAGGCATTACAGGGGGCTGAAATATGGATAACAAAACTATTATGGAGAAACAAGCATTTTCCTTGGTGAAAGCAACAAAGGCTTTCAGGACTTACATTCTAACTTCCAAAATTGTTGCTTATGTTCCCCACACCATGGTCAAAGACTTCATATCAGAGATGGAGGTCTCAAGCAGAAGATGCAGGTGGGTGAACTAGTTGCAAGAATATGACTTGGATATCCAAACCAAAAAGTTGGTGAGAGGCTTGTGCTTGGATAAGCTTATGGATGAGATAAAATTGCAAACTATTGAGGTGAATGAGGTAGGAAAAGAAAGGATAGATGTATTTGAAAAATTGATGAGTTCTGAGTCATACAAGGATGTGATATTTTTATCTTAGACATTTATACTACCCTGAGTATTTGAGTAAGAACCAAAAAAGGGCCCTTAAGTTGGCTTCTTAGAAATATGTCATTATTGATTAGGGGTTAGCTTGGAAGAACCCTAAGGGAGTCCTCATAAGGTGCAATACTGAAGATGAAAACCCCAAGATAATTGTTGATCTCCATGGAGGAGTTTGTGGGGGGATTGTTTTGGAAAAATCACAGCACACAAGATCCTAAGGACTAGTTATTGGTGGCCAATTGTCTTCAAGGATGAATTTTTTTTGTTATAAGATGTGAGAGTTGCCAGTGCTTCTCTGGAAGACTGAAAACTTTAGGCTCTCTTCCTTTGCAGCCTGTGTCAATTGAATCCCCGTTCAAGCAATTGGGAATGGATTTCATTGGTAAGATTTTAGACCCTTCAAGTGTTGGCCATAAGTGGATTCTTGTAGCCACTAATTACTTCACCAAGTGGGTGGAGACAATACCCACCAAGAGATCAACACACCAAATTGTCATGGACTTCATGCTGAACCATTTCATGCTGCAGTTTTGGGGTGCCAGTCAAAATTGTTGCTACAATGCCATGAGCTTCAAAGCTAAACCCTTAGTGGTAATGTGCAGAGAATATGGGATCAATTTGACATATGCCTCTAATTATAATCCCTAAGGAAATGGATAAGCTGAGTCTAGTAATAAAAATTTACTGAAGATTATCATAAGAACCTTGGAGTTGAACAAGAGAAAATGGGGTGAGAAGTTGAAATTTACTGTCTAGAATGACCGGATCACTATTAAGAGAGCCACTGGGAAGAGTCCATTTGAGTTGGTGTATGGAACTCAGGCCCTGATGCCCCTACATATGCAATTATCCTCATATCAGTTCATGCAACAACTGGAAGATCAAGAAGTAAGTCCATATGATGCCCGCATTAACCAAATTGTTGAACTTGATGAAGAAAGGAGGGCATCCCACCAAAGGCATGTAAAGTTCAAAGAAAAGTTGAAGAAGTTGTTTAACAAGAAGGTCACTCCCAGAGCTTTCAATGTTGGAGATCTTGTGCTGCTATGGGATATCAGGCATGAAGATAAGGGCAAGCATGGAAAATTTGACACATTTATGGATGGGCCCTTACTCCATTGATATTAGGATTGGTGAACATACCTTCTTCTTGAAGGATTTGGATGGGGAATTTCTTGAATTACCTATTAATGACAGGCATCTGAAGAATTTCTTGGATTGATTCCCCAGAATCAAGGTATGCATCATCTATACAGTGTATAGTTTGTTGGTTTGTTTTTTGTCTTTTGTGTTTTTGGTTTGTTCTGGTCCTTGGTGACCTAGTTTTGTTAGTTTCTCTGTTCATTTTTGGGGAGATGGTTCTGTTTCTCTGCTCTACAAGCTGACTCCTTTTCCCAATGGATATTTTTGGCACTTGGTCTACCTTTGTTCTTGTGGTACTCGCAGGGAGTGCCCATCCCCGAGTCAGAGCCGATGTTGGTGCTCAAAATAGTCTCACCCCATTTTTCCATTAAAAATCTATCAATTTACAATCTCTGTCACATTTTATCTTCCCGTATTATGCCTGAAAAGTATCCACCTTCCTTTTTTTTCCGTAATCAGTCCTTTCCTAGACCAAGGATCATGTATAGATCCAAAATTGTTTCCTCATTTCTTTGTTCATTTGAAAAGGTCTATATTTGGGTGTAAAAAGCTGTGCCTTCCTTTTCATTTTCCACAGTCAGGATTTGTTGTCCTTGTCATTTTTGCCCTAAATACTTGAAGAGAAATGAATGGATGTAGCTTGGAGGAATGTATTTGAGCCTTGTAACATTTCTAAATTCTTCATCCTTGAGAGAAAATTTCATCTCCTGGCTCAAATGGTCATTTTAAAGCATTTTATGGTTTGACGGGTGTCTCTCCCGATCAAATTTACATCGTTGCATCAACAAGAAAGGTGGCCTCTTTTGGTTGAATGTGGCTCGGCAAGGTACTTAAAAAAAAAATTGAATCACCTCAACTTAAAAAACATATCTACGTGGAAGAATGATGCTCATTTGAGGATTTGCTTTTTAGGTTAGCCTTGGAGTTGCGCTGAGAAGACACATGGAGGTTTCCGCTACTCTACCCAGACTTAGATAAATTTTTATGTAGCCAGTACTATTTGGTGCGACAGGGACACGTGGTGAGCCCATGCTCATTCAGGGTCTCCACTCTTGGGCACCATTTTTAAATTGCACCATGAAGACATGTGGAGGCTTCCCCAGGGTCTTCCATACATAGTATTTTTTCAAAAGGTTTTGAGAGGCCTAGGACACCTGGAGGGACCACAAAATGTTTGAGGACTGGCCCTTGAATTTTATTTTAAAGAAGCACCAGGAGGACACTTCAAGGCCTTCGCTCACTTTGTATTTTTCTTGGAATTTTCAATGGCCAAAGGAGATTGCCTCGGACCGTGACACATGGCACCTTCCACTGAGCTTTAAGCCTTTAAACAAATTTTTCGAGGCCAGGACATGTGGTGAGCCCACGCTCATTCAAGGTCTCAACTTTTGGGGACCATCTCAAGATGCGCCATTGTGACGTGTGGTAGTTTGAAAATTCAAAAGGAGGGGAAGCAAACCATCGGGGGAAACTTGGATTTTTTGCCTCTTGTCATCAAAATGGCTCATAGGCTTGAAAAGGGATAGTAAAAATTTTGTTCCAGTCAATGGCGGAGGTGCGGACTTTCGAGGGAAATTTGGAAAATTTTCCTTTTGTGAAAAAGGGAACTAAAGAGTAAAAGAAAGTGGGGTTCCGTTGGGACCCACATCAGAAACTAAAATTGGAAGGGCGAAGCTACAGGAAAAACTTGGAAAAAAATCCCTTTTCCGAAAAGGAGGTGTAATAGCAGAATTTGGCCATGGTTTTTTTAGGACCCACCTTAGGACACGTATCAGGCTCATTTCTCAAGGGTAGAGGCGTAGAGCAAAATGTGAAAATTTTACATTTTTTCAAAAGTTGTAAAGGGAAAAAAGGAACCTCACAGGCCCATTTTAAAGTGGATCTCCCACGTGGATGGTCCAAATTCAAAATATAAATCAACTGGCAGTTGTGCATCTATATTTGATTTTTCCACCATTTTCACTCCAGAGCTCCTGGGGATGCGTATTCTTATGTTTTTTTTGTCATTTCTTAGAGCCTCATGCACGCCAAATGAAAATGAACATTAATCTAGTAGCCTAGTTTGGTGGGGAAGGTATGTAAACATGTCTCATCATTAAATATACAATATGACTGTCAGATTCAACCCAATTTTTCTTTCCTTGGCACGTACGAAGACCTGTTGATATCTTGGTTTGGTGAGGAAATTTCGAGGAATGTCTTTTACCATTAAGATGAGATCTGATCTTTGGGCTCAATTTGATCTCCCAATTTTTCCTTCCCAAGCACGTAAAGAACCAGATTGGACAGATTAGGGGCGGAAGTGGTTGGCGAGTAGAAGGAAGAGTGATCTACTAGAAGGAGTTGAATATATGAGATGTTTAAAGAGATCTACCCCTTGAGGACTTGATAAATTTTTAAATATTTGATTATGTGAATCATGATTGGGATCATGGCGAGCACTGGTACACTCAAGGTTTTGGTTTTTTTTGGGGGGGAAACTCTATTGTAAAATGATATAAATGGCATGATTTTTTCCAGTGTAAGGTTGGATTGTTAGAGGTCAAAACTTATTTCTTGAGAGAAAACCTTGATAGAACCCATCTTTCTGAGAAACTATCTTGAAGAAACCTGTTTATCTCCTTTGTGTTGAATTGATCATGTCAAGGTGGTTACGAGTGTACAACCATTGACAAGCTCTAAGATTGTTCGAGAAACTTTCCCCTATTGATAAATTTAATCAAACTTGAGTTAATCCATGTTATTTTTGGGAAAAATTTGTGTTTTCTTCATTTCTGAATGTCTTGCAAGTAACTTTTCTTGTTCCCATTGCATTCTTACATTGAAATCTGTGTGAATCACACAAGATCATATCCTTGTGATAGTTTGGTGGCATTTGTAATTTTGTTTATCATAAGAGCTTTCATTTTATAGTGAAATAAACAAATTTAAAATCACCGTGACTCCTAGCATGACTATAAGATTGTTTGTTAGCCTTTGAGGGTATATTAGGCATGATGACTCAAAGATTGATAATGTTCAGTTAAGTTGTCCAATTTGAGCCTTCATTTTGGATCATTGATGTTTGTGTGAAAAGTGTTGATTTGAGCCTCCATTAAAGTACATATTTTGGTTAAAGGAAAATCCTAGCTACTCTGAACCATTCTATTGTTCGAGGTCTCCATTTTTGTAAAATTTCTCAAAGATTTGGTATAATCAACTTTATCCTGCTTCACCTCCCATGAAAATCATTCAAAAACAATTAAACTTACCCATAATACCCATGTTTATCCTGTGTGTATATAGATACACAATTTCTATTACTAAAACATGCAGAAACACTAAGGTTTTCATTGTCTTTAGTGGCCTGAACCTTTCCTAGAAAATATATCCATTATCTAGAGTGATAACTCATAAGAGTTAGGTTTTGTTGTATTGATCATATTTTCTTCAAGGTCTTCTCAAACACTTAACAAGGAAGGAATTCCCCATCTCCTCCATAAACAATAGGCTATAAAAGGGTTTTCTCACCCTAGTTGAAAGGCACAACTGTAAAGTAGTGAGGATAGATCAAATTATCTTGAGGGTGCTATCCATTTCTCCACATATGAGTGATAGAGGGCCAATTAGATCCAATCCCCAGCTACAAAACAACTCAGTATGATCCATCTGGCTCTAAGCTTCTTGCCAAACTTGTGATGTTGTTCAGAATTTGAAGGAGAATTAATTTGGGTACTAACACGAACAAGATGAACCTCTGGAGGAAAGGTATGTAAAGTTATTATTGATGGTGGTAGTTTTGAAAATATGGTCTCAACTCTGCTAGTTTATAAACTCATTCTGAAATGTGACAAGTACCCATATCCTTATCGTATATCATCATTCAAGAAAGGGAACAAGGTAACCATAGCTAAAAGATGTCTTATAAATTTTTTGATTGTGAATACCTATAAGGATGAGGTGTGGCGTAATTTTATCCCGATGGATGCATGTCATATATTGTTAGGGAGGCCTTGGAAATCTGATAGAAAGGTTACACATGATTGAGAGAATAATACTTTTTGGAATAATGGTGTAAATGTGGTCTTGTTACCCTTCAAGGAAGAAGACAAGAGTGAGGGATTGTTGGCTATAAAAGAGTTTGTTATAGAGATTGATCCAAAAACGCAAGTTATAAATTTCAAAATTTAACCATTCACAAGGATCTTTGAACTCAACATCAATTTTATGGATTTTAAACACTCCAAAACTAATTAATTCCTTGATTTATTTATGCACCTCAATTTGATTTTTAGTTCCAACTTTGAAATGTGCATTCACTTATTATGTTGTAGATTATGGATACTGAAATTCACTTATGTCCATTTTCCTATTTCAAGATTATTGCTTAATCAAATTAATAAAAATACATTATTGATTTTATCTTATCAAAAGCTTCATCAAAATTGAAATGAAAACATCCACAAAACAAAAACTTATAACGGAGTTCACCCAAAGGCTACGTCTCCGGATTCACAAATGTTAATCGATCTATTAAATTCTAGTAAAGTACAATTATACCTTCAATAATGAAAAATATATCATTTTCACCTGTAAATAGGTTGATATCAGATCTGAAGAACTTTGCAATTTACCAGAATCACATTCCACGTTCATTTGTTGCCCCTAAAGTGTCTTCATAATGTGACCCCCATGTAGCTGTGCTAGAAAAACACCTACAAATGGAGATTTAATTCATTCTACGAAAAACCATTGAAATGGTTAGCATCCTCTCATAATTCTGAGAAACTTTCACTTTTACACCATCATGAAATTCGGCCTCTAAGCACCTCGAATCCAAGGATTTTTGAAACTGCCCTTGACTTCCTCTATCCACTGACATGTCTATGTGTTCTTCACATACCTACAACCTATTTTACTAATGCAACAAGATTCCTGGGTTCAACGGTGAGTCACGTTGAATGGTATGCGATAGGTCAGGGGTTCGATACCTAATTATCCCCTTTTTCACTAGTTGGTTTATTCCCAAGTGGGTAAAGAACCAACATATATAGTGTGGGGAATCATTTGAAGGTTTAAGTTAGGGGGATTTCCCAACTGATACATGGCTTAGGACATGTCTTTTAGCATATTTTTTGGCCACAAAAATCTCTAATCTGCCCTGGTTGGGCAGAGATGATTGTGACCTCACTATGCATTGTGGGTTTTTTTCATTGCACCGTGTAGTAAGGCGTCGATTTTTTTTTTTGATTGACTTGAATGGTTTGAATGTGGATTGGATCCTATTATACCAAGTCATTGGGATAACAGTGATTTCAATTCATATGCCTCCGATTTTTGGTGATAACGTAGGTTGGTCTGTCCAATGTTGTGCCATAACATTGAGCTGTGTCTACTTTCCCACCATATATATAGTTGGTGGCTTATTATTTCAAATGACCTGAACAATGTGTGAAGTCATCCAGGTGAATATGAATAATTTTTCCAGTTATTCGATGAACTGCGGATATACTATTGAGTTGTGGGGCTTATCCTGAGCAATGTGAAAACAGATAACAATGTGATCAACTCAGTGGCGAGTTGATCACACCACAGAGCTAATAGATAGATCGATCAAGCTAGTGCCTATGAAAAACAATCTTACAATGAAAAATTCAACTCTCCGATACAATTATCCCACATGTGTAATGTTAGAGAGATATAATGCATATATAATTGAGATTGTGACAATAACAATATGAATAAAAAGTGGAAAAAGCACCCCACCTACACAAGAGTGTGCCAAACGTGGCTGAGAGCCCCCATCTAACAAATAGGGAGGCCCACAATTTTTTTGTGCATCAAATACCGAAGGCTCGAAAACACAAAAAAATAACCTTTTTCCAAATTTTCCACATGTTAATGCATAACTCGCCAGTTGATCCATTTTGAACTGTTTTCAGAAAAATATTTGTGTAGTGATATCTTCTGCATCCGGAATCCATATCTGGAGTTCTACATACCGTCGAAAGTGTCTCAAAATGTTATAAAATATGGTCATAGTTTGAGAAGTTTTAGGAAAATTTACAACACCCAAAAAAACTCTAGATCACTCCTCACAACTGGGAATTCTTTGTCCACAAAATTTTGTTTATCAACCCACAAAATGTGCTAACTCTTCTTGCATTACACAAACACATACAAGAACCAAAAATAACATCATAGGTTAATTAATGTAAATAGGTTATTAGCTAGTCATATAATCGATCAGATAATAACAACCAATTAAGCTAGTGTCCAATTGATACACTGCAACCTTGTCAACTTTGTACACAATTGTGAACTATCAATCCCATTGTAATGCCATCACAAACAACTAATCAGATAATAACATCCATTTTATCATGGAAAGTTAGTGTTCAACTGTCACTTTGTGGTATGGCCGATTACTTAAGTTACAATTCCATTTAATAGCTCAGTATAAAAGACATCTAAACTACCCCTAATTAGGCTAGCATCCATTGTCCATCTAAAACTGTAGCAACTAGAAATGTTCACTATTTAGAATAAATTAGACTATCAACGCCTAGAAAATAGCTATAGTAAAAAATGAATCCATGTAAATCTACCAATTCTATCCATACATGTTGAACTGTAAAAAGATAGGAAACAAATTGTATACTTACCCATATTGGTGAACTACTTAACTGCTGCAAATAACCACCAAGCAATACCTACACACCAGTTTGTTAGTGCAAATAATGTACACACTAAATGTAACTACCTAGAGCAGTAAAAAATAAACACCCTAAAAATAAGGGTCGTTATTTCTGTGTAATTACCCTGAATAGACACAATAAGTTTGTATATTACCTACAAAACCAAAATGGTGTCCCAGACTTGCACAATGACATTTAACAATAGTAACTCAAAATGCATATACTATTGCTAAAAATGGAAAATGGTATTTGTCAACCTTAACACTTAAGAAGTTAAATCTGAATATTTTTAAAATTTCTCTGAGATCCTCTTATAGGTGACCCTATTTCCCAATTCCAAATAAATTAACATGTGAATTTATCCTTCAACATACACCGAAAATCCACAAATTACTCTTAAATTTTTTTGCATGCTTTCAACAAATACTGTTATGCAAAAACAAACCTATCTAGTTCACATGAGCCTACATTCTCCATATCAAACAGAATAGACTCATAAGTGGTTCAATTACGGATATATTAGAGGTTGATTTAATTTCAACTGAAGGTTTAAAAGTCTCTTTTACCTTAAACTCCAACATTCTCTTACCATGCACTAGATGGTTTGTTGGATGAAGTTTCCAACAGTTATTAACCTGATGCCTACTCATACATCAATGAGTACAGTAATTCCTCTTGTTTTCCTACTTCCTAGGTGAGGAAGCAAGTTTACCATTTCTCTCCTGAATGTTACGAGATCGGTTTTCAGCTCATCTGTAAAATCTGCAACTTCCCATAGTTCACCTGTACCTATTCATATTGAACTAATTGTACCAACTGAAGCAATCACACTATTAATAAGATTTAACTAGAAGAAAAATATTGAGCTAAACCATCTTTGATACCAAACTTGATCAGAAATCACAAGTTATAAATTTCAAATTTTAACTGTTCACAAGGATCTTGGAACTCAACATCAATTTTATGGTTTTAAACACTCCAAAACTGATATTTATGTACCTCAATTTGATTTTTAGTCCCAACATTGAAATGTGAATTCATTTATTCTATTGTGGGTTATGGATACTGAAATTCATTGAAGTCCATTTTCCCATTTTAAGATGATTGCTTAATCAAATTAATTAAAATCCATTACTGATTTTATTTCATCAAAAGCTTCATCAAAACTGAAATAAAACATCCACAAAATAGAAATTTATAACAGAGTTCACCCAAAGGTTATGTCTCCAGATTCACAAATGTGAATCAATCTATTAAAGTCCAATGCAGTAAAACTATACCTTCAATAATGAAAATTAGATCACTGTGACATGCAAATGGGTTGATATCAAACCTGAAGAACTTTGTAATTTACCAAAAACATGTTCTCAAGTCCATCTATAGCCCCTACAATGTCTTCACAATTGGATCCCCCTGAAACTATGCTATAAAAACACCTACAAGTGGAGATTTAATGCATTCCATGAATAACCATTGATATGGTTAGAATCCTCTCAGAATTCTGAGAAACTTTCATTTTTACACCATAATGAAATTCAGCCTCTAAGGGCCTCAAATCCAAGGTTTTTTAAAACTTTCTTTGACTACCTCTACCCACTAACATGTCTATGTGTTCTTAAAATAACTGTGAACTCTTTTTACCAACCATATGAGCTGCTCGAGCTGAATGGTGAGTCATGTTGAAAGATAAGTGATAGGTCTGGGGTTCGATACCCGCCTATCCCCTTTTCCACTAATTTGTTTATTCCCAAGTGGGTAAAGATCCTACATCTATAGCGCGGGGAACCGTTCGAAGGTTTAATTTAGGGGGATTTCCCAAATGATGCATGGCTTATGCCACATCTTTAGCTATTTTTTCAACCACATAAATCTTGAACCTACCCCAATTGGGTTGAGCTGACTGTGACCTCGTTGTGCATTGTGGGTTTGTTTCTTTGTATTGTGTTGTAAGGTGCCGATATGTGGTTATTTTATCGAACCAAATGGTTTGATTGTGGATTAGATCCCGTTGTGGCAAGTCATTGGGCTGAATGTGATGATGAGTCATATGCCTCCAACTTGTGGTGATAAGGTAGGATCCTCTGTCAAATGTCGAGTCATGTCGCTAAGATGCGTCAACCTACCCACCATAGATATAGTAGGTGGCTTGTTTTTTCAAATGACCCGAGAAATGTGTGAAGTTAGCCAGGTCAATATGGATAATATACCTAGTTATCTGATGAGCTATGGATACACCACTGAGTTGTGGGGCTTATCCCAAGCAATGTGGAAATAGATAACAATGTGATCAACTCAGTGGGGAGTTGATCACCCCACCGAGCTAATAGATAGCTCGCCCGAGTTTGTGCCTATGCAAAATAATCCTGCAATGCACAATTCAACTCTCTAATACAATAATCCCACATGGGAAATGTAAGAGAGATATAATGCATATATAATCAAAATTGGAACAATAACAATATGAATAAAAGGTGGCAAAGGTACCCCTCTTACAAAAGAGTGTGTCGAACCTTTTTGAGGGTCCCCGTCTAGAAAATAGTGGGGCCTACAAATTTTTCTTACGTCAAATACTGGATGCTCGAAAACACCAAAATTTAACCTTTTGCCAAATTTTCCACATGTCAAAGTGTAACTCACCAGTTGACCCATTTTGAATCGTTTTTAACCAAATCTTTGACTTGCGATATCTTCTACATCGAGAGTCCATTTCCATATTTTTGCATACCATCGAAAAGGTCTCAGAATGCTCTACAACATGGTCATAGTTTAGGGAGGTTTAGGAAAATTTCCAATACCCAAAAATCCTACGGAGAAGATATGGAAGACGTTGGCGAGTGTTATGTATTGATGTCAAAGAATATGGAAATAGAGTACTATAATATACCCATTGCTGAAGAAAAGGTATTAAAAGAATATAAATATTTCATACTAGATGAGCCACCAGATGGGTTACCTCCGAAGTGGGATATACAACACCATATTGATTTGATCCCAGGATCATCCCTTCAAAATTAGGCAACCTACTGGATGAGTTAGACACACAGTGAGTAGTTAAATAGGAAATCGACAGATCTAATACAGAAAGGGTTAGTGAGAGAAAGCATAACTCCATGTGGAACTCCAACACTATTGAATCCCAAAAAGGATGGAGACTGGATAATGTGTGTGGATAGTAGGTCAATAAATAAAATTACAATTAAGTATCGGTTCCCAATTCCAAGATTTGATTATATGATGGACATGCTAGCGGGAGCACAATATTTTAGTAAGCTTTACCTATGGAGTGGGTACTACTAGATTTGAATCCATGAAGGGTATAAATGGAAATTGGATTTCAAAACAAAATATGGATTTTACGAGTGGATGATGATGCCATTTCGGCTATCTAATACACTCAGTACATTCATGAGGTTGATGAAAAGATTACTTCAAGAATAAAATGGTAATTTTTTTTTGTCTATTTTGATGATATTGTGATATTCAATAAGACATTGGAGGAACATTTGTTACATTTGAAATTGGTGTTCGAATTGTTACATAAATAAATTTTGTATGAAAACTTTACTAAGTGTATACTTAATCAAAAAAGTCTATTTTTTACGGGTTTTTCATCTCAAAGGATGTAGTGAGGATGGATGAGGAAAAATTAAAGGTGATTTTGGAATGGCCTATTCCAAGGAAAGTTATAGAGGTTCGTAGTTTTCAATGATTGGAAAAGTTTTATAAGAATTTCATCAAGAATTTTACTAGCATTTCTTCACCCATAACAAAGTGTACGAAGGGGAAGGAGTTCGTATGGACCCAGGTAGCAACAAATAGTTTTGAATTGTTTGAAAATAAAGTGTCAGAGGCACATGTTTTATTCTTGTCATATTTTAGCAAGCTCTTTGAGGTTGATTGTGATTCCCCACATGTCGGGATTAGAGTTGTACTGAGTAAAGAAGGATGACTTGCAACATTCTTTAGTGAATATCTAAATGAATTCAGGAGGAAATATTCTACTTATGATGTGGAATTTTATGCTATTGTTCAGACATTAAGGCATTGGAGGCACTACTTGGTTTCTAATGAATTTGTACTCTTTACTGACCATGAAGCATTGAGGTATGTAAACACAAAGAAGAAAATAAATAGTAGGCATGCAAAGTGAGTTTCATTTTTGCAAGAATATAATTTTTGTCTTAAAGAAAACGTTAGGTAAGTAGAATCAAGTTAGTGGTGCCTTGAGTAGGCATGTAGCACTTTTGATAACAATGGAAAATGAAGTGGCAGGGTTTAAGGAAGTTAAGGAATTATATGAAGGTGATCCGTATTTTGGTGATGTCACGAGACAATGTAAGGAAGCTTCAGTGGATAGTGGTTCCTTTAATTATTTGATGCAAGATGGTTATTTATGTAGGGGAAAGAAATTGTACATCCCTGATGGTTCAATGAGAGAAAATATTAGAAGATAATTGCATAGTGGGGGATTGGCTGGACACTTTGGTATAAGTAAGACAACTAATCTTATGGTAGATTTTTTTTGTTGAAGGAAAGAGGGACATAAGTAGGATTGTATCAAGATATAGAGTGTGCCAAATAGAAAAGAGTCATACACAAAATAATGGGTTATAGATGCCATTACATGTTCGTACAAGGCCATGGCTTGATTTGAGTATGGATTTCATTTTAGGACTTCCTAACACATAATGAGGAATGATTCTATCTTCGTTGTGGTTAATAAATTCTCTAAGATAACACATTTCATTACTTGTAAGAGTTGACACATTTCATTACTTGTAAGCCAAATAATGATGCTTCTAGAGTTGCTGATTTGTTTTTTTCACAAGTGGTTAGGTTGCATGGAGTTCTAATAACGACCACCTCATATCGCAACACAAAATTTTTTAGTCACTTTTTGGAAGACTCTGTGGAGGAAAATGGGGACAAAACTATAGTTCAGTAGTGCATATCAGCCCCAGATTTATGGGAAGACAAAAATAGTGAACAGAAACTTGGGAAATCTCCTACGCTGCATAGTTAGAGAATTGCCAAAACAGTGGGACTTAGCTTTACCACAAGCAGAGTTTTCTTATGACAACTTGGTAAATAGATCAACATAGAGGTCTCCTTTCCATATTATATATGGTAGGAACCCCAAGGGATTCGTAGATATGATTGTGCTACCTGGTGAATGTAAAACTAGTGATGATCTAGAAGCATTTGTAGAACACATGTGCTATAATTGTAGGAAGAAGGGAGGGAAAAGCTGAAAGTTGGTTTTTCACAATATAAAGCAGCTATAGATGATAGTACTAGAGTAAATGTATTTGAAGAAGGAGATATGGTTATGGTCCATATTAGAAATGAGAGGTTTCTAAAATGCACATATAATAAACTAAAGTATAAGAATATTTGGCCATGTAGGATTCTGAAGAAAATGAGTGATAATGCCTACAAGGTGGAGCTACTTGACAAATTTTATATTTCACTAATATTTAATGTTTCTTACTTATATAAGTTTCCAGTTCATGAGGAAAATGTTGTGGAGGAGGAAGAAAGAAACTGGGAGAAACAGATGCCAAAGAAGAAAAAGGAAAGGGTAATGCTTTTCTTGGACCAAAAGACATTCACTACTAGACATGGGAGCTACAACAGATGTTTTATGCACTGGGAAGGTTTGTAGCTAGAAAAAAACCTTAGATTCTTGAGTAGGTTTTGAAAAATATTGACAATGGAAAGTTTGATGAATTCCATCAACTGAATTCGCAGGAGCTTAATTTTTTTAAACCAGAGGAGAATGATGTGGGAGCCTAACTTGTGAAGGTCGTAACTTTTGATCCGATCGTTGGATCATCTTGAAATTTTCTAGGGTGGTAGATCTTGATTAGAAATAACTTTTGACCAAATTTTTCAATAAGTTTGCTACCATTTCAACATATTTTTGGGGTCAGATTACTTGGTCTAGTGGTCTAAAATTGGCTCCAAACATTTGTTTTTACTTTTGTCTAGAACTTAGAGTTTTAATAACCTTTTTATGCTTTATAGAATAATCCAAAATTTGGCGTGAGCCTTCGTTTAGGAAAACCTATTAGGCACACAAAATTTGGGGTCCATACGAGGTGTTTTACTGGTAGGTGATTTTTGGCATTTTAGGGTGTTTTGGCATTTTAAGGTTTTTAGAGCTAATGTGAAATAAAAGGAAGATTGTATTAATGTAAAAGATTAGTGCAGATTTCAGAATGAGAAGAAATTTATTTTAAAGCTTCCGGTTTATTTGCAAACTTTTTTTGTGTGTTTTGGGGGTATTTTATCCTCTTGCAGTTGGATCCACATCACAAACACCCTATCATTGCATGCCCCTCCATCACTCTGAACAAGACTGTCAGGCCTTCAAGGCCAACAATCATAGGGTTAGGGTTCAAACAACTATTGGGAGAGCGCTCCATTAAAATAAAATTTGTATTTTTTGGATTTATTATCGATTGGTTATTAATGGATTTTATATAGCTATAATTATAAAAGAGTTGTAAAAATATTTGGTAAAAAAATAGATTTTCAATATAATTATACATCTAATATAGCAAAAACAATTAATCTCATTTTCAGAATAAAAATAAACTTCAATATAATAATGAAAAATATTAAATATAATATTATACTATAATCATAAAATAAAATTTGAGATCATCCATTAATTCATAAATTCATTAATATTAAAACTTACCCATCCATGACAATTACCCTTATAAATTAAGCCTTTATTAAAAAAATAAAATTATATAGTTTATATAGAACATCAAGCAAAATAAAAAACAATACATCAATCTAGACTAATAATTTAATGAACAAAATTAGTACATAAATAAATTTAATATCAAATTAAAAGTGTTTGGGCTAATTTGTAGCATGTGATGCGGTAGAAATGGATCTTTAAAAGAGGAATTTATAACCATACACTTTTATTTTAGGGGTGTGTAGATATGTATAAGTGTCTGGCCAACAAAAAATTATATTACTATTTACAATGACCATGTTACATCACTATTATTGTTTTACATGTTTATTTAGAGGAAAAAGTAGATTTTGAATTGATTTAATACACAAATAATTAGTATCAAGCAGTTGTAAAGTGTACTAAATAACTGAGTACCTTATGTGTCACATTGTGATTTGGTCTTACAAATGATTATTAATGCAAAAATAAACTATTGTTACTTTTTCCAACAATATTTTAAATAATAAAAATTAATTGACATATACAAATCCTGAATTTAAATGTATATCATATTAATATTTTTTTAATTTTCTCATCATGTTTTTCGGATGTGCAAAAATTTCATTGGAGATTAATCATTACAATTTATGCGTTGTTGTTACGATAAAATGATCACAATTAAAGAAAACATTTAAAATCCATTTTCAATAAAAAAATATGTATAAAGACCGAAATAGAGCATGTTAATGCACGTGTACATGAAAATCTGTCACGCCCACTGTACATCTATAAAATTAGTTCGTAGTAGACAGAATACACGTTGAACGTGTCTCCAATGAATTATATAAGAGAAAAAAAGATGTTTACATACAATATGTAATATAAAAAAATTATAGCTAAATACATTCGAAGATCATACACTTCAGTAATATTCTAGAGTAACCTAAAATATTGATGGTATTATAATTTGTTAAGACGTTATTTTGATTTATTAAATCATGGTATGATTAATAATGAGTTTAAATTGATTGGATAATGAATATTAGGGTATTATGATTAATTTTGATGATATTTGATTAATCAAATGATTCCTTATACACCTATCTTTTTGATGTTGCATGTTTTAGACATCAAGATTTCAGCCGTGACCTCATAATGGTAATATATTATAGAACTTAGTACTGAGAGCATAAAATTAAACTTTTATACTTTTGAACCATAATCCTCATAGTGAATTTTGTCTAAATTTGAATTTTAATTTGAGTAAATTTAGAGGCATAGAAAGCGATGCAGCTAAACTTTTGAATTATAATTATCAAACTAACTTTTGAATAAATTATAGATCAAATTTGGCAATACCTCCAAGTGTATTGAAATATAATTTTTTTGGAGTTACGACTATCGTTCTTAAATTTTGGGTAAATCTAAATAAATCAAAGTGTATTTTAGGATGGATTAGAACTAGTAAATTCTTAGAAGTGGAGATATACTTATACTTTTGAAACAAATTTTTATACTAAATCTATGGTATATCTAATGAAAATTTAGATCTAAATCTTGATGCGTATATAGGAACGGAATGGAACATGCTAAATTTATAGCAAAATTCAAAGTGTTGAACTAAGCTAGAGTTTGAATTTTACATGAGCATGAGATTCCATCCATAATATTAGAGGCTTCGTCTTGCTTTATTCATAAGGAGAATGACTGTTTTGAGGTGTTCAAAGAGTCAGTGAGAAATTTGTTGTTTAAAAAAGGCTGTTTTGAAGTGCCCACGAAGCTAGTACATAAAGCTCATTGTTGAGAATAGCCACTATGAGGTGCCCAAGGTAGGAAACTCATTGTGCCCTACTATTAACCCCAATGGTATGGATTTGAGTGTGTAATATGAAAGGGTGCTTTCACATAGTTTATTTATTACTACATGTTTGACGTCTACTTTCAAGGATCCCATGACCATTATAAAGTGTTTATGAAAGAGTTGTAAAAATAAAATTTTGGTCAATAGTGTGAAAGTATTTGTTTCCCACAATTAACTCCAAAATTGTTGAGATACGCAGAACGAGAAAGATATCAAAGAAGAAGGGACAACAAATCTTAAAATTAATCTGAAGTTAAATAAAGGAGAAATGAATATGACAATCACTAATAATAAAATTTCTATGGGAAATTTGAAATGATCAAATAAATATGAAAATTTTGAATTTTCCAGAATCTTAGAATCCTAAATTACAACTAGCTCTTGTGAATTTAACGAAATGCATAGAAATAAAAAAAGAAAGTTAAAAAGATTTTAAGGAAAATGTACCTCAATAGATTTGACTCTTTATGGATTGTTGTTCGAAGCTTAACCACTATTGATGGGTTGACTTCTTGTGTATGTTTTATTGAATATGTTTATTGTTGAATCTCATTGTACATGGGAGTCGGCCCTCTTAAAAACTCTCACTTTACCAATAATCCAAAAATATATAAAAAAAATTGTTTCCACCAGTATCTCCAAGCCCTTCGATTTATTTTAGATTTAATAGTATAAAACTCAAAGTGTGCATGGGACAGACTTGTGTGTATTATATAAAGGGGATATTCCATGGAGCTATGAAGATTTACTAATAATGTTGTTTTCAGCTCTCCAACTAATATTCTTTCATGCATGTTTTAATGTCTAACTATATATACAAAATCATACTAACATTCGTTTATATTTAACCATGGACTATACGTCCCTCGTTCACTAAAGCACATTATTTTAGGTCTTCAATGATTATCAAGACTAACACAACAAATATTTCATTTTAAAAATCTCCATAATTATGATTATGGCTTTCAAATGAATACTTCTGAAAAAGAACTCCCATTGGATCACATAAGGAAAAACAACAATATTAATCAGTCACCTTCATGTAAATTTGTAGGGATAGGAATTTAATTGAAAAACAAAGAAAATTATTGTTGAAAGAGGTAACATACCATGATTGAAACAGTAATCTTCACTTTATTTGATTTTGTTCCACTACAATCCATAACTACTCATTGTGCAAATCGGTCTAATCTGCATGATTGTGTGTATATTTTTGAAATATTTGTCTGGTCCGTCAAGGTATAAAGCTGATATAAACAACGTGACAATAACTAATTTTGGGAAGGAACAAGACAATGGATAATAGTGTTAAAAAATAATTTATTCCAATTCAAAGGGTAAAGAACTTTTTATTTCTCTACCTTATTTTAATCTTATTTCAAAGTAGAACAATTCTTCTAACAAAATGTTCTCGTTTTCTTGTTCAAATAAATCCAAGCAAAGGTGGCTTTTTTTAATGAAAAATATCTCATATTATATTAATTCAATACAATACAAAATAAATTTCAACCAAAAAGTGGGTGGTATGAGAGCATGCCCCAAAATCACAAACAAAGCTAGGACAAGCCTAAGAGAGCGAGAGACAAACTAGGCCAAACCTAGGAGAACACAAAAGCTAGGCAATGCCTAGAAACATACAAAAAACCATGTCAAACAACAACAACAAACATGCTCACAACAGGTGGATTATGATCATCCAACTAGCCTGAGCCAGGTAAATCCGTTCCAGCATCTGGGAGATCCCAAACAGTAGGATTTTCTTCTTCCAGGTCTGCCTATCCACAAGTGGGGATGACGAGGCTAAGATGAGGAAATTTGTCAGAAGACGATGGCAGAGGTGGATTCCATCCATCGATAGTGTGAGGAGTGACAGCGGCAAGAGATCCCCACCCATGCTGACAGGTCAGAAAACCCTAGCCCTACTGGTGAACTAGCGAAGGACTCCTACGTTGGTGCAGTTATGGTGACCCCTGGCCATGCCAAAAAGTCAAAGAGTAACTTATTTGGTGAAGAAGGTCGGGGAAGGCTAAGCCCGGCTAAAACCACGTCGTTGTGAGCTTCTATGTCAACCACCACCACCAAGGTGGGGAGCACCTAGTAGAAGATGGTGGCACATGGGAAACATTACATGAGGCTACCCCCCAGTGGTGGAGCAAGGTTCAAAGGTGGTCCACCTCTAGCGTGACTTTGTTTTCCTAGACTTGTATCTACTGCAGCACATTTAATATCACCATAGATTTTTTATAATCATAAAAATATTGATCAACTGCAGAATTAGAAAGAAAAAATAATTTCTTTCTTTCCATATCCAAAAATAATTTCCCCTCTAAAAACCTGCAAACTTTGGGTGAACATAGGAAGAATCTTGAGATTGTCTCCAAAAAGGATATACTATCAGGTAAAGCAATGCAGTCTTAGCGAAAAGAAAAATGAATGAATCTAATTCCAGGCAAGATGAGCTTTGGGAAAAAACCAGAAAAGATGTAAAATAGATTCCAAATGGCCACAAAATGGGCATTTGGGAGCTGGAACTCCAATTTGAACAATCCAATCTCTGATAGGTAGACCTTAGTGCAAAATTCAACAGAGGAAGTGGGTAATCTTGGGCTCCATAGAGATATTCCAAACAAATGCAAATTGCCTACTCTAGGTAGATAGAGTGGAATGAATTCCCCATCGCATGTGGAGTTTATCCACCATGGACAGATAAGGTAAAATCCAATAGTATCCTTTACTAGCTGAGTAATTGTGAAAATGAGTATCCGCATACCATTTCCAATGCGTCCACCAAGGGCGAGAGGAATGCACAATAATTTTGTGCAACATGTGGTCAGGGACTGAGCTGATCACAACATTATAAGTATCTTGGTCCTAGTTGGAGAGTCGAAAGTGAGTTATAATTTCCGGCCAAGGGAGTCAGGATTGCACATGTTTGCAGAATAAGTCTTCAATGGAGTGAATTTTGCATTTAAAAATTTTGAGCGTGGAGATTCACGGAGCTTCTTCCAAACACTTATCCTATGCTTGAAAAATCAGTGACCACCAGATGGATTGATGATTAATAGAAATACCATTACAAAAGTTATCACCTTGCCATAGGATTCAAGGTTTGATGCATACCCATGCTTTCCAAATCCTCTTAAGCAAAAAAGTGCCAATTAATTTAACAGGCACTGGGGTTATGATCAGATTGATAAACCCCAATCCTTTCCATGTAGCGAGGCCGTAAGGTGAGCCTTCTTCAATACTGTGGCATATGAGAACTTTCCAAGCTTCTTGGCCAGTGATAAATCTAGCAATCTGTTTCGAGCAAAGTTCCTGCCTTTGACGCTGAATGTTAATAAGGAAAAGCCCCTTAGAATTATAGGGAATGAAACATATCTCCCAAACCACATGAAGAAATCCTCTTCCAGTAGTAGTGTTAGCCCATAAACAAGCTTTGAGCTGCTTTTACAGCTTCTGAATAGAGGCTTTGGAAGGAACCCAATAAGATGAATAATACACATGTGTGGCCGCAAAAAATTTGGAACAAATTTGGAATTTTCCACCCAAAGATAAAGGTTTGGTAAGCTAATACTCCAATTTTTTGGCCACTTGTTGAATAACATATTTCTAGAGCTCGACTAAGGTAGCTTGAAAAGATAAAGGAATGCCCAAGAACTTATAATTTTTTCCATGAGCTAGAACCTTCCATTTAAAAGTGGCGAGCCAATCACACGCATGAAGGAAGGATTTTTGATAGCACTGGATTTTTCACCATTCGATAGAGGAGCCAGATGTTAAGTAAAAAGTATCCAAGCATTACATGGCATTGTAAATGTTGGCTTCATATTCAATGAGCATAAGAAATGAATAATCTCTGAAATCATCATTTAGAATTTGAGAATTAGGCATAGAAGGTAGCGAGATTCCCCTAACAAGCCCCTGAGATTTGGCATGAGCTAGTTAGTATCCAAATCCTTCAGCAGCTAGCACATAAAGTGTAGGAGCAAAAGGGAAGCCCTGGTGAGCATAGCGAAAAATCCCAAAGGGTTCCGAGATGATGCCATTAATAGTGAGTAGAGTAGAGGCATCTGTAAAAATCATACCAACAGATTGAATAGAGATGGGACTAAAACCAAGCGCTTGAAGCATGGAAAGAATAAATGACCATTCAATCCAATCATAGGCTTTCTCAAAATCAATCTTTATGAACATGGAAGACTGATTAGATCAACAAGCCCATTCCATGCCATCCTAAACAAAAATTATGTTATCTAGGATGTATCATCCATGTATGAGTCCATTTTTTTCTGGATGAATAACATATGGGAGGATATTGCAAAGCCACATAGCCAAGGCTTTGGAAATGATTTTGTAGGAGACATTCAATAGGGTGATAAGCTGACAACAGGTAATTTACTCTAGGTCTCCCTGCTTATAGATGAATTTAATGTTCCCCTTGTTGATTCGTGGTCATAAAAATTGGTTTTAAAACCCTTCGAGATAAACTTGAAAAAGGTCGTCACCAACCAAATCCCAAAGCGTTTTATAGAATTCACAGGGGAATCCATCACATCCTAGAGCTTTATCATTGGTCACCTACATGGTAGCTTAATGGAGGTCTTCAATGGTGAGCATTCAGTCACATAACACCTTCTAAGCCTCAAAAAACTTACATGACACAACACTCAAACATTGAGCAAGATCAGTTTGACAAGTTGCAGAAGGTTGTTGAGTTTGAAACACAAGCTTGTAGTGGCGCACAAAGGTTTGCAACATAATTTGAGGATTGGTAACCCAAATGCCACCATCCATGATGGCCCAAATTTGCTGAAAAGGGTTCTTTTCTCTGAGGGAAAGACTAAATTCTTTTGAGACTTGATCACCAATTTTGAGTCAGTGCAATCGGGATCAGATATGCACTCCCCTAGAATTTTAATTGTCATTAATTTTAATTTTTTGATGACGCTTTGCAACATGAAGTTGCAGTGTTTCAAGGAAAGGATCACCTTGAAGTGCCACCACCGCTTGTCTAAGAGCTAAGGTGTTAGCGAAGTATGAGCGGCACCCAATTTTGATCAATTGCCTGCCATAGATTCTAAGGAATGTAGTTGTCTTAGTCATCACGTCTTCCCACCATTGAATCTAGCTAGTCTGTATAGGTGGATGGTAATGCTGGAAATGACTAGGCCAAGGAATTAAGCTCCACACATGCTTTATATGATTAATTGCAGGCTCATGTTGCACCAAGGTAGTATTAAGAAAGAATTGGCCTTTATGACAAATAGTGCGTGTATCATGCCAATTGATACAAAATCGTATTGGAGAGTGATCCAAAAGGACAAAGTCATGCATGACCTCTACTAGCATGGAATAAATGCTATCAAACTCAAAATAATCATGAGCTGACAGCATGGCTCTGTCGAGCCGTTTAAGGACACGATCTTTCCCTCCTCAAAGATTAGACCAAGTCTACCATGCTTCTGATATGGGAAAGAGAGAGACATAAGGGTCATAAAACCCAAAATTATTACATAGAAAAAACCACGCCTCCCTTTTGCTAGGTGTCCACCTCATCGGTAAGTGGCGACATTTATTAGTGGGTAACTCAACCATAATAAAATTTCCACTTATGACCCAATAAGAATCGGGAATCAGGCTGGTGATCCACTGCTATAGATCATCCCTTTCGGATGCATCGTTATAGGTGTAAATATTAATGAGAGGGTGTTCGTCAAGATTAAACAAGGCCCATATGACATGGTTGGTGGGGTCAATGCCATGGTCAATTAATAAGGGCCACCATTTTGGTGCAAAAAGTGAAATTAAACCCGCACAACCTATTTCAAGATTGCTACAGAAATCCAAGTTGTCATGCCAGATGGATTTACAAACCATCTGTAACTGAAAACCATTAATTTTTACTTCCTGCAAAAACAAAACATCAAAATTTACAATTTTTTTCCAAATTGCACGAACAACGTATCTACGATAGGAGTCTGTAAGACCCCAAACATTCCAAGATAGACAATTCATAGGGAACAATGGTCAAGGGAATCATATTAGTTTTGCAAGAATTGAGAAATGTTTGGAATTATATAAGTGTAGCTTTTGTAACCACCCCATTTTACTGTTCCAATGAATTTGTAATCCTTTTCTGGTACAACATGTTGTAACTCCCTTTTATAGGTCTATAACATAATTTATAGATGGTCCTTATGATTCAAAGTTTTCCATGCGGACCACAACAAATGGCATAAGTATCAAATAAACTTCTTGATGATTGCAAGCACTAATGTTTTATAATATAAATAAATGTCAGATCCAATAAAAAAATTTATGGGTGAATGGGTGAATTCAAAAAGGAATTGGTTCAATAAATTTGTTAATTTTGTCTTTCTCTTTTCTTGTATGCTTCTATAATATCAAAAAAAATATGTCATTTGATTACATTTAAGCATATGTTTTACTACTTTAAATTTTATCTCTCTTAGTATATTTTAAAACTATGGTTACTACTCTTAAAATCTTCATTCAATCAAAATTTAATTCTACATTAGTTATTTGAATTTATCTCCGTAATATATATACCCCAATATAACATGATTTTTAAGTTAATAAGGTTCATCCTAAAAACGTTAAGTGGCCCTCCTAACCTAATGATTGATTGGTTGTGAGAGTAATGTATTTTCTTACCCACTCTTCCCCTCCAATTTAATTTCTTGTAAATACATGTTTTATGACATGGATCCAACTGTAAGAGGTTGAAATGCTTCCAAAACATGTGTGTGCGCGCACGCGCGCACGCACGCACGCACGCACGCACACACACACACACACACACACACACACACACACACACACACACACACACACACACACACACACACACACACACACACACACACACACACACACAGTTTGCAAAAACTCCATAAGCTTCAAAATAGTTTCCTTATCATTCCTCAATCCACACTAATCATTTACAATATTACAATCTGCCTTTTATTTCCTACTATCTCTAAACCAAACCCTAAAAATAAAAACACCTCGGATGGGCCCCAAATTTTGTGTACAAAATATTCCTTCATAAATGAATTCTTATGCCAAATCTTGGATTATTTCATAAAGTTAAAAAAAATATTAAACCTCTAAGTTCTAGAAAAATCCAAAAAACGATTCCAAGCCAATTTTAGACCACTAGTTGAAGAAATTTGGCCGCGAAAATATCATGAAATGACAACAAAATTTTCGGAAAAGAATGCTCATCACATATTACTAATTAAGATCCAACTCCATGGAAATTTTTAATATAATCTGACGGTTGGATCAAAAGTTATGGTCTCTAGAAGTTATGTTCCCACATCATTCTCCCCTAGTTGAAAAGAATTTTGTTCCTAAAAATTAAGTTTATTGAATTCATCCAGTTTTCCACCATTAATAGTCTTCAACTCCAACTCAAGAATCTAACCATTTTCTTCTTGTTGCAAACTTTCCCATTGTACCAAATATTTGTTATAGCTCACATGCCTAGTAGTGATTGTCGTTTTATCCAAGACATGCATTACCATCTCCTTTTTATTCTTCGGCATATTTTACTCCCATTTTACTTCTTCCTCTACCTAAAATTTTTTCAACACGACCTAGAAACTTATACTAATCAGAAACATTAAAAACTAGTGAAATATAAAAGTTGTCAAGTGGCTCCACCTTGTATGCATTATCACTCATTTTCTTCAAAATCCTTCTAGTCCCAATCTTCTTAAATAATTTAGTTTATTATATGTCCCCTTTGGAAACATTTCCTTTCTAAAATGAACCATCACAATATATCCCCTTTAGAAAAACATTAAAAACTAGTGAAATATAAAAGTTGTCAGGTAGCTCCACCTTATAGGCATTATCACTCATTTTCTTCAAAATCCTACAAGTCCCAAGCTTCTTAAATACTTAGTTTATTATATGTCCCCTTTGTAAACTTCTCCTTTCTGATATGAACCATCACAATATATCCCCTTTAGAAAAACATTAAAAATTGGTGAAATATAAAAGTTGTCAAGTAGTTCCACCTTTTAGGCATTATCACTCATTTTCTTCAAAATTCTACAAGTCCCAATCTTCTTCAATACTTTAGTTTATTATATTTCCCCTTTCGAAACCTCTCCTTTCTGAAATGAACCATCACAATATATCCCCTTTAGATGTGCTTGGGGAAATATTGATTTGGCTTATAGGTTTACTAATTGGCACTGGAATATATGTTATTGTAGGTATCTAAACTGACATAAATAGTATTAATTTTGGAAATGTATGCATATGAGGCCTTGGTGCAATATTTCCATCTTGTATGAGACTATTTTTTCCCTAATGTCTATCTCATAAGCACCTGAAAGTGTTGTACCACCCATAGATTGAACCATTACCGAAATATCACTATTTAGGGCTCTTAAGTAGTACAAAAAGGCACTCTGGTGAAGGTCTTGCAAAATTTGGGATTCTATCACATGTTCTCTGGAATATGATGTTAAAATCAAAGATAAACATATGTGGTTCTCTTTTAATAGTGTTCATTTATTCTTCTATAAAGACAAGTGATATGATTTGTCCTCAAATTTTCTAGACAATGCTTCTCCTAGTTCATCCCACATGTTAATTAAATTTAATCTTAAACCCATATTCCACTACAAAGATTTTCCCTTAAAAGAGGCAACCAAAAATCTGATTTCGATGTTCTCTTGGGTGACATGGTGAATATAACATATGTTGACCACATCTTCAATGTATTTTATAGGGGTAGTTGTGTTTTCTCAAGTGAAAAGAGGAACACTTTTGAGGAATTTTGTAAGCATATCACCCTGTTAGGCCAGATTTAGTGGACTTCCCCCATTACATGTAACAAATATTGGATTCTTTGATGGACCATAAAGGGAATGGGTCTTAGACTCCTAAGATGACGTGGGATATGTCATTAAACACGGGGGGGTTGAATGAACCTTGGATGGTGGAGATGGGAGTATTTCAAAAAGTCTCACTCTTTTCGTCGATGAAATTTATGGATAATTTAAGGTCTCTCCTCTTGCTATTAACTGTCTCATATGCACTCTTCTCATGGAACTAAAACATTTGACTATTGGAAATAGTATATTTGAAGTTAGGATTCATCAAATGTGTTGCTTGTTTCCTCCAAAGGTAAATCACCACTAAAAAACATGCCAATTTCAATGTACTAGATCAAAATTGAATTGTAGATACTTAAAAAATCCTATTAACAGTGCCAAAAATTGTTGCCACTTGAATTTATAACCCTGTTGAAACCTGAAAGGTTATAGCACCTCAATGAAACATGGTATGATCTCTCAATGTGGGACTTGACTAAATTAGATCAACATCCAAAGAAGGCCGGATTCCTCTACCTATCTATTCTAACACTAAAACTACTCCTAAGGTAAGTTATTAGAGACAGGGGAAGAGGGGAAGGAGGAATGCATTAAATATAAACTAAGATAAGGGAGTGATGATAGTGCCAAAACAAAAAGGGGATATGTCTCATTGAGGGGAAAAATAAGAAAGTAAACACAAGATGAGAGGGAAGATACCTTCCACAGATCAACACTATCTGAATAATTCCATTCCACACATTATAGACATAGAGAAATGAAATCCACGCAAATATAGTCCATAAACAACATAAAATGAAAATTAAAAAGAGCCAAGAAGAAAATAATGTAAGATAAAGTGTAGATACAAGCCACATTCAACATCATATTATCACTTATATGTATGCACAATCTATTACAGTCAATTAGAAGAATTTGGATTCATTAAAAAAGATCATATCATATGTATGCAAATCGTAAATTCTTGACCACCATCTATTGCCCAAAATAACACCCATGTTTTTTACAACTATTTAGGTCAGGAAATTAGTCATTTTTTGTTTGGAAGGTTGTGGAGTTGAAAAACTTAGTGTTTCACAAATATTTGGAATGCAGTGTTCTACGGGTTTCAAAATCCACATAACAAAGGCTAAGTACTTCGTGGCATTGTAAGGATAACAGAAGTATTCCATGGAATTTAGTTCAAATTTTAGTGTTCCAGGAAGTTTAGTTCAAAATTTAGTGTTTCATGGATTCACCAAAGATAGTGTTCTATGGAAGTCAGGAACTCAACGTTCCATAGAATGAAGAAAGTGTAGTGTTATTCAATTGTTCAAGTTTGTGTAACAAAGGAATACAATAAATTCATGCAAAAAAGGAACAAAGAACCATGGAGTTCTGCTTCGTGGGATAAGACAAAGTTGAGCATGGAGGAAAATAAAGAAATACCACAAAACAAACGGTCATCCACGGAACAAGGTATATTAAAAAAGACACAGAACAAAGAAAAATTGTGATACAAAGGGATTCTTTGGTACAAAGGCTAAAGGCTATACATCATACCGAAACAAAATGAAGATAAGGAAAATGTAAAGCCTTCAAACAAGGAATCTACATAATAAGGTAAAACACTATGAAACACAGAAGAATACATGGAATGAAGAATAATGTGGAAGTCACAAACAATGTCATGGGTCACCAAAGGATCACTAACCAAGAAGAGGGTTGTGGAAGTTTGTGGAAATCAAACTAAGGCTTTGGATCACAAAAGAACATTATAAAGTTGTTGAAGATGGGGTCAAGGTGGTGGAATATCAAACAAATTGCATAACTCAACAAATTCGCTCCTAATTCAAACCATGCACCCAACCACCCCATCGACCATAATTGAATTTTGAATGATGTTACCCTTGTACACTAGAAATTTTATGGAGTGTGATTAGAGCAATGTCAGGAGTGCATATGTCACCTCTTAACTTAATGGTGATTAGTCCTTGGTGGGCGTGATTGGTTGGCCACCTTCATTACTAACGCAATCTGATCTTCTCTCTTTTTCTCTCTCTTCCTTCTCTATAAAAAGTAATTTAATTTCATGTAAACAACCCTCTCTGTTGCAAAGTTACCATGTCAAAATAGTGGCTAAGCTTTCACGAGTTGCAAACCTCTTATATGAGTTTTTGTAATGCATCTAAAGCCTTCTAAGTGACTGTAATAGACTGTTCGTACTTATAAGAGATAATATGATGTTGAATGTGGCTTGTACCTACAGTTTGGCTTGGATTATTATCTTATTGCCTGTATGTTGTTATCATTTTATGGTGTGTATGGATTATAATTGCATGGTTTTCATTTATGTGTTTACAATGTGCGGAATGGAACGGTTTGCATAGCATTGATCTGCGACAAGTATCTTCCCTCTCATCTTGTGTTTTCTTTCTTATTCTTCCCCTCAATGAGAGATACCTCATTTCTACTCTGGCGCCATCGATATTCCCTTAGCTTAGTTTTTATTTTACGCGTTCCTCCTTCCTTTTTTCCCCTACAGTCAATAGCTTAGCTTAGGAGTAGTGTTAGTATTAGAATAGATACATAGAGGAAGTCATCCTTTCCGGAGGTTGATATCATTCTATCAAGTCCGAGATTGAGAGATCATCCCATGTTTCACTAAGGTGCTAGAACCTTTCAAGTTTTAGCATGAGTGCAACTTCAATTGACAACATGAACATATCTGAATTATCTCAAAAACATGGAATACTAGATATATGTAATCACTGAGTAGAATCATATTTTGTTTCTTATTAAAAAAGCTAGAAACCTAGTAAAACAAGGGGATTGGAGAAAAACTTGAGAGGAGAGAGAAAGGCAAAAAAGAGGAAACTTTTGACAAAAGTGGAATTTAGGAAAAGACAAATCTAAGAATATAGGTCCAAATATGTAATGAATTGATAAAAAATATGAAACACGTGCACAAACAAAAACCTAATCTGAACCGATAAATGACAAGCATACAAATACACTAAAACATGAGAAATAACTAGTTCCTACCATCTTTAAAATAAATGTCAACAATTTGTTCTATAAAGAAGCACTTTATTGAGAGGTAACAAGTCAAATTTCTAATCTTATTTGAATGATATTGCATCCATCATTCGGATTTACCTGTAAATTAGCTTTCAATAAAAATATATAATAAACCAAATTTATGTGATGCACTTGACCACCCTTAGACTAAAAGTTTTACGCCATATATACATATGGCCTCTCTCCCTTTGTGGATTTGGATGTAGGGTGAGGAGGTCCCCGATATCCATATGATTAAAGGTCTGTTTGGTAGAGTATGTAAATTCACTTGGCTTAGTGCAATGAAACCCATCCCCATTTATATAGGGGGAGGGGGGCCTCACATATAGGATACAGGGTTAGGTAATCAATGGGGAATATATGATTGATTTGATGAGTGGATCAATAGTTGCAGATCATTAGTTATGGGGCTTGGACAATTAGATAAAATAGATACAGGCCTCATCAATTCCTTCTCTCACTACTAGAGTTATTATATAGATTATGTAGGTGTCTTGTATATCTATATCTTAGGGGTTTCGATTCCTCAACTCATATCAAGTCTCGTGAAAATAGAATGGTCCAACTATATGTAGAGGAGAATCTGAGGGGACCACCAAAATGAACAAGCTTCGAAACGTATTGAATCACTTCCCCCATGGGTGGAATCACTAGAATGAGTTTAGCTTTGAAATCCCATTTATCTGTCTTAAGAAAAATTATCTGGTTAGGCAATGGTTCTTTCAAGTGGGAAAACACACATCAACTATCAAGATATTATTAAATTCGAAATGACTTTACTACTATTATTCAAATGTTGAAACCTTTCTATAGTCTTTCGATAGTTAGAATCTTAAGTAGGCATAAGTCCTTGTCTGCAAGATAATGCTCAAGTCGGCCTGAAATATAAAGATGTGGCATCAACGAAACAAGAGGCGGGGCCTTACTAAATAAAACCCGCGTTGTTCTGTAGGTGTCTCTGTCATTTTACAGTCTCCACTCTAACAGTTATCTCCCTCATCTTGACAATTTTTCTTTGACTCCACTGCGTCATTATTTAGAGTTTTATATTATGAAATTCTCAGTCACAACGAGAAGAGACATTAATTTTCGGTCACAATTATACAGACATTGTTTTAATGTGCATACAATTTTCTTTAAAATAGGACAGTCAAACAGAGAGCCAAGTGTGCGATCAGAGACTTTAAACAATGTTGTCCCTACTGAAAGAAATACAAAATCTGTAAAGCAAGAAAGTTGTGATCACAAGATTAATGTAGGGTAGGGACCAGGGTGGGGTGAACGAGCTCATTTTTCTTTTTTAAGGTACGTTGTTTATGGGGTCTGAGACAGTGCAGAAGAAAGGGGACATTGATTCAGAGGATTAGGGACTGCCCACTTTGAAGGGTACCATCTTATCACAATCCACATCAGAAGAGGACGTTAAACTTGTTGGACATGGATCCATGTTCCAAAGAAAAAAAGCATGAAAGCGACCCTCTGAGTTTTCAGGGAAAAAGGTGGTGACTGCGTAGGGTCGCCGCCTAATTATTTTAACTCATCAGCAGTTTGGGAGACTCGTCATCACTCTAAGAAATAGTGTTTTATCACGGGTGTTTATTGTTCAAAAAATGCAAAGTAAAGTTCCAGTACAATTAAGACAAAATTTCTAGTTGGAATCATCAACTCGTAGAGTAAATTTTGGGTTATGAACAATCAATCTCTTTATAGTACTAATAATTAAGGCCTAATTTTGTTTATATTGAACGGTGTTGAATATATAGGCACTAAATAATGTATGTGTTATGAATAACTCAATACCAATGTATCACTTGTTTAACCTCTTCGACCTTCTTGGTATATTTTGTTAAGGATTAAAGGGTAATTATTTTGAGTATATTAATAATTGACATTTATCAGGTTAGTGTTAAATGCTTGAAAGATATACATGCGCAATACAAGAATAATTGATCAGTTTTGATGTAGTGTTAAGGATTGAGGGGTATCCATTTTGACAGGGGTGTGTCTTACCCTAGGCAACCTAAGCAGTTGCCTAGGGCACACAAAAGGGAGGGTGCCACATTTTCAAAAAAAAAAATTAGGTCGACTAGGCAATCGACTAAGGTTTGTTTAAAATTTTACAAAAAAAAATTGATATTAAACCCCCAGTCCCCACTATAGTTTCAAATTCGTAATTCGCGAATCTCAATCGCTCAACGTTGTTTACAAATTACAGACAGAGATAGTGAGACTACAGTTTCAAATTCATTTTTTGTTCTCCGAATCTCCTGCAGCTGCATCAAGTGATCTATTCCAAATGAGTTGTATATCTGAATCTCTCCAATCATCTTATCATTGAAATCTTCAATACGCCTTGTTGAAGGAGCCTGCTTGACTTTGGATTGGAGTCTGGAGAAGGTTGAACCACGTGCTCACATATCCATCTTTTACTTTTGCAATCCATGATTTTGCAGAAACATTAATCGCTGAGTTTATAAATTTGAGTTTCAATCTCGACAGAAATTTGAGCTGCCAAGCCATGTTGTTTCCTTGTCTCCCTCCCAATTTCACCGCCCTCAAACACTTTATTTTACCGTTTAATTCAGAGTCTTTGTATTAGACTGTTACCATGTGTGAAACCTGAAGAGATTCGGGAATTAAAATTTATCAAGTATTATCGTATTAAAATTTCAGAATTCAGTTGGTCTGGACCGCCTAGCCGCCACTCGCCGGTGGGAGGAAGATTTCAAAATTCAATAGGCGCTTGCATCAGATCTTTCTCCAAAGTCCAAAGCCTAAAGTTCCTTTTAAATCAAATTCAACACCGGATTTGGTAGATCGTCATTCCATGTTGGGGGAAGAACATAAAGTTAAGTGATCAAACCCTTACTTCTCCAACATCTTACAATTGATGTTGCATTAATTTTGTTCTCAATTGCATCAATTATATTATTACATTTTGATTTAAATTTTTAATTATTCTTATTATGTAATTGTTATTGATTGTATTTATATTATTTCACTTTTGGAATAGTATTGATTATGATTTATAACATCATTATCAACAAGTATTCAAGTAGTTATTGTAACTTGATAAATATTTAGTTCAAATGGATAAAACTAACAAATTAAGTGGTGCCCAATTTCGAAAAAAAGCTAAACAAAAAATTGAGGAGGAAAAAAACCTTATGAAAAAGATACCTAAAATAAATATTTTTTTAAGTGCATCAAATGAAAATGAGAATTATTCTTCGGTTAGTGAGAAAAATACACAATCAAAGTCAATAGGAGATGAAAACACACAAGAGAAGGAGAACACACAACAAGAGGAGAACAATGAAAATACTATTGTTCAACCCATCGTTAATGAACATTTCATTGTTGATCTTGATCTTGCAAAATGGGTAATAGACAACGATACAATAGAATATATAATTTTAAATACACCAAAACAAGATATGAATGTTGATTTTTCAAATTCAAAACACCAATACTTAGATTGTTTTAGATATGTTTCTAAAGATTTGTTTCAACGGAAACTTTTAAATAATGAACAAAAATTAAGAGAATGGTTCCTTTACTCAGAGTCAAAAGGAGTTGTTTATTGCATTCCTTGTCTCCTTTTTCAAGCAAAATCAACCACATTTTCCAAAATTGGATTTAATGATTGGAAAAATGCATCGGATAGTTTAAGAGAGCATGAGGATTCCCCTGATCATAGGACTTCAATTCTTAATTTCATCACTCAAAGTAATGTTTTGGGAAGAGTTGATTCTACACTTGCAAGTCAATACCAAAATGAAGTAGAGTATTGGAGGAATGTTTTAAAGCGTATTGTTGCAACTGTGAAATTCCTTGCTACTAGAGGTATTGCCTTTTGTGGTGGTGACAATTTATTAGGATCTTCTAGAAATGGAAATTTTTTAGGGTGTTTAGAATTTATTGCAGAGTTTGACCCATTTTTGGCAAATCACATTTCACGATATGGAAATGAAGGAAAAGGAGTTCCATCTTATTTATCTACGATAACATGTAATGAATTTATTGACCTTATGGCACAAAAATTTATAAACAAAATAATTGAAGAACTCCACAACGCAAAATATTTTTCAATTATTGTTGACTCAACACCTGATGTATCTCACACTGACCAGTTAGCATTTGTGGTAAGGTATGTTTCTTCAAAAGGAATTCTAGTTGAATGATTTTTCAAATACATTCCTTCAGTTGGACATAATCATGTGATTTAGAAGCTTATGTACTTACAACACTAGATGACTATGGCATTAATATCAAAGATTGTCGGGGGAAAGCATATGATAATGTAAGTAACATGTATCGAAAATAAATAGGTCTACAAAATAGGATTAAAAATTCCAACAGTATGGCTGAGTTTGTACCTTGTTCAGGGCATTCCTTAAATCTTGTTGGATCTTTAGCTACAGAATGTTGTACAACAACTATAGATTTTTTTTAGTACTTCAACTTATTTACACTTTCCTAAGTGCCTCAACTTATCGGTGGGAAATTTTATTAAATTTTTTGGATGGAATTTGTCCCATTGTAAAATCTCTTTCTGAAACAAGATGGTCAGCTAGAGCTGATGCAGTTAAAGCACTTTTCTTGGGATATAGTAGAATTCAAGATGTTTTCCTAAATATAGCACAAGACAAAAATCAAACAACTACCATGCAATATGAAGCAAAGTGTATTCACAAAAAACTAGACAAGTTAGAAACTTGTGTGATGTGTTGTATTTGGCATAGTATTCTTGAAAGAATGGATGCAACTAGCAAATATCTACAAAAGGTATACATTGAATTAACCATGGTTGTGAATCAGTATAATTCATTGATAGATTATATTCAAAATATTAGAGAGAATTTTAATACATATGAGCAACATGCTAAGATCATTAGTGGAAAAGAAGAGTATGAAATTGATAATAAAAGAAAAAGAAAAGTTCACTTTGATGAAATGAGAGATGTCGAAATTCCACACACATGAAGGGATCATATGAGGGTGAAGGTATTCTATGTTATTATAGACAACTTAATAAGGGAATTATCAAGAATAAATTAAGCATATAGTGTGTTAAATGATAGGTTTGGATTTTTGAACAATTTAAAAGATCTTGATAATAAGACAATATTGAAATGCTCTAATTCTTTAGTAAAAACATATAACACAGACTTGGAAACCTCCCTTGGCATTGAATGCATCCATTTCCAGGCATTAGCAAGACGTGAAAACTTGACAAGTATATCATCTATGTCAAAATATTTAAGAAAAAGTGGACTAGACACCACGTTCCCAAATCTAGATGTTGCAATACGAATGTTTCTTTGCATTCCTGTTGCAAATTACAGTTCTGAGAGAGCATTTTCCACTCTAACAAGAGTAAAAAGAAATTTAAGGTCAACAATGGGTGAAAATAGATTGGATAGCCTTTCTATTTTAACAATTGAACGTGACATCGCTACAACAATAAATTCTGATGATGTCATTGATTGTTTTGTTATGGCAAAGGCAGGAAAAAAACCTTTATAGCTTTAATAAAATGTGTCAAGAGTTATAGTAAGTCTATAATTGTTTTAAAAACATTCATATATAGGTGGGTCATTGGTCATGAGTGGGAGGGGGGCACATGCTCCGAGTACTGCCTAGGGCGTTCGGAAACCTTAATTTGGCCCTGCATTTTGAGTGTATGAATAATCAACCTTTTTCGATTTAGTGCTAAGAATTGAGCGACATATATTTTGGGTGCACATATGATCGACTTTCTTTGACTTAGTGCCAAAAACTAAAGGGTATCCATTAAAGTATATGAATAATGGACACCTTCTTTAGCTTCGTGCCAAAGAAGGAAGGGTATCCACATTGGGTGCATGAATATTTTGACATTTTTTGGCATAATGCTAAGGACTACTTTCGAGTGTACAATTAATAGGTGACCTTCTTCAATTAAATTCATAGGAACCATGAATTAATGTAATGTGAAGGGAATTAGCAACATGCATCTTTGTATTTATAGACTTTTTGATTTCAAATTAGGACCCTATTATTGAATATAATGAATATTTATAGGCACACATGTTGGTAATTTTTTAGCTATACACTCTCACATAACTATTCCAACTAAATTGTAAGTTCTACTCCTAACATAATAAAATTAAGGATGCACATTCATTTGATGTGTAGTTCATTTCCATCTATCCTTATTTACATTTGCTAACACCTACCAGTGCATAGAGTTGAATACAACAAGTGGGAAGGCCACTAAGAAATAACAATCAAGCCTTGGAAAATCCTTAAAAGGAAAAAACAAAAAACATAGAGATGACTGT
This sequence comes from Taxus chinensis, assembly GCA_019776745.2. Lineage (NCBI taxonomy): Eukaryota > Viridiplantae > Streptophyta > Pinopsida > Cupressales > Taxaceae > Taxus > Taxus chinensis. Next base: position 35,956,357 of record CM034148.1, on the reverse strand, counting down.
AAATGTAAGGGCTATGTTTGTAGCAAAAAACTATGAAAATAACATTGCTAAAAATTATAGTAAAGACGAGAGCGAAGAGGAAATAGGGAGAGAGAAAAAAAAGGAAAAGAGACATAATGAGACCCAGTGTTGGATTTTGACATTCAATGTTACATGTCACAGTAATATTATTTGATTGTCTAGAAGTATATGGATTTCATTTAACATTCAAAATTTAATATGCACGTCAATTTGTTTTTATAATAACTATTACAATATACCTAAATTGAGTTAAAATTTATATAGATATTGTTTTTCCTTATGATATGCTCCCATAGTTCTACGAATTTTATTTAATTATATTGGACTAATCAATTTCTTAGTTTTTCACAGATTTATTTATTTACCATAAAAATTATTGTTGCACTAATTAATTTGAAGATCCATAAGCATCATTAAATTTTATGAGAATATTAAAACATAATTTAAAACTTATAATTAAAAAAAATGATTGAATAAAATAATAGAAATGACTCGCTCATAATAATGGGTGCAAACTTACAATTTCCAGCTTCAACTTCTAACTTTCAGGCTTACGAGTTTAATCTTCAAATTTCACCTTTGTTGTAAAATCCCAAGTCCAATGTATCTAGTCCACTATCTAACCTTTATGTGTAAGAAAACAAATAAATAAAAATTAAAAAATTAATTACAAATCAAAATAAATAAAATAAAGCTTAAAAATAAATCAAATAAAACTAACTAAAATCAATATTAAAGACAATGTGTACTTCCTTCTTAAGGAAGGTAACAAAGAAAATTTGGACCCCTCCCCTCTTTCATGACTGGAAGAGAGAATTGAAACTCTAACCAACCAGCTCAATGCCTTGGAGGAAAAAGTTCAACATGTTGAGAACAAGAAAAGCAACCAGCTTTCCATTCACATGGTTGTGCTTGATTTCATTGAAATCCAAGTCAAGCATATTTGTGATGTTATGGTATCCCAGGGGAAAACTAGAAGAATGGAAGAATCAAGAAGAAGAATTTTGTTGAGAGTAGCCAGGAAAAGGATCTGTAAACTTCCATCAACCTCTATAAGGTCCTGAAAATTGCTCTTTTTTTTTTTAACAAGTCTCTTAATTAGTCTTTTCTTATGTTTTGGGGTGGTTTTGATGTTGTAGTTTTGTTTTTTTGTGTCTGTTGTTGGGATTCTTATAGGTAGTCGACCCCTTTCTTTGTCTTTATTATAATATCTATCTCTTCTTAGGCTTTTGTTGTTGGGATGTGGACCTCACGTATCAAAAAACCACTCTGCTCTAACTGTCTATCCTGGATTTTGATCCTTTTTGTATTGTAGGGGATGGTCCCTTCAAAACCATTTACAAATAATAAAACAAAATTGACATTAATAGATGTTTATATTTTATCAATGAGATATGAAGATTTTTATATTTCATTAATAATATATTAAGATAATTCTATTATTTTTACTTTATATACATTCCAAAGTTTCTATTTTCATTTCTGTTATATTTTTCATGAATCTCACAAATTTATACTGTGTATTGTCTATGTAATATTTTATTTATTATTTTTCTTAATTATCTATATACAAATGTTGAATATAAATGTGTTTTTTACATTGAAATTATATATTTACTTATCAACCATAATGGTCATATTTCAAAACTGATTATATTTTGACATCTAAAATGACAAAAAAACATTTATATGCCTTGCAAAATCTAGCAATGATGAGACCCACATAGAGAAGAATATGAAATTAATTAAAGGGAAGAATGATGTCAAAAGTATCAAAAACATTTAAAAAATCAAAAGCTAACAAACACAAATGAATGCACACGTAAAAACCAAACTTGAACCAATAACCTATAAACACATGAGTACACCAACACCAATTTAAAATTAAGAAATACTATACCAAAATTAGGTGTCTAT